>PVHX01001499.1:0-205279 GCA_004024805.1 Geosciurus inauris | reverse complement strand
TTTACATATTATGTATATATTATTATATCATAGTATGTATATATTATACATATATAACAGAAATATGTGTCATATATAATTTTACATATGAATTTTATTTATATGTGTATATATGATATGTAATTTATATAAATAATATATATTATATAAAATATATATAAATTTTATTTATATATTATATATGCATATGTTATTGTATTATGTATGTATAATTCATACATAATACATATATAATACATAAATAATATATCATCATTATTTATTTCATTTGGCACCCCCTAGTGAGAAGAACAGGGAAAGCAGTGCCCATCCAGACGTTTGCCCTTCATCTGTTCACGCATTCGTTCATCCTTCATTCATCCTGGGACGTGCGCGGACTCTCTAGATGCGGGCACTCGCATGGGTGCTGGTCCAGAGAAGGAATCAAAGGCGGCGCTCCTGCCTCCACGGAGAGTTTCTAATCCTATCTGCACCAAACCACCAAAGTAAGGTTAAAAACACACAGTTGCTGAGGGGCATTATCCAAAACACCTAGGGTCCTGTGATAGAAAGAAATGGAAACCCAAGGCCTGGGGTGCTGCGTGGGGCTGGGGAGCACTCCCTGCAGGGGTCAGCATCCGTGCCGAGGTGCACAGGTCCGGGGTGTGGGGGAAGCACCTCCCCGTGGCTGGGGCAGGTGGGGGAGATGCGCCAGCTCAGAAGAGTCAGACCCACCCACGTGGAGCCAGTCCAAAGGAGCGTCCAAAGGATCTGTCGTCCCAAGTGTGAAGGACAGCGATAAAAGCGTCTTGACCAGGGATTCCTGTGTAGTAAAGACCTCTCTGGGAGGGTCTTATTCTCACTGGGGAAAGACAATGAGAAGGTCTGGTAGGAGCTGTAGCAGGAGTTGGACTGGATCAGACGTTCTCAACCAGAAGAGACCTTGCCGCCATGGGACATTTGGCGATGTCTGGAGACATTTATGGGGTGAAGCATCCTGCTGACATCCAGTGGGAGGAGCACAGGGTGCTGTTCACCATCCTAAAAATGCCCAAAGAAGTGTTCATCCCACAATACCAATGGTGCAGGCATGGGAACCCGTAGTTTAGAGGTGTGGGGGTGGTGACAGAGACAAGTAACTAAACTCAGTTTGTTTGTTTTTAACTATAGAAGAAGAGCACTTAGTGATAGATGATTGGCAAGAGAGAGGAAGGTATTAGGTATGACTCCTCACATTTCTGGCTTGAACAAAGGTGGGATGCCATTTACGAAGATGGGGAGAACTGTGGAAGAAGTCAGGTGAGCAGCAGAGGAGAAATAACTCAGCCTTGACTATGTCACATTGAGACACCCGTGAGACAACCAACTGGAGATATCAAATTAGCTGACTTTCTGAGTTTAGAGCTCACTCATAATCATGACAGCAGTTAAATTTATTGAGCAACTATTATGTGCCAGGCATCATTCTAAGAATCTTTGGTACATCACTTTGTACATAGTAAAAATCAGCATTCATTCTTCACATCCTTTTGGTTTCTACTGATGTTTCCAAATTAAAAATCAAGGGATATCATGCTAGTCTTCAAAAATCTGCAAACCTAAGAGAACATTTCTGAAAGCTACTAGTAAAAGTTATACCTTCCCTCATAAAATAGAATATGTCCACACAATGGAACATCCTAATCACTACACCATCAAAAAGATTCAAAATTGCATTTACCATTGTTCCAAAAGCTTTCGTTGATTTTGTTTTAGAAAATATCCTGAAATCACTGTTCTTTAGCATCTCTGGTTTGGATAAAATAGCAACATTCTGCCCCAAAGGGAACACTATTTGAGAAATAGAAGCATGATCTCTAGAAACAACTGAGCATTCCAAGACAGCCTCATGCTATTTAATATTCTTGCAAAGCCATCTGGCCCTCCATTTTCTTGGCCACATGATACAACGTCTTCAAAACACTTTTCCAGCGTTAGCAGATGACGCTAACTCAAGTCAGGAAGCCTGAAGGAATTGAACAACCCAGTTCTAAGTTATATGATATATAAATCCGTCTGTGGTCCTTGTGATGGATGTCTGGGAGCAGTTTTGCTTATTTAGTCTGAGAGAAAGAATCTTAAATAGCTGTGCTGTGAAAGCTCACATTGTTACAGCAAGTTCTCCTGTGGTCGTACGGCTCCGCTGGACCTTGGTACGATGGGACTCCACTTTGGAATTCCTTAACAAGGCCAATTCCTAGTGCAGTGTATTTGTGACTTGGCCTGGGTCTAGAGTTTCAGGTCAAACTCACACTACGGTCAAAAATAAAATACTTTGTTCAGTGGAGAAGGAGCTACTCGGCTCAGAGTCTCAGATTTCAAATGATTTCTGATCTCTCCATGTCTCACGGTGGTCCATCAGGATTTTCCTCCACTTGCTGATCCCTCCAGTCCAACTGAGAACCTGAAACAAACATGTCTGACAAGCACAAGTCTTTCCTTATCATTACAGAAGGTCCATCTGCGGGCAAGGATGATATGGTCTCTCTCTCTGGTACCACGGATTAAACGCAGGGGTGCTTAACCACTGAGCCACATCCTCAGCCCTTTTTATATTTTATTTAGAGACAGGGTCTCACTGAGTTGCTTAAGGGCCTCACTAAGTTCCTGAGGCTGGCTTCAAACTCGCAATCCTCCTGCCTCAGCCTCCCAAACCGCTGGGATTACTGGCGTATGATACCATGCCTGGCCAATACATACGGTCTCAAATTGCATACTGCAATATATTTTATTTTTTATTGGGTTCTAGGCCTCCAGAAACTTGGAAATTGGAAAAATCTTCCAGGATTTGAAAATTCTTCAGCTGACGAGGCACTATTAAATCCCTTCCTTAGATTGTTCATTGGTACAATCACTATGGAAATCAGTATGGAGTTTCCTCACAAGACCAGGCATGGAACCATCTGACCCAGCTTTACCACTCCTTGATATTCATCCTGAAGAACTAATGTCATCGTACCACAGTGACACATGCACAACCAGGTTTATAGCAGCACAATTCACAATAGCCCAACTATGGAACCAGCCGAGGTGTCCATCAACAGATGAATGAAGAAAGAAAATGTGGTATCTATACACAATGGAGTTTTATTCAGCCATGAAGAAAAATGAAATTATGTCATTTGCAGGAAAATAGATGGAACTTGAGAACTTTATGTTAATGGAAGTAAGCCAAACTGAGAAGGTCAAGGGCATATGTGTTCTCTCACATATGGAAACTAGAGAGGAGAAAGGAAAAGAAAGGTGTGATCAGACCTCTTGAAAATCAAAGGGAGATCAGTAGAACAGAGGAATGAGATCAGAGGGAGGGAAAGGGAAAATACCAGGAAATGATATTGGCCAAATGATATTGTTATATTGTGTGCATGTACGAATATGTAACAACAAACCTTACCACTACGTACAACAGTAAAGCACCAGAAAATATGAGGGGAAACCTGGGAGCGGTGACACACGCCTGTAATCCCAGCAGTTTAGGAGGCTGAGGCAGGAGGATCATGAGTTCAAAGCCAGCCTCAGCAACTTAGCGAGGCTCTAAGCAACTCAGCAAGACGCTGCTCTAAATGAAATGTAAAAAGGGCTGGGGATGTGGCTCAGTGGTTAAGAACCCCTGAGTTCAATCCCTGGTACCCTCCACCAAAAAATAAATAAACAAAGAAAATTGCTTCCTTAGAGCCAACAGACTTTCCTGCCCTTCATTACACAACTTCCTTAGTTCCAAAAGTGGCTTTGGGATTTTTACCCCCAGGGAAGGAGGAGAGCCAGGAAGTAAAGTAGCCAGATGAAGAAACACAGTTCTGTGCCTGCGGGTCCCAGTTTAGGTTCCTCTACTGAAGTTACCACCTGTGCTGGACAACATGGAGCCCCTCCATACCTTTCCCGCTGTCTCTGCTGCCTCAAAAGTGCAGCGGAATCAGAGAAAGGCTTTCTTCCTTATCTCAGTAATTTCAAAAACAGTGTTTCACACAAAGACTCAGTGATGCCCATAACATTTCTAATGCAAACTCGAGGTAGCGACTACCCTAACACGCGGTGTGCGTCATTTCCTTTTTTCACACATCTTTCCAGAGGAGAATATCTTCTTTTTGGAAGTGGGGACAGGGAGCATTCAAGACATCTGCAATTCCACAAATATATATAATTGATCATTTCTTTTTTTTTCTTCTTGGTACTGGGGATTGAACCCATGGGCACTCAAACCACTGAGCCACATCCCCAGCCCTGTTTTGTATTTTATGTAGAGACAGGGTCTCACTGAGTTGCTTAGGGCCTCGCTAAGTTACTGAGGTTGCTTTGAACTTGTGATCCTCCTGCCTCAGCCTCCTGAGCCACTGGGATGACAGTCGTGTGCCACCACACCTGGCTGTAATTGATCATTTCTTCGGAAACAAATGTGCAAGTCTGCCATAGAGGAATATTAAATATAAATTCACCAGAGATGATATTCCATTAATTTTAAGACCTATATTCCCTTCCTTTTACTTCCAATCTCAAATTTTTAAATTCCATAACTCCTGGAATCTGTGCCTCCGATAGCTCTAGCTATCGTGTATTTGGGGACTCCTGGGACACCTGCATCCTGTTGCACGGTTGGAAACTAGCCTGATTCATGTGTAAACAAACAAGTTACCTTCCCTGAGCTTACACTGTGCACTCAGCTCTATGACCAGAAGTTTTCTTACATGAACATTTCTGTATTTAGGCTTTCCAAAACCTATTTATGATGATACTCTCTATATAAATCTAATATACATATTTTACATGCAGTTATTCATAATCACAGTGATATAGACAATAATTTAATTAGTTTTTTCAATTAACATTGAAAATGCTTTTTGACAGGGTATTATTACATTCTTTTTGAACAACAGCATCTATGTCTGTATTATGTCTTAATTACTCTCAGGATGATCTGGACATTTTAAACAACTTACATAGGTAGGCGGGGGGGGGGATTACACTTTTTCTGTTTAAAAATAAATAAATAAAAGATCCTAGTGGCTTGGGAGGCTTAGGCAGGAGGATTGTGAGTTCAAAGCCAGCCTCAGCAACTTAGTGAGGCCCTGAGCGAGACTTTGTCTCAGAATTTAAAAAAAAAAGTTTTAAAAGGGCTGGGGATGTGGCTCAACGGTTAAGCGCCCCAGGGTTCAATCCCCAGGATGGATGGATGGATGGATGGATAGATGGATGGATGGATGGATGGATGGATGGATGGATGGATGGATAGATGGATGGATGGATGAATAGATGGAAGGAAGGAAGGAGAGAAAGAAAGAAAAAGAGACAAAGGCCATGCAAAGAAATCAAAATCATTTAAACATATATTCTTTCATTGTCAAATTATCCTATTTTCCATGAATGACTGTGAATTTTTAAGTACATTAAAATACATACAAATTAATAAATGGGACTCACATCTTCTGGTTTCCTTTCCCCCACCTCAAAAAATAAATGAAACATAAATTCCATGAGTTCCATATGGACTTTAAAAGATTAGTCAGAAATGTATAAAGGGAAAAATAGGGAAAGCAAACCCCTGTTCCTCTCCTCAAACAGATCACACAGCTTGGGTGGAAATAGTCATTTGACTCAGTGTATGAGTCAGGTATGGCTGCTGTAACAAAACACCACAAGTGGAGTTCATTTTCTCCCAAGCTGGACATCCAAGATCAAGATGCTGGCAGATTCATTTCTCCTGCAGCCTCTCCTTGGCTTGCAGCTGGCTGATTTGTCACTATGTCCTCACACGGTCCTTCCTCTGTGCCTGCACATGTACGTGTGTGTGTGTGTGTGTGTGTGTGTGTGTGTAAATTTTCTCTTCTTATGAGGACTCCATCATAGTGGATGAGGGCCACCCTTGTGACCTCATTTTACCCTAAGCACCTCTCTACAGACCCTATCTCCAAATACAGTCCCATAGATCATGTCTACATCAGAATCCGGGTGGGGAGAACACGATTCAACCTGTAAACCTTAGGCAAGTGAAGCCATCTGATCTCTTCTTTTTCCTTTCCTGCTAGATGTCTGGTGAACAAAGAATCTTCCTTTTAAAAGAAGGAAAGAAAAACAGATGTTGTTTCTCTCCAACACTCACTCAGCCTACTCTATGCAGAAAAAAAAAATTTTTTTTTTGAAGTTCTTTTCTTCATTTGAAGTATCAGATCACAACTGTACTGGGCAGGTTTTCAAATCTTGGGCAATATCTAAGAATAGCAAGGGGCACAACTTTTGCACTAAATTCCTTTAAGAAATAGCCCCAGACTTTCTGCAATTTCAAAGGGAAAAAGAAAAGAAAAGAAGGGAGGGAGGGAAGGGGGAAGGAAAAAAAGAAAGAGGAAAAGAAAATGCTAATAATCAATGCTGCCACTAACACTCCTACGGCCATTTTTTTTTTTAAACCAGCCTCTTGGTTTCTGATGTCACAGAACCACTGTCCTTCAATGGTCTCCTCATTGTCTGTCCCTGATGAACATCAGACAAAAAATAAACTCCATTTTCTTCCTGGTACCGGATTACAGTGTTTCTACCTAGATGTAAACACCCCAAACCCACCCTACCCCAAAATGTATCCTAGTTAAAAACCAAAGTGAAATAAAACACCTAACTTTGTAAAGATTTCATTCGGTACCAGATCCTGAGAAGGCTCTGCTTTGGAGAAATGGCCATCAGCCTTCGGTTCTTTGATTTCTGCAGGAGACATGGGGAGAGATTTTGTAGCCCTGTCCTTATCTCTTGGTGAAATCTGATCTTCTTTTGCTAAAGGTTGCCTCCCTGTTCAGTTTGCCTGCTGGTGGGGCTGTAGGGGGCATTTTAACCCAGCATAGAGTTGTCTCAGCTCATTAACCTGAGACTGCTGGGGAAAGGCAGTCTCCCTGAGAGCACCCTGCCTTCCAGATGCAATATCCACGTTCCCTGTGACACCTTACCGCAAACATCATTCCAAAAATTTACTGTACTTCGCATGAGGTGAGTGGTTCTGAATTCCCTGGCTCTACCAAAATGCAAATAAAGGGCTCTTCAGTAGGGCGACAGGAACACAGTCGGAGAGCCTATTTTCCCTTCTTTTGGATGGTGAGAGTCCAACTTGAAACGTATGGCTCTGGGGTCGTTTCCTGTGTCCTTGCCCTGGGCAGGCCAAGGCAGACCTGGTTTTCCACATGGATCACAGAAGACCTCCCCACTGCTTAGGAGCCTGTCGGCTATGATCAGTCCAGCCAGCAAAGAGGACAGACTGTGTGTTCCTTCAGTGTCTCTGAGCTCGTTCCGTTAACATAGAAAAAGAAGCAGCCCACGGACCAGAATCAATGTGGTCATCTCAGGCCCTTTGCTGGTGTGGTCCAGAGCCTGCGCCCCAAACCCCAATGGGCCCACCTTGCAAAAGAACACAAAGTGGAAAACATTTGAGGGCAGGTGAGTTCAGAGAAATCCCTAGAACATCCACTGGAGACATCACCAGCCGGTGCAGGTCACAGATGTCAAAGTCTTTTAGCACAACAGCAGTTTGAACCATTTATAAGACAACTGTGCAGGAAATGTCCATGTCCTAAAGCACCATTTTAGGAGGACAGGGATTGATAGAATGAATGAAGAACCAAATGGAAGAATAAATAAAAGCACCATAGAAAGGTAAGGATTTGGGTGTTGGCAACTTACATACAAATCGTAAAGGTTTAATCTTTAATCATAAAAGGTGATTTAAAAAAAATAATGCCTGTGTTTCTTCCATCATGCCAGGCATTTTATTTCTTTTTTTTTTATTATTTTTTAAAATATTTTTTTAGGTGTAGATGGACACAATACCTTTATTTTATCTATTTATTTTATGTGGTGCTGAGGATGGAACCCAGCGTGTCACACGTCCTAGGCAAGCGCTCTCCCACTGAGCCGCACCCCCAGCCCCATGCCAGGCATTTTAATTGTCACTTTTTCCCTCTGGAATAAGAATAGCTGCTGGGTGCAATGGCGCACCTGTAATCTCAGTGGCTCAGGAGGCTGAGGCAGGAGGATCGTGAGTTCAAAGCCAGCCTCAGCAATTTAGCAAGGCCCTAATCAACTCAGTGAGACCCTGTCTCTAAATAAAATATTTTTTAAAAGGGCTGAGGATGTGGCTCAGTGGTTGAGCACCCCTAGGTTCAATCTCTGGCTACCCCTGCCCCCAAAAAGAATAGCTAATATTTTATGAGAGAGTTGTCTGAGCTCCTGAGTCCTAGACAATGAGCCATCTCACTTTGCCTGTGATTGACAGGGTTGCTCATATTGGACCAGTTCCAGGAAAGCCAGGGTGCACCAAATGGTTCATGTTCATTTTTACCTCATTTACTCCTCACCAATTATAAATGAATGGATACTTCTATTACTCCATTTTACTAGTGAGACTATGGAAAGTTCAGCCGTAAGAAACAGCAATCCAGGACCGTCTTATTGGAGGCCCAAGGGTTAGCTAGCCACATGGTGCACCAACAGTAACACACTCCAAGGACTTCATCTGGTCATCGAGGCAAGGATCACAAATGCGTGTGTAGCATTTTACTACCGAAAAGCACTTTCTCATTTAACCCTGCGGTGATGAGAGGCCACAAAACCAAGTTACAGTCAACTTCCGTTGACCTCCTTGGGGAATTTCGTGGCCCATTTACTCTGGTCAACCATTTTGTCCCTTCTGTGTTTCGAGAAGATACACAGAAAATAAGAGAGGAAGGGAGAGAGAAATCAATCTTCATCAGCAAGTGATTGCCTCCAGAGGGACTTTTTAATCGTTTAGTAAAACAAAATGCCTTTCTTTGTCCAAAGTCTGTGCTCAGGTTGAAAGAACAACTTTAACTGAAGAATAAATGAGAGCCTCAAAGGGGTGAGGTGGTAAATTGCCCATCAGGCCCACAGATTCCTGGTTGGCTGCCTTCTTTTTATTTATCTGAGTTCCCTGATCCGCCACCTGGGATTGCCTCTGCTAATATGTATCTTTAAGTTTACCCAAACCCTGAAGTTGCAGGCAAGAGGAGATTTGATAAGCTGGGGGAGAAAGCAGCATTCCACAAATGTAATAAAAGTTTTCCCAATAGTCTGTCAAGCAAGCTTGTATACTGTAATTGAAAATAAATACCTTATAGATGGAGCATGTAACTGCATACAAGACCCACGAAGAAAATGAATTGATTTTCCATTATGTTTGATGATGTGTATTTGTAGGGTGTGGTCATTTTGGACATCTCTTTGGCTCTCCATTGTCTTTAAAATTGGGCACAAACAATTTGTCTGGACCGTCAAAGCTTTTATTTTGGTACTGGGATTTGAATCCAGGGGCACAACCACTGAGCTGCACCCCAGTCCTCCGGGGTCCCGCTGAGTTGCTCAGAAGCCAAAGGAAAAGTGACCCATATTGGCAAAATGGAGCCCTATTTGTATATTTTGCTGGATTAATCAGGAGAAAGATACTTCTTTTTTTTCTGGAGTGACAGACACAATTCCAAGGTGAGCTTGGCAGAGCTGGTATCCATATTTACCTTGACAAGGAATAAGCCTATCAGAACACAAGGCCCACACAGGGTAAAATAACCCCCAAATGGAAAGAAAGCTCTGTAATGGCATCATAATGTATCCTGGATCCATCTGTACCTGAAGCAGGATACCCTGAATTTTTTAGTTAGGTAAGCAACATATTTACCTAGTTTTGCTTTAACTAGTTTTGAGTTGAATCTCTGTCACTAAAAACTAGAAAACACAAACTTTTGATTATGCAAAACTCTACCAGCAATTATGGGTTCATCTCAAAGGTCACCACTTTCCTAAAGTTTCTTCAGCCTCAATAGAGGGGGGTGACCCTTTTTTACTTCAAAATATTGCAGGACTCAAAAGTCTTCTAGGACTCTGAATCTTTCTTATGATATGTCTCATCATCCACTTGGGGTTAAAATTATGTATCCGTGTCATAAGACTGAAAGCATCTTGAGGACACGGACTGGGTCTCTCTTTTTTTTTATTTCATCACAGTCTTGCACACAGCACATGGCACTATCCATCTGTAAATTTCATGGGATCAGATTTACTTTGCATGTAAACAAGTTGCTTTCAAAGATCCTTATGCTCACTCAGGGATAGCTCTCACACCTACTTTATCCAGAAGTCAGAAGAAATTGAGGCAGGGAAGGTATAAAAGACATAATTGTGGAGAGAAAAGGCTAAGGTATGTTTATTTCTACATCTTCAACAACGTAATTACTAGTATTTATAATGTGTGTAAAACTCTTATACAGTCAGCAAAGTAGAGATTTGAAAACTAGGTGCCTCCTGAAGTTTGGTGAAAGAAGGAACATATTTGGTTTGTCTCTGGTTTCTGGCACAGAGCACCTAAAACCTTTAGGATGTTCTGAAAGACAAGGAGGTGTGTTTTGCTTTTTTAAAATCTACGAACTCATGAGATCCTCAGAGTCCTGGAGTTTCCCATCCTCTCAATGCTTGATTGTTGTATTGGATTTAATTGTTCTATTTAATCAAAAGAACCTTAAATAATTTGCCAACACCAGGAATGATGACAGAATGGTATTAAATCATCAAAACGATAATGTGTACAAATACAAAAGTATGACTAAGATAGGATTTTAGAAGATATTAAAGAAAATAGTATTTCTCCATATCAATATTTGTGAGTAAAAGTAACAAATACATCAAAGGACATTGCCAGTAAAGAGCAAAGACAACACACAGAAGGGGAGAAAATATTTGGGTCTAGTGTCCAGAATATATAAAGAGCATCTATAAATCAACAATAAAAAGGCAATTCCATCAAAAAATGAGAAAAGAATTTGAATAGATACTTATTCAGAGTAAATGTGCAAATGGTCAACAAGGACAGGGAAAGATGCTCAACATCATTAGAAATTTGAGAAATGCACTTCAAAAGCACAGTGAGGTACCACTTCATACCACTTGGATTGCCATTTTTTTAAAAAATTGAAAATAGTAAGTGCTAGAGAAGATGTGGGGAATTTGAAAGCTTTGTATATTTCTGGTGGGAATCTAAAATATTTCAACCAATGTAGAAAAGAGTTTGATGGCTCCTTTCAAAGTCAAACTTAGAATTACCACATCATCCAGCAATTTCACTTATAGGCATATAACAGAGAATTGAAATCTGGGACTCAGAACGGAGATGTGTACCTGAATGTTCCTAGCAACACAGTACATGAAGTGTATATGAAATGTAGAAACAGCCCAAATATCTGTCTTGGGTGAAAGCATAAACAAATTGTGGTTTATATACATAATGGAATACTATACAGTCATAAAAAGAAATGAAGTACTGATACACATTACCATATAAATGAATCTTGAGAACATGAAATGAGCCAGACATAAAAGGTCACATAGTACATTATTCCACTTCTATGAAATATGCAGAATAAATAAGTCCACAGAGACAGAATGCCAATTGGTGGTTGCTAGGGGCTGGGGAAGGAAAAAAATGGGAACCAACTGCTTAATGTGTCCTTTTTTTTTTAATTGGCATAGCATGGGGGGTATGAGGAAAATATTTTGGAACTAAAAAGAGGTGGTAATTGCACGTCTACTATTCTAAGTGCCACTTACCTTAAAAATGGTTAATATTATATGAATTTTGCCTTAATTAAAAGCAATAAAGAAGAAAAGATAAAAATATTGGGGTGATTTAATTATAACCAGATTAATTTTTACAAATTTATGAGATGGGACCTTGTTATGTTTCTCAGACTGGCTTCAAACTCCTGGGCTCAAGTGATCTTCCTGCCTCAGCCTCCTGAATAACTGGGACTACAGACAGTGTCTGGCTTTAGAAATAGTTTTTATAAATATATATATATATTTAGTTGTAGATGAACACAATACCTTTACTTCTTTGTTTATCTATTTATTTTTATATAGTGCTAAGAATCAAACCCTGTGCCTCACACGTGCTGGGCAGGTGCGCTACCACTGAGCCACAAGTTTTTAAAAGTACTACATCACCATTTGACTTATGCACTCATTTATCTGTGTGCATATGTCTATATATTCCTTTTGAACTAGAATAAATGTTTATTGGTGCCTTAAAAAAATAAAAATTTGTAGGGTGCGGTAGTGCTCATCTGTCATCCCAGAGGTTTGGAAGGCTGAGGCAGGAGGATCTCAAGTTCAAAGCCAGCCTCATCAACTTAGCGAGGCCGTACGCAACTCAGCGAGACCCTAAGCAACTCAGTGAGACCCTGTCTCTAAATAAAATATAAAAAGGGCTGGGGATGTGGCTCAGTGGGTGAGTGCCCCTGGGTTCAATCCCCAGTACCGCCCCCCGCCCCCCAAAAAATTAAAGATTTTTCATTGGAGAAGATTCAGGACGCTGTCTCACTGATGAACACACCCCACGTGCAGGCAGCGCTCAGGCTGATGTTTCCCTGGACGGCATCAGGTGGGGCACAAAGCACCTGGCACCCGTCCTCCTGGGCAGCTTCAGTCCTGTCCTCTTGCTCACTTTCATGGAACACAGTGCTGCATGGCCCTGGCCATCTCTGCGTCGCTGGGGCCAAGCACAGGGCAGCTTAGAGGAGGAGCCTCACTCTGGCTCCATGGGAGGCAGAACAGCATGGAGGGAAGCCAGCGGCTCCACTGAGGGCAGCCAGGAAGCTGAACAGCATGGAGGGAAGGAAGCTGGCTCCAGGGACCAGGGACCCCCAGGGACCCACCCCCTCAGACCAACGCCCCCACCTTAGTCCACTCAGCTCTGCAGGCACTGAGCCACCCATGACGTCAGCCCCTCAGGAGCCAATCACCACACGGCCGCCCTGGGGCCACGCCCCTCAACGCACAAGCGCTCAGGAGATGCTCCAGATCCAAACTGAGCCCCGCGCCTGTGCGTCCTGGACCACGTTTGTACCACGTGGGTGTGGTTTAGATTGAAAAGTGTTCACCTGTAAAACACATTCTCATTATTTATTTTACCATACATTTTTTTTTTAACGTGTGAAACATGAGTATGATGCAGTTCCTTTTGAAAATTCATGGAAGAATGGAAGTCGAAAATTTTAAAAATACTAATCATTCTGTCACCTGGAATAAACCTGTTGAATACTGGCCACACCCTCAGCCCTTTTTATATTTTATTTAGAGACAGAGTTGCTCGGGGCCCCGCTAAGTTGCTGAGACTGGCTTTGAACTCATGATCCTCCTGCCTCAGCCTCCCGAGCCACTGGGATTACAGGCATGCACCACTGCACCCAGCTTAAAATTTTATTTCTGATTAGACAATACATAATGTGGCTCAAATAATAAAGGAACTATAGAGTTCCCAGAGGAAAATCTTTGTCCTGCCCATGTGTATAGCACAGCATCCCCTTGAGGCATAACTAGTATTCATGGCTCTTTGTAAATCCTTTCGGAAATCTGTGCATTCATAAATATTAGTCTAAACACATTATTATGTACAATGCCTTGTTATTTTCCACCTACTGAGTTATATAGCTTCTTTATTCTTTTTACAGCTATATACTTCTGTATTGTTGAGCGTTATACCCTTAATCCATCAGTCCCCTTTGGATGAATATTTAAGCTGCCTTTAATCTTTCACTTGCACAATGTAGCTGTGAATGGCCTTTATCTACTGACAGGAGTGTGTGTGTGTGTGTGTGTGTGTGTGTGTGTGTGTGAAGTTAAATTACTAGGTTACTATGTTCAAGGATTAAGAATATATATAGTTTTTGGGGCGGACGGTACCGGAGATTGAACTCAGGGGCACTTAACCACTGAGCCACATCCCAGCCCTTTTTTCTATTTTATTTAGAGACAGGATCTCACTGAGTTGCTTAGGGCCTCACTAAGTTGCTGAGACTGGCTTTAAACTCTCAATCCTCCTGCCTCAGCCTCCTGAGCTGCCTGGATTACAGGTGAGCACCACAATGCCTGGCACAGATTTTTTTTTTAAATATTACCAAAAGAAAAAGAGATGAGAAAGAGAGAAAAAGGAAAATCAAACATTACAAGATTGCGTTATTCTGGTGGTGTTAAATGGTAGAAAACGTCCATATCTGTCCCAGATTGCACATCTCTGGAATTCCTGGTTTACTTTCACATTCTCCCTGGTCTGTTTAAGTGTTTAGAAATTTCCAAAGATTAGAGGCTGGGAAAAGGAGGGGTGCTGAAAATCTAGTAGCAGAGCCGCCTCCAACCCTAAAACAGTCGCTGCAGCAGCAAGGCCTGAATGCCGATAAGGAAGAGTAAATGCCTGCCAACACAGAGAGCTAAGCCTTTAAGCCCCGGAGGTGATGCTACACATTTTTCCTTCACAAACACAAAATGAAAACATGTTTAGGGATGGAAACTAATTTTCCAGGGAAGAGATCATCTATGACAACAGAAGACCCACATTTGAAAACCTCCACCACTCCACCACGTGCCTTTATTTAACAGGGCATTTGGTTTTTTCCTCGAAAAAGTTGATTTCATTTACTCAAAGAAACCCTTTTCAAAAGTAGGGCCACAGCTAAGTACACCAGTCAGAGTTATATAACAGGATGGCTTTTTCTCAAAGTGAACACATCCATGAAAGCACCCTCAGATCAATCAGTGGAACGTGAGCAGCACCCCAGAAGCCCCACCGTGACCCTCTCAACACTACCCCCTGAAAATGACCATTTTCTATCAGTGTCTGACAATCAGTCGGATCTGTCTTTCAACATTACATATTTGGAGAGTATGAGGTATATTTCTGTGTCTGGTTTCTCTCCCACTACATATAGAATTTGCTGTGATTTTATGTTCTTTCTTTTATATGGCTCCATGCATTCTACAGATATTTACTGAGCAGCTACTCTATGCTGGGCCCTAGGCTAGACACCAGGGACTCAATGGCAGTGATTCAGAGAAGGTCCCAGCTTTTCACAGACTTTTCCAGAGGCAGATTGCCTCGTCACTCTTAAGATGGGCATCTGAGGATCTAAGTCATGGCTTTCTAGAGTCAGCGGAGGCTCACAGCACGGGAGACACCTGTTCACAGAGCGAGAGGGGCAGATGGGGCTCACAGGCCGACCGGAGCTTCTGGGTTTCCACATATTGACAGAGGAATCTCCCAGCATCCTTCACTAGCTCTGTGAGTGGCAGAGGCCTGCAGAAGGGAGCACTCCAGCACAGCACCTGGACCAACTGTGACATGTCCACCCATCAGGACGCTGAAGAAAGGCGGGGCATCTCTGAAAGCCTATTTCAAACGTGCTCCTCGGGCCAAGAACTCAAAGGAAGGGCCAAGCAATGCTTTTCTTCCTCTTCCTTCCTTCCATTAGTTCATTCATTCTAGTTTCTGTCCTCTTCTCGGTTTAGGAGATGGGCTGGGAGACATGTGGTCAGCTAGGAGGCCGAATTACCCAGAAACCCACGGGATGCGCCCAGCACCGTGGCAGGACCCCACACCGACCCAAACACTCGGGCACAGTGCTTGCATATGTTAACTTTAGAGTTCATAGTGATGGCTCACACGGGTAAATAACTTAAAAATTTAAATTAGTTGCCGGGCGCTTGTACCATTTATATATGATGTGTCAAAATGCATTCTACTTGGGCTGGGGATCTAGCTTAGTTGGTAGAGTGCTTGCCTCGCATGCACAAAGCCCTGGGTTCAATGCCCAGCACCCTCCCCCAAAATGCATTCTACGGTCATGTACAAATTAAAATAAATAAATAAATAACAGAGTGCTTCTCAGTACTATTGCATTAGGCATTAAGTTTCTCATATGTGCTAGTTCAGGGACACACTTAAACCACAGAATCATGCTAACACTTAAAGAACATCAGGCCCCTTAACTCCAAGAGAGCTCTTGAAAGCCAAGCAGGGAGCCTGTCAGCTAACAGCTACTCCCATGACACAGCATCCTGGGCTTGGTCTTTCCTTCCTCTCTTCACTTTTTTTTTTTTTTGGTACTGGGGATTGAACTCAGGGGCACTCAACCACTGAGCCACTTCCCCAGCCCTATTTTGTGTTTTATGTGGAGACAGGGTCTCACTGAGTTGCTTAGCACCTTGCCGTTGCTGAGGCTGGCTTTGAACTCATGATCCTCCTGCCTCAGCCTCCAGAGCTGCCAGGATTACAGGTGTGCACCACTGCACTCGTTTTCCTCTCTTCACTTCTTCTTCTTCTTTTTTTTTTTTTTAAGTTGTAGGTGGACAGAATATCTTTATTTTATTTTTATGTGGTGCTGAGGATCGAACCCAGTGCCTCACGCATTCTAGGCGGGCACGCTACCACTGCGCCATAACCCCAGCCCCTCTCTTCACTTCTTAACCACATGGTTGGTTCTTCCCCTGTCTGCCCATCGATTGAAAGGCAGCCACTCTTAGGCCTTTGTTCTGGGCTTCCTCCTAGCTGCACATTAGAATCAACTGGAGAGCTTTGGAAACTTCTAGTGCCTAGGCTCACTCTCCAGAGATTCTGACTCTCTAGGTCTGCTCTGAAAGAGCTCCCTGGTAATGGCATTTCCCCCCTCAAGCCTTCCCGGGTTCTACTAATATGGGGCTAGAACAGAGAAGTCTTGCCCAGGACCAGTGGATCTCCAACTGGGACCCCCAACCAGCAGCATCTGTCTCTTCTGGAAAGTGTTAGACATGCAAATGCTTGGGGCCCACACAATTGTTCCAAGTGCAAATACTTAGGCCCTGGAGATTCAGAAACTTCTGGGGGTGGTGCCCTGCAGACCATTTTAAGGCAGGCTTAATAAAGTTTGAGAAGCTGTGTCCTGGAGACCTCATGCTCTCCTGGGAACCCTGAACACGCAGAAGATCACCTCCTTCTCACATTCAGCCCAGCCTCTTCCCTGAACACCAGGGAAGTGCCTTTTTGGCTGACCTTCCTCTAAATCTCTCTCCAGTGTCTTCAATGTCCCCAACACATTTTCACCTCATCAAACTATTTTTCCCTATCACAGTGAATGGCACCAATCTCCTCTGAGTTGCTAGAGGCAAAAACTTGGAGTTTGTTTTTAAAAATCTTTTAAGAGGTCGTAGATTCAGGTGACTCAACACCCAGAAGGTATAAAAAGGTAAAGAATCAAAGTCTCTCCCTCTCCCACCCTTACCCCCTTTTCTGGAGCGAACTATGTCCCCCACAAAATCCGGATGGGGAAGTCTAACCTCCAGTGTGACTATATTTGGAAATGGGGCCTTTCAAAGGTGATTAGCAACAACTAAGATAAGAGGTGAAGCTCTAATCCAGTGTCACTGGAAGGGCCTCCTGAGAACAGAGAGGTGCCTGTCTACACACAGAGAGGACTCTGGAGAAACCGACCCTGTCCACACCCTCATCTCGCACTTCCAACGTCCAGAGCTATGAGAAAATACATTTCTATTGTCTAAAGCAGATTTTCTTTGTGTGGGGGAGGGAGGCTGGGCTATTTTGTTATGGTAGCCTGAGGACATTTTTTGGTGTCAACTGGACTGGGCCCATGGGGTGTCCAGATATTTACTCCAACATTATTGTGGATATTTCTGTGAGGGTATATCTGCAGGAGATTAATATTTAAATCATTAGACGAAGTAAATCAGATCTCCCTCTCATGTGCCTGGACCTCCTCTCGTCAGGCCTGAGGAGAAAAAATGACGGAGCCACTTGCAGAGTAGGTGAATTCTTCCTGTCTGCACACTGGGATGCTGGTATTTCTACTTCTTACTGCAACTGAAACTCTGGTTCATCCTGAGTCTGGAGCCTGCTGGACTTCAGATGGGACTCCCGTCCTTGACTCTCTGGTTCTCACACCTCTGAACTCAGACTGGAATTGTAAAATCAGCCTTCCTGAGCCTCTAGCTTACCAGTTCACCTGGAAGATATCGACATTCCACCCTCCATGGTCATCTGGGCAATTCCTTATGATAAACCACATGTATGTATATCTTTACGTACATGCATGTGTACACATACATATTCTTTTTTTTTCTGGAAAAATCCTGATTAATCCCTAAGATACAACTTTAGCAGACAAATACTTCCCCCTCTTCCCAGCTCTCCATCTTCCTCACAGGGTAACTACTATATTTAGCTTCTTCCATATTTTTTCAGTTTCTTTAGAATATATAAGCAAAATAGGGAAATGTATTGCTATTTTTCCAGTTTTCACACACACCACACACACACACACACACACACACAAAACCACACACACATTCCTTTCACAGAGGCATTACATTTCATTGCCTGGATGTTTCTTGATTTATTTAATCAGTCCCTTAGAGTTTATATTTCATTTGTGATTTTTGCTATTGGAAATGATAGTGCTATGGAGAATTTTGTATATGTCATTTTCCACATATGCAAAAAACAACCGGTATGTAAAATGTAAAGTGCTAGGTCACAGGGGATATGATTTTATAATTTTGATGGGTCTTATCAAATTGCCTTTAGATACTCAACAACCATGTACAAGAGTTCCCTAGAGCCTTAGTAATTGACTGTGTTCCTGAAACTTTTAAATTCTGTGTGTCTGATCATTGAAAAGCTTGTATTAGTACAATCTTAAATTGAATTTTTCTTCTTAGGAGTAAAATGAAGTATCTTTCCACAAGTCTGGGCCATTTTTATTTCCTTCCTTGTGAGATGTCAGTGGTCAGATTTTCTTACAAGTTGAAGGAAGGACCTCCCCTGTTATGAGCTCAAACTATTTTTTCTGAGTTTGTCCTTCAATTCTGATTGGATTATGATGTGGTGGGGTTTGCAGGTGTCCCCCAAAAAGCATGTGTTGGAAACTGAATCCTCAATGCAACAGTGCTAGGAGGTGGGGTCTCTAGAGAGGTGACTGGGCCATGAGGGTACAGTGTGTTGACTAAAGCCAGTACTGCAGGAGGGGGTACTGGCACCTCTTCCTGCGCTCACCCTTCCGCCATGCAGTGGCTTCTGCCATGTTGTGATGCAGGAAGAAGGCCCTCACTAGACGCAGCTTCGTGGTGCTGGACTTCTCAGCTGCTAGAACTGCCAGCCCTTGCATTCTTGGGTGTCATAAATGACCCATCTCTGGCATTCTGTATAGCAGCACAGAATGAACAAAGACATGATGTTTCTTGTTGTGTGCAATTTGATTTTATTTGTTTTATAACTAGGTTAAGTATTTCAAGTTTGTTTGTTTGTTTACAATGGCTTGTGGATTCGGAGTCATAGTCAAGAGACCTTCCTTATGCTACAGATACAAAGTTATTACTCCCTCCAGTTTCCTCTAGATAAGTTTGGTTTAATTTTTTGCATTCAACTCTTGGTCATCTGATACGGATGACATGCGTTCAAAGCCTGATGTACAGAGTCCACTTTGTGTGTGTGTGTATTTGTTTGTTTGTTTGTTAGTACCAGGGATTGAACCCAGAGGCACATGAACACTGAGCCACATCCCCAGCCCTTTGTCATATTTTATTTAGAGACAGGGTCTCACTGAGTTGCTTAGGGCCTCGCTAAGTTTCTGAAGCTGGCTTTGAACTCACAATCATCCTGCCTCAGCCTCCACAGCCACTGGGATTACAGGCATGAGCCACCATGCCTGGCTATTTCTATTCCCAGGGACTTTGTTGCTGTTCTCTATGGAGTTTTTTTTCTTTCATATTCTCTGTCTAGTTGTTATTTATATATTTGTTTTTATAAACATTTTTAGTTGTAGATGGACACAACACCTTTATTTTATGTATTCATTTTCATGTGGTGCTGAGGATCGAATTCAGTGCTTCATACATGCAAGGAAAGCGCTCTACCACTGAGCCACAACCCCAGCCCGTTATTTATATATTTGGAAGAGTAATTTCTGCATAATAATCTTAGGATTCCTTCTTGATGTGTGTCCCCTTTACCTGCCATGACATTTTTCACCACATCCTGTTGATTCTACCTTTAATAGATACTTTGGATGTGCCTTCTTTTTTTTTGACCAGGGATTGAACTCAGGGGTACTCAACCACTGAGCCACATCCCCAGCCCTATTTTGTGTTTTATTTAGAGACAGGGTGTCACTGAGTTGCTTAGCGCCTCGCCCTTGTTGAGGCTGGCTTTGAACTCGCGATTCTCCTGCCTCAGCCTCCTGAAGTGCTGGGATTACAGGCTTGCGCCACAGCACCCAGCTTGTGCCTAATTCTTGTCAGCACCACTAACACTTATAATGTTAACCTACTTCAAGACACTGATTTCAGCCAAGGATGTTGGTGCACACCTCTAATCCCAGCAGCTCAGGAGGCTAAGGCAGGAGGACCACAAGTTTGAAGCCAGCCTCAGCAACTTAGTGAGACCTAAGCCTCTGAGAGAGATCTTGTCACTAAATGAAAATATTAAAAAGTGGGGCCTGGGAATGTAGCTCAATGGTTAAACGACCTTGTACTGAAAAGGAAAAAAAAAAGACACTCTGATTTCTCATCCAGCCAATGCAGTAGTCCATTAACTCCACTCTTTTTTTTTTTAATATTTTTTTAGTTGTTGATGGATACAATGTCTTTATTTTATTGCTTTGTATGTGGTGCTGAGGATCGAACCCAGGGCCCCACGCATGCGAGGCAAGTGCTCTACCACTGAGCTACAACCCCAGCCCCATTAACTCCATTCTTAACTCTTCTCCACAGAGCAGCCAGAAAAATCTTTTTAAACACAGAAAAGAACACTGTCTTAGACACTTGTATGTTGCTATAATAAAATACCTAAGGCTGAGTGATCAATGAAGAAAAGAGTTATTTAGCTCACAGTTCTGCAAGCCCAAGAACGTGGCAGCCGCGTATGGCCAGCTTCTGGTGAGGGGCCACATGCTGCCTCATAACATGGCAGAAGAGTGACCGAGGCATGTGAAAGAGATCACATGGCAAGAAAAAAAGGAACAGAAAACCAAGGGAGCCACGTTGGGTTTATAACAACCTACTCTTGGAAACCACCCTCCTCTCTGGGAGCTACACTCATCCCTCATGAGGGCAGATCTCACGTGATCCAAATGGTTCTTACAAGCCCTACCACCTCTCAACATTACATCAGAGACTAGGCCTCGACAGGTCTCAGCAGGGACAAATCACATCTGAACCACACAAAGCATTTTTCTATTCCCTTACCAAAAATAGCTCTGGGCCTTCTTGCCTTCAGTAGGAATTGCAAACTCCTTCCCATGAAGGCCCGACATCACCTGGCTGAACACTTGCTGTATTCTTAACTACTTCCTTCTCGTTCTGAAACACTCTACCTTTTCTCCTTCATTCCTTCCTTCCTTCCTTCCACCCACCAGGGATTGAACTCAGAGGCACCTGACCACTGAGCCACATCCCCAGCCCTATTCTGTGTTTTATGTAGAGACAGGGTCTCACTGAGTTGCTTAGCGCCTCGCCATTGCTGAGGCTGGCTTTGAACTCGTGATTCTCCTGTCTCAGCCTCCCAAAGTGCTGGGATTACAGGTGTGCGCCACTGTGCCTGGCTCTACCTTCTTTTTCTTGACTCCCTTTAAATCTCTTTTGTAATACTCAATAGTTCCTTTCTATACCTATTCATCACTTCCTTATTTTGTGTACCTCTTCCCCATTGGATTGTGAATTCCTTTGCTACCTGCAAAGTACATAGTAGGTGTTCAATAAATATATGTAGTGAATGAATCCACAAATCTTTCCTGCTTATATAGTTGAGCTTGGAAAGCTTAAATATATATATAATTATATATAATATATATATATATGTGCACATATATTTTCTTGTAACTTAGCTGTTATTCTCCGTTCGTGCTTTAAATCCCCCAAATACCATCTGTCAAGCACTTATGTTTCTAAGTCACTAGCTTCCCCCAAAAGCCTTGTGGCCACCATAAATCTCTTCTCAGTATTTGTTCCCATGTACACAAAATATATAAGGTTATTTTCAAATAATAAAGTACATAGTGAATGTTACAGGAAAAGGTTATACATATTTATGAGAACATTTTTTTCCCTAAGGGTAATGATACCACTCTATATTTTCTTTATATATTGTCTCTTTATTTAAAAGGAAAAGCATTATTTTTCTCATTAAAAATTAATTCAGGGGCTGGGGCTATGGCTCAGCGGTTGAGCGCTCGCCTCGCATGCGTGGGGCACTGGGTTTGATCCTCAGCACCACATAAAAAATAAATGAAGATATTGTGTTCATCTACAACTAAAACAAAATATTTTAAAAAAAATTAATTCATTCTTGGTGTAAGAATAAACAATATGGAAATGAGGATGTCAGAAATATAGAAAGAAGAAAAGATCTCCATAATTCCCAGTCCCAGAGAGGACCAGGGGTCGCAGTTGGATGTATATCCATCTTTTTAGACTTTTTTAAATGCACATTATATTCTATCACAGGCTGAGAATTCTTCATTATTGTTTTATTTCATTTTTACTACAGTAGGGCCCAACTAGCCAAACAGCTCTGTGACTTGAATGCCGAACATGACATCTTGGACATGTTTATGTGCTAAACATATGACCTTACCCTATTTCTTCTTTCTTTTTTTTGTACTGGGGATTGAACCCAGGGGGGCTCAGCCACATCTCCAGCCCTTTTTAAAAATATTTTATTTAGAGACAGGGTCTCACTGAGTTGCTTAGGACTTTGCTAAGTTGCCCAGGCTGGCTTTGAATTCGTGATCTTCCTGCCTCAGCTTCCTGAGCCACTAGGATTACAGGCATGCACCACCATGCCTGGCTTCCTGACCCTGTTTCAACACTTACCTAGTATGTCATTCATCTACTATCTCTTGAAAGTCCCCTTCCCTCTTTACCAAGTTAGTGCAGGGGAAGGAGAGGGTCTTGAATTTGTCACATTTCTATTTTTAATTTGGTCACAAGGCCCAAATTCTAGATCAGGGAAGGAGTCACTTCTCTGCCTCAACTGCCATATTGTTGGAAAAGGTATCAGAGCAAATAGAAAGTTCCTTACGATCTAGGTTTATGTTTGGAATCCATGAGCTAAGTGAATTTGTGTTACCCCCCGTCACTGGAATTCAGGCACCCCCATTGCCAGGCTGAGGGTCCAAGAGAAAGTTATACCGGCAAGTTGTTGCTTTTCCTAACTTGCTCTCGCACAGAGCCCAGATAGCTGGAGTTTATTCCAGTTTCATTGCCATGACTGTCACCAATATGGACTGTCAGACCTGTTTTGAGTAGGGAATACAAATAACTGCAAAACTGATTATTTTGCCAACATCTGATAGAGACTGGGCAGGACACTAATTGCTAGGCTGACATTTCAGGAAGCAGCTTATTTGGTGATATTGGTGCCAGTTAATACAAAGACCACGCATAGTGACTACACCATTTACAATTTGCATTAATCTGATGTCACATAATCTCATTAACCAGGTCAGGTTGGTACATGGGACACACCTCCATGTTTGCACATTTCAAATTTATGTACATTCATTTGGAAAATGAAAGTATTCTTCCCCAATCCCTCCCACTGTTCCTAGTAGAGTAGCTAAGATGACTTGAAAAGATCTTTGAAAAGCTTCTTTGTAGTAGGCCCCTCAAATTAGCTCATCCCGAAGAATTCAAAGCCTGCGCCATTTTTACAAGTGTTTGTGTAGCGAGGACCACAGCACAGCCAAACAATACAGGACCCTGGGCTGATCTGGGGCCAAGGCGAGGAGGTTAGCAAGAAGGGATGCATCTGTGAAGCCACTGGACAATAAGGCTCCCAAGGGCCAGTTTCACGGGTGAGTGCTCTGAGTTTCTAGAAAGACAGTTTCCTCCTCAATGCCACTGGGCCTGATGTCCAGAGTCCCACTCCCTGAACCTCATCCCTAAACCTCATTCCCACTGGCCTCTTCCATCCCAGCTGTCCTGATACCTGAATTCTACCTGTATTTGCATTTCCACTCTTTGAAACTGTATCCTTAAGCTTCACAATTTATCCTGTGTAAAGCCCAATAAAACATAAATGAGTACAGGCCCTGAAATCTCCCATTCAGCACTAGCAAGTGCAACTTGGGCCAAGTTACACATCTTCTTTGTAACTTCTCTTCCCCCAGTGAAAATGGGGGGCTAGTCTATCTAAAAAGAACACATAAAAATAAGAAGAAAATGAGGTCTAATAGCATTTTCTGTCTCATTGGGTTGGCAGAAGGGTTAAATACAGTATTATCCATTGTTCCTGGAAATAAACATTATAATCAATATTATTAGACCAGAAAACTCATCTAGCATCATGGGGCAGAGGTTTTGTTTGTTTAATTACTTCTTTGCATGTATAAGATGTGCTTACCATATAAAAACCCATTATTTTTTATATTCAAAAGGAAATTGTTATGACTATTTTAAAAAATTCTACTGGGAACAAAAGCCCATGCTTTGAGAAATACTAAATTGGACTTATATGAATTGCTCATTTAAGCAGATGGTAAGAAAGAGAGAGTAAATATATTTTCAATTTTTTTTTTAATTTTTAAGGAGATGAAAGGGCCAACAGCAAATATAAGCATGAAAGGCATTTTGCAGTCAAGAACAGGCAGGACCACGGAGGAAGGAAGAGAAAAGACCCACCCTTCCTAACTAGCAGGTAGTGAGGCTGCTGATTTGAACTATGGAGATCACTTCCTCTCCACCAGGCTCTAAGCCAAGACTGTCACCACTGCAGTCATTTTCCCGGCATCTGTGAGCCAGGAACAACTATTACTCCCCTCCTAGGACACACAAAGGATACGGAGCCCGCCCAGGAAGAGGTCTCTCGCTCGCTGTGCTGAGCAGGTAAGGATGCTCCCAGGGTCCTGGTTACCTGTGGTCCTCAGGTAGACCTTGGAGAAAGCCTCGCTCTGGCAATGTCTGGTGCCAGAAAAAAAGGAATCGTGGTGATTTTGATTGAAGCAGGACT
Source organism: Geosciurus inauris (assembly GCA_004024805.1). Lineage (NCBI taxonomy): Eukaryota > Metazoa > Chordata > Mammalia > Rodentia > Sciuridae > Geosciurus > Geosciurus inauris. The sequence continues at coordinate 180,459 of PVHX01001499.1, read as the reverse complement.
TTTCTCCCCAAGAGGGATGGTACCCTAAGAAACAGAAATGAGGCACGTGGATGTGAAAGAGCAACATCTAGAAACGGAAAGCAATACTACCTGTGAAAACCAGAGCCAAATTGGCGCCAACAGGTACCTCATTTAGAAATACTGGTGAAATACCTACTATACTATATGGCATGAGGACTGTTTCAGTCTTTTTTTTTTTCCTGCTGCTCCTGTGACCAAAAGCTCGAATAGGAACAATTAGAGGAGGAAAAGTTTATTTAGTTTATTTTGGTGCTCACAGTTCCAGAGGTTTCAGTCCATAAAAACCTGGCTCCATTCCTCAGGGCTCCAGGTGAGGCAGAACATCATGGCGGAAGAGTGTGGCAGAGGAGCCGGGCGCAGTGGCGCACACCTGTAATCCCAGTGGATGAGGAGGCTGAGACACGAGGATCATGAGTTCAAAGCCAGCCTCAGCAACGACGAGGCTCTAAGCAACTCAGTGAGACCTGTCTCTACATAAAACACAAAATAGGGCTGGGGATGTGGCTCAGTAGTCGCGTGCCCCTGAGTTCAATCCCTGGTATCCCCCACAAAAAAAAAAAAAAACTGAAAAAGAAGTATGGCAGAGGAAAGTGGCTCAGAACATTACTAGGAAGCACAGAGCACTACTCACCAGGGGCCAAATATATATCCCAAAGCCACGCCCCCAATGCCCACCTCCTCCAGCCACACCCCCCTGCCTTCAGTTACCACTCTGTTAATCCCATCAGGGATTGATTCACTGATTGGGTTAGGGCTCTCACAACCCAACCATTTCACCTCTAAACCTTGCACTGTCTCACACGTAAGCTTTTATCTAAATCTAAACTATAACAGGACTATATCAGTTAAGAAGACAGACTTGGGCTGAGGATGTGGCGCAGTGGTAGAGCGCTTGCCTGCCATGTGCAGGACTCTAGGTTCAGTCCCTAGTACTGCAAAATAAATATAAATAAATGAATATTAAAAAGAAGACAGACTCCTCCTTGGCTCTCATGCCTCTTCAAGTCTAACGAAGGCCACCTGCAAACCCAAGGCAGGAAAAGTACTGTGCTCAGCGGGCATATTGCATTCTGGTGGGTCTCAAAATACACTGGTGCTTACCAGATTCCATGAGAGCCTATTGCTAGGAAACACGCTAACTGCACTGTTGAAAAATCATGACACTGCATTTGCACACATTGGGTTTCCTTCTAATTTGGCTTTGGTGTGAGAATGGTTTGGATCGGAGCTAGAAGTCCAGTATTTCCAAATTCTGTTCATAGTTCTAATGTTGAACCCCAGGTCTGTAGATCTAATTTCATGGGCTGTTAGAGAAGATGGAAGAAGCATTTGAAGCCCTAAGAAAAAAGTCTCAAACATTTGTGGCACTCACATGGGGGCTCCGAAGCCTGGGCAATAGCATTAAGTGTGGTGTTCTGGAATAGAAAGGAAATAAAGCTGTACGTGGAGCATCTCTTATGGATTCCCCATGAGCCGGTCATGAACAACTAGAATAATGACTTTCTGAGCATGCTTCAGAGAAGCTATCCAGAACTCCCAGTTTAGCATTAGAAGAAAGAGGAATATGCTCACAGATCATATTTACCAGGCCAAGTGCAAGGGCTAAACCCCCAAGAACAATTAGGTAAAAGGCCTTGTGTTACTAAGGCTGCTCCAAAGGATGGAGATCACATGATTTTGGGGTGAACCAACCCCCATGTGGATCCCAACTCTCCACATGCTGGCTCTGTGATATCTGGCAAGTCATTTAACTTTGCTAAGTTTTATTTTCATCATAAGTAAAATGGGAGCATAACCCAAATGGCAGAATTGCTTGAAGAATCCAATGATGAGCACACAGTAGGAACTCAAAAAAGAAAATCTAATGTTACTGTCACCATTAGCCAAATGCTTTCTCAACATTATGCTCTACTGGGAGTCAGTAGTCGGAAGATGGTAAAAAAGCATAGCCGGGTGTGCACGCCTGTAATCCCAGTGGCTTGAGAGGCTGAGGCAGGAGGATCACAACTTCAAAGCCAGCTTCAGCAACTTAGCGAGGCCCTAAGCAACTCAGTGAGACCCTGTCTCTAAATAAAACACAAAACAGGGCTGGGGACGTGGCTCAGTGGTTGAGTGCCCCTGGGTTCAATCCCGGGTACCAAAAAAAAAAGTACACTAAGGTCATTTGCCCACAGGACAAGCAAAGATGATACCTCATAATATCCGTTTCTCCCCACTCCCATCCTGTGAATAAACTAGATCAGAAGGGTGATGCCCAGGGTCACAGAGCTCAAGTCCCCTCATTCCTCTGAGGTGCTCCACTCATCAGAACCCAGGCCTTCAGCTTCTCCCTGGAGTCACCTGCTGCTCACCACTCAGGAAGCTATTCATGTTCATCCTGGCTACTGGTCCCTCTCTGTCATTTGGGTGTGGTTTTCCTTTTCTGTGGAAATACATGGCTTTGCTTCAGGTCCCCTTCCTGCTGCTTCAGTGGTATTTAGCCAACAGGGTCATTTGTGAAGCCATCTGTTTCATTTCCATCCACCAGATTATCTCTGGCTAGTGACTAACGTCAATTATCACTCCTCCGGGGCCCAGTTTTCAAGAAGAATCAACCAAAGACAATTCCACTTCAACCTATAAAAACATTCCATTCCAGTAAAGCCCCAGGAGAGGGGAAAAAATGGGTTAAAGACTCTTTGTTAACTCCAAGTCACTTCAAAAATTTCTGCATTGGGCTGGGGTTGTGGCTCAGTGGTAGGGCGCTTGCCTCCCATGTGTGAGGCACTGGGTTTGATCCTCAGCACCACATAAAAATAAATAAAAATAAAATAAAGGCATTGTGTCCATCTACAACTAAAAAAAGTTTTTAAAAAAATTCTGCATCTTTGAGAACAAACTTTTGTGAGGGGCCAATTCATTTTTAAAAATCTACTTTCCCACCTGGCATGGTGGGCAACGCCTGTGATCCCAGCAGCTCGGGAGACTGAGGCAAGCGGATCGCAAGTTCAAAGCCAGCCTCAGCAACTTAGCAAGGCCCTAAGCAACTCAGTGAGACCTTGTTTCTAAATAAAATATTAAAAGGGCTGGGGGTGTGGCTCAGTGGTTAAGCACCCCTGGGTTCAATCCCCAGTAACAAAAGAAAAGGAAAAAAATGAAAAATCTACTTTCCCTTCATGGACTCTGTAATTCTGTACAGTTCTTTATAGAACCAGCCTCCAAACTGATTTTTTTAAAAAACATATACATAATAAAGAAGCCATTTTAGCACAGTTGAATCAAAGTTGAGAGACCATGTTCAGTAAGTATTTGTTGAGCATCTACTATGTCTCATACCTCTCCTAGGTGCTGAAGAAAAAGCCATGAAATACCAGTGAAAATCTGAGATGATTATCATTGAATTATCACCATTATATAAACATGTTTGAGGGTCAAAGAAAAACCATATATAGAATAGAAAATTGAAGCAATTCTCTGAACAATTTTTGCTGCCCTCTCCCCAACCAACCCCTCCTAAAACCCAGCAACACTCTGATTAATAATTTATTCATTATTATAATAATTATGAAATTGGATTATACCATCGCAACAGAATTTACATCATGTCTATCACTTACTAGTCAGGGATTCTGGCGAAAGTATTTCACTTTTTTTTTGGATTTCATTATTTTTATCTGTGAAATGAAATCACTGATACTACCTGACTTATTCAGCAGCTGTAAAAATTAAGCAGTGTTTATTAATTAGCACACGGACTGGTACCCAGTACGTACTCAATAAAAGATTACTATTTAGACAAAAGGTTTTGATCTGAATTAGCTCAAGTATCCTTCTCATTCTACATCATTCCAAACACCTATTCCTAAGAGGCTTTCAGACTCCTTAGGCCAGGCGTGGTGGTGCATGCCTGTAATCCCAGTGGCTTGGGAGGCTAAGGCAGGAGGATCGCAAATTCAAAGCCAGCCTCAGCAATTAGAGAGGCGCTAAGCAACTCAGCAAGACCCTGTTTCTAAGTAAAATATTAAAAAGGGCTGGGTTATGGCTCAGTGCTAAGCGCCCCTGGGTTCAATCCCTGGTATCAAAACAAAAACAAAAATAAATAAAACTTTTTTATAGATACAGATACAGAGGTGAGCTAATCCATGGAGGAAAGGAGAGTACATCTGTGAGGATGTGAAATGCGGAAGTCTAAGGTCTCCGTTGCCTCAGGTGGTCTCCAGGAGATACTTGATATCTTCCTTTCCCATCAGCTTTTGGGGATAAGACTGTTGTATCAGAAACAATTTATTTTTCAAACTGTAGACAAAGTTCACTCATAAAGCAAATTTTTAGAAGAGAAGCAGAGGAGATGGTCCACAAAGAGGAGTATGTTGCTCCATGTAAAATTTTATATCCTACTAGGTTCTCTTCATCAGGAGTGGTTTGGCTTCGAAGACAGTGAAGTTATCTAATGGAGAAATGCTAAAAAGTGCTCTATTTCTGAGTAATTTGAGTGAAAGTACTGTAATAGTTTCTAGTGGAAACAGCTCATAGGTTGATTTCTTGATATTTTTCTGTTCCAGGCTAACTAAACTCTAAGCAACTCCCAGGCCCTGAGGAATTCTATCACATAATGAAAGAAAGATGGCATATCAGAAGTATGCTTTAGTGAATGGCTTTAAATAATCAAGGTTGCCAATCCTTTAAATCATTTTTCTACTGTTGATGGGATTGTCAATTAGTACGGCCACTATGGAAATCAGTATGGAGGTTCCTTAGAAGACTAGGCATGATATCACTCCTTGGTATTTATCCTAAAGAATTAAAGTCATCATACTACAGTGATACATGGACACCCATGTGTATAGCAGCACAATTCACAGTAGCCAAACTATGGAATCAGCCTGGGTGTCCATCAACGGATGAATGGATAAAGAAAATGTGATATATATATATACACCCACACAACAGAGTTTTATTCAGTCATGAAGAAAAATGAAATTATGTCATTTGCAGGAAAATGGATGGAACTTAAGACCATCATATTAAGTGAAATAAGCCCAACTGAGAAGGTCAAGGGTCATATGTGGAAGCTAGAGAGGAAGAAGGAAAAGAAAGGTGGGGGCAGGAAATCTCTTGAAAATCAAAGGGAGATCAGTAAAGGACAGGGACCAGGGGGCGGGAGGAGTGGAGGGGGGAAACGGCGGGTGAGGGCCAAATTACATTGTTCAACTGGGCACATGTACTATTATTCCTAACAAAAAAATCTCACCATTATGTACAACTCTAACATACCAATAAAAAAATGTGGAAAGAAAAAAAAAAACTCCATCCTTTAAAAATCTGTGTGCATGACAGGTACAACCACTTTACCAATTTTATATAGTATATACCCATTATGAAATTCCAGTAATACAGCTACACCGTGGCAACATTAACCGATTTGGATTAGTAACTTCTTTAGGAAATTCCAGTCTTGCCAAGTCATTTTCCTCCCTACCTGGACAAATGCACGTATTAATATTTCTAGAATTGGGGCTGGGATTGTAGCTCAGCGGTAGAGCGCTTGCCTTGCATGTGTAAGGACCTGGGTTGGATCCTCAGCACCACATACAAGGCAATACAATAAAGACATTGTGTCCATCTACAATTTAAAAAATATTAAAAAATATTTCTAGAATTGTTGGTGCTTCTAGCATAGTGCTTTTTGGTGCCAAATCTTTGGTATTTTCAGTCCTGAGTGGTAGACTACCAAACAATAGGGAACTTTGGTTCTTAAGTCACTTGGGCAAACATGCATGTATGTATGTTTTAAATATATTTTTAAATATGTAAAAATATATTTCTAAAATATTTTATATATTTATTTATATCATATCTTTTACCGAAATTGTCATTTCCTTTCTCTTGAAATCAGCACACCCTCTGTTCCTGAGAGCTGAAGGAAAAAAGTGCTTTTGAACCACCCAGGATTAAACAATTCTCTTTCTCTTCTCTTCCTTGTCCCGCCCCCCCACACACACACACTCCCACCCTCTCTGGCATAATTTCTGACTTTCAAATGTGCATCGTAAGTCGCAAGGAACTGGAGCTGGAAGAGTCTGCTCTGAGCCGCTCCAAGCATCTCTGCTAAAAGCCAGCGGAAGTGAATGAGAAAGCCTTCCAGCTACTGGAGCTTGTGCCCTAGGGATCCACAACTTCGCACTGGTTCCCTCCCTCTCTCCTCCTGTCTCTAAACCCCGGAGTAGTTGGGGGCGCCAAAGTCCCCGCCCCCTTTCGCTACCCGGAGCCCGTTCCTAACCTTTTTTGGGCTGGGGACCCACAGGAATCTATAGACCCTTTCGGGATAAGGGCAGAGGTGGGGAGAAAGCAGTTTCAAAAGGTTGCGAAACTTTCAAGGGACCACGGGTTGGAAACAGCTCGATTTGCAGGGATGAGAACCCTAGCTTTCAAACTCTTGACTTGGGGCGATTAAATCGAGAGAGAGGAGCTCAGGTGCCAGATGTGGGCGCGAGTGAGAAAGCTTGGGACGCGAAGGCATCCCTGCGCTGGGTTACTTTCACTTATAAGAAACCCCAAAAAGAGGACTGGTGGAAAGAGACTGGGACAGGAGAGAGAGAGAGAGAGAGGAAAGGGAGAAACACGGGGAACAGGGGCACAGTGGTAAGGGGAGAAAAGAGAGCGGGGATGAGGGGACAGGAGAGAGTCTGAGTCCCCAGGGACTCTAAGGGGAGGAGGACAGAGAGGGACAGAGAAGGAAAGAGACCGGGGTGGGAGGGGTGCAGCGCGTCAGGAAAGGGAGAGGACTTTCTCTGCTCTTGATCCCCAGGACAGGGAGTCTCAGAAAACCCATCGCAGGGAGGTGGCGCGGACCACGACCGACTGGCCAGGCGCGGCTGGCGCCTCTGGCCCCGGCCTGTGGTGGCCTGAGGGGTCTCTCTGGCTGCGAGTCGCGCACGGGCCGAGGAGGGGACGCGGTCTGGAAGGAGGCGGGCCGCGCTCGCCTGGCTTCCTCCTCCCCTCTGCTCCTCCTAGAGGCGTGCACGGGGGTATTTGAGCGGCGGAGGACCCGGCCCCCGCCCCCGGCCCCCATTCAAGAAGCCGCTCGGCTATCCGCGCCAACACAGGGCGCCCGGCGCCTCGGAGCGCATGTCCCGCGCCCGCTCGCTGGACATTATGCGGCCGAGCAGCCGAGCCCCAGTCCTCCTCCTCCTCCGGCTCCTCCTGCGGCCCGAGCGGCTCAGCTCTCGGCAGGCGGCAGCGTTGCTCAGCCGAGCGCAGACGGGACCCTCACCGCACGACCTCAGCGACTCCTAAAGTCAAAAGTTGGCGGCCGCGCCGGGCTCCGCGCGCTCTCCACGGCTGCTGCCTCGCGTCGCCGCCGCAGCCTAGGCGGGCAGGAGGGAGGGGGTGGGAGCAGGGGGGAGGGGTGGGGAGCACCATGCAGTTTGTATCCTGGGCCACACTGCTAACGCTCCTGGTGCGGGACCTGGCCGAGATGGGGAGCCCAGACGCCGCGGCGGCCGTGCGCAAGGACAGGCTGCACCCGAGGCAAGGTAAACGAGGCTCTGGCCCCTGGGACCCCCTTTGGCCCGCTCGCTGCCTCTCTGAACTCGCTCCCGGGCGGGGACACCCCGCAGCGGAGGCCTCTCCTTTTCCTAGAAAGAATTACCTCCCGCTTTGGAACCTCTCCTTCTCTGGGGCATCCCCAGCCAATTGTTAGGGACACACTTGAAACGAATTAGGTACCCCCCACCCTTGCTTCTGGCCTGATCTTTCACCTTCCCCGACCCATGCCTCAAATTAAAGTTACTAAGTAACTGGGGCCACCAGATAGGGCACGTTTTATTTTATTCAGGGTATTTATCAGGATCTGAAATTATCTTATGTATCTTGACTTGTTCATTGTCTGACTTCCAGTGGTGGTATCCTCTGCGCCCAGCGTAGCTCTTGACTGTTACTGTTACATAGTAGGTGCTCAGCAAATATTTGTTCAACGATAAAGGGTGAAAGGGTCGAGTCAAATGGGCTAGAAAATAAGTCAGGACAAAGTCCCCCATGTTCGTTTCTAATGAAAACTTACGGGAAAATGAACTATTGGCTCATATACCTCTGCTTCTCTCTGCAGTGAAATTATTAGAGACCCTGAGCGAATACGAAATCGCTTCTCCCGTCCGAGTGAACGCTCTCGGAGAACCCTTTCCAACGAACGTGCACTTCAAAAGAAGGCGACGGAGCATTAACTCTGCCTCTGACCCCTGGCATGCCTTCGCCTCCTCCTCTTCCTCCTCTACCTCCTCCCGGGCGCATTACCGCCTCTCCGCCTTCGGCCAGCAGTTTCTATTTAATCTCACCGCCCATGCCGGATTTATCGCTCCACAGTTCACTGTCACCCTCCTCGGGGCGCCCGGGGTGAACCAGACCAAGTTTTATTCCGATGAGGAAGCAGAACTCAAGCACTGTTTCTACAAAGGCTATGTCAATACCAAGTCCGAGCACGCGGCCGTCATCAGTCTCTGCTCCGGAATGGTAAGTGGGCGCGTGCCCCCTGCCCTGCCCTGCCCTGCCCTGCCGCCTCCTCGCCTGCTTCTTTAAGACTTAATCGCTCTCCGGCCCGGAGACGCTCTCTGCACCGAGGCTCCGCTCTGGCCTTAAATATCAGCCAGAAACTCGCCTGAGTCCTTGGGTCTGGGGGCCACTCTGCATGCGCTTCCACTCCCAGGAAACGCACGCACCCGCCCCCAGAGGCTGGTGGATGTTTAGGGGCTTTCTAGGGGCCAGATTCGGCTCTGCTGTGCGTTGCCCAACGCTGCCAGGCGACCTGGAAGTCGGTTTCCAAACTCGGAGAAAGTTGCTGGAGTTGGGATTTGTTGCAACCAACTCGGCTGCCCGGGAGCGGAGCAGCTGAGCGCAGGGCGGACCCGACTCCTCATTGGCGCGTCCCGAGTCGGGATTGTGGACTGACAATTCCCAGCCACGGGTACTAGGAATTCCTTCTGTGCGTTTTGGGGACTGAGGCGCGTAATCTGGACTCCCTGCGTTCTCCCGGGACCTTTTATCACTCGCGAAGAATCCTGAAACTGAACCGGAATGACAGGGAGCAGGTCGCGTCGCAGGAACGGAAGGGCTGGACAAGGGCTCTGAGGGCGGGGAGAGGGCGGAGCCTGTTTCGGACTCGAAGCTTCAGGGTGGAAGCTGCGAGTGGGGGTGCAGCGCAGTCCGACTCTGCACCCTGCCGGCGGGGTGGCCCGAGACGCAGGAATTATTGGGAAAGAGCTTAGAGAGACTCCCCGGACGTGATTTCGGTTCTTCTGGAACCCGTGGTGGCTCCTGGGAGTAGGGAGAAGGGATCCACTGCGCAGATTTCCCTAAGCAGGGTGGACGGGACTACCACCTCCCGGAGCTGCCAGATACGCGCTTAGCGGGGGATCCCAGTTGCTACCGGTCCCCCCGCCCCCGCTTTCCGCCCCCCGCCCCCAGCCCATCTACCCTCCACTAGGTCTATAGGGCATCCTCTCCCTGTTCCCACGACATCTGAGGACCCGATGTACGCTTCTGGCCCCAGCCGGGATGATCCTTGACTTTCCCAAGCGACGTGCGTTTCTGCCACGCGCGTATGACGCAGAAACTTTCCTGGGGCAGGCTCTCCTAGCTCATGGCGTGGCGTTGTACGCTCATTTGGCTATTAAATCTTGCGTCTATGATGCGTTTACTCTTTCCCAGGGCACCCGCACTCCCCTCGTCATCGTTTCTAAGTGGGGGCGTAAGTACTCACCCGGGGCGCTCGGCAGCCCCGTCGCGCGCTGCAGGTCTTGGGTCTTAAGCTCCAGATCTGGATGTCGCATCCTTCTCCTCCTCACAAGGGAAGGCTCCCGTGGGAGGGGTAAGCAAGCTTGGAGACCGGGAGGGAGGAGGTCTCGCCTGCTGGGATGTGGGGAGGGGGCTGAACCCCTGCGCACCCCAGATGAACGCCAGGAATCGCAGTGCCCGGAGCGCGTCGTGGAGATTGGGGGTAGGCGGAGACCGCAGTTTGGCTGGGGAGTGGGGGGAGGGGTGCTGCGGTGAGTGAGTCATCGCTGCCCCAAGACCTAGGGCCTGGACGGTAGAATCCGTTTACCAGGTCTTTACCAGGTGATGGCTTAGGTGGGCGGGAAGTCAGGCATCTGACCCAGAGAGCATCAGCGCCCTGGGAGTTCCAGGTAGTAACTGCCAATTCCAGGACCCTGCAAACCGAACTGCGTACGTACGTCAAGTTTGTAAACAGTCTTTACTCCTCCTCTCTCCCCGCCTCCAACTCCGGCTGAATCCCAGTGGCCCCAGCAGTTGTTTAAATGATTTGCTGAGTAGAACCTTAATTTCCATTGGTGGTTGTAGATGGTAACACACGTGGTCTTTGGGGGAATCTGAGAACCGAAGCGACGGCCTGGGCAGTGGTCACCACATTTACATTGCGTTTAAGTTGTCTTCTGCCTTGTTTGGGGAAAAGGGTCTGCTTGTATCTTAAAGGTGGGTGCATGGGCGCTTTGTACCTCCAGCCCTTAATCTAGCTCCAACGCCCCTGCCCCTTTGTGTCCCTTCTGCAATTTTTATTTCCTCCTGAGACTTCGCCTTACCATTTTTGTAGCTTTCTAATTATGATGTTCCAAATGTTTTGCCCAGGAAATCTTCCACTCCTTGGAGTGGGTGGTGCTGCCCGCCATCCGAGTTATCAGTTTCCCACAATTCCAGCTCAGGTGTTTCGCTCACTTCTGAACATCCCTACGTCTTCTCTATTTTCCTGCTCTCCCCTGCCCCTCATTAGGACTGTCCTCTGAGAAAAACTTCCGCCAGGCTGCTTCTCTTCCAGTCTTTTCTCTCAATCCCTACCCCCTCCCCACACAACACTAAGGGATGAATGATGACTGAGCACAAGCACTCACCATCACTCTGCTCAGGTACTTCACATAGCTCCTCATGGCCTAGTGAACAACGATAAACTCCTTCATTGAACCATTAATACCTTTTACATTACATCTGCTCAGCCCACTCACAGCCATCTCAAACTCAAGTTTTTATCCTATATTTCAGGCAGTCTGCTTCATGCTCCTGTCTGAATCCCCTCATGCAACTTCCCATGCCCAAAACATACTTTTAAAGTGTCAAGTACATCTCCTTCCCAGGGAGACCTTTCCGTAGCCCTACAGATGGATAACATCTCTTCTGTCTGCTTAGCTGTCTCTCTTGTGATGTGTGCTGTGTTCTCCCCTGTGTTGAAGTTCCCGAGTGCGCATATTCCGTTCCTTTCTTCTTAGCAGCAGGGTCACCATCAATTCTTTTCTCTGATATTGGATCCTTGAATCCTGTGTGTACTTAATATGTACATTTGAATAAGAGATCCCCCTAACCAAGAAAAGGTAACGCGGGCCCAGCAAATATTTGTGAATCAACGGCAAAATTAATTTTCCTGCCATTTTATTGTCACATATGCAGCTGTTATCCTGGCACTTTATTATATGCGTTGTTTTATCCAGAGCCTCCTAATGATGGTGCTCAAAAAAAAACATTTTACTGATAAAGACACTAAGGCTTTAACCTGGAGTCTTGCCCGAGGCCTCTTATCTAATATGTGGCAGAGTTGGGATTCCACTCCTGTCTTTCTGCTTTGTGCTCTGAACCATGAGCCAGAAACATAAGTCTGTGCTCTTAAGGGGAACTTCAGGGTTCTTTATTAAAAAAAAAAAGGCACTAGTCCTCAGTTCTAGACTTAACACTAGCACTGTCCAGCTGCTTCTGCACCACTAAAGGGGTACTTTGAACAAGTCACTTCCTTGTAGTGCTTTGGTTTCCCCCATGACCAATCACAGATGGCACAAATTCACCAGATGCATTCCTAGACTTTTTCTCAGTATTTGTGTCTCTGGTAGATTTCACATGTTTTTTGAATCTGCCTGATTTGTGCTTAGAGAGCCCCAGAGTTATACACTGACAACAGATAGAGGTGGCTGGATGAGAAGAAATGTGTTCAGAAGACTCTTCTCTGGTAACCAGCCACTCTGTCTCTTAGATGACAGTCGAGCTGTTTTCTCCTTAAACAAGTGCCTCCTGAATCATGTGGAAAATTGTTTTAAGAATACAAATTCTGGCCTGGCATAGTGGTGCATACCTGTTATCCCAGTGGCTTGGGAAACTGAGGCAGGAGGACCACAAGTTCAAAACCAGCCTCAGCAACTTAGTGAGGCCCTAAGCAACTCAGTGAGACCCTGTCTCTGAATAAAATATAAATAAGGGGCTGGGGATGTGGCTCAGTGGTCAAGTGCCCCTGGCTGCAATTCCCAGTACCAAAAAAAATAGATCACCAAGAATAGATTCTGAACCTCATCCCTGTGAATTTGGAATCTATAAACACAAGATGATGCCCCAAATCTAATTTTAAAAAAATAGACTTCCAAGACAATTTTGATATTACCTGATTTGGGGCCTAGTGCTTCTCATCTCCTATCATATATAAGAATACCCTGGGAGCTCGTTACAATTCTGATTCCTGGGCCCTGCCCCAGAGATTTTGATGCAGTAGATCAGGTTTGGGTTGGAGCATAATCATCCGCATTTCTAACAAGCTCTGGATGATGCAGATGCTGCTTCTGGCCTTTGGGGACAGTCATTTGTGCCCAGAGAAGGATAGAAACCTGCTACTGATTTTCTGGTGTGGGAAACAGGACAGTGGAGAAAGACAGAAGAGGCTGATCCCTTCTCTTAGACACCACCCACTAGCATGACTTAGAGTACTGCTCGGCGTTCTTATAAATGCTTGGTTTGGGTGGTTCAAGCTTGAAGTATAATGAACCATTTGCAGAACTTAGATATGCTGGGAGAGGAGCAGAAAAATGGCTTTTCTCGAGATGCTTAGCATGATTGGTAGGAGCCAGGTGTATCCTGGCTGTTAGAGGCTAACACCAGCCACACCAGAAACCACTAATGAGTTCTAAGCCCTTCCAAGATGTCAGGCACTTTGCTAAGCACTTTATTTGCATTCTCTCTTTGAATCTGCACAATAGTCCTTTACAGAAAGCATCTTTATCTCCACCTGACAAACAGAATAAGCTCCATCTCAGTGCAGTTAAGAAGCTCACCCACCAGGCACGGTGGTGCACATCTATAAACTCAGCAGTTTGGGAGGCTGAGGCAAGAGGATCACAAGTTCAAAGCCAGCCTTGGCAACTTAGTGAGGCCCTAAGCAACTCAGCAAGACCCTGTGTCTAAATAAAATATTTTTTAAAAGGGCTGGGGATGTGACTCGGTGGTTGAGTGCCCCTGGGTTCAATCCCCAGTACCAAAAAAGAAGAAGAGGCTACCAATATGGTAAAGGGTGAAAATGCCCCACTTCTCTATACATGCTGCGGTATTTTCAGTGTAAACAGTGACTCCAATTCCTCTAAGGGCAAATCTGCCCAAGAGGGAAAGGGATTGAAAAGAATGACCCTGTCTCTACCTGGAATTGTTCTATGGTTTTTTCTTCCCCCTTCATTGGCTGAATTCCGCTAAATCAACTTCTCAACTCTCTTCATTTGCAGCTGGGCACATTTCGGTCCCATGATGGTGATTATTTTATTGAACCACTACTGTCAGTGGATGAACAAGAGGATGAAGAGGAGGAAAACAAGCCCCACATTATTTATAGACGCAGCAGCCCCCAGAGGGAGCCCTCAACAGAAAATCAAGCATGTGACACCTCAGGTATTTGCTTCTTGCCTAAACGGAGATGCCAACTCTGAGATGGGTTAATTAGCCAGACTTCAAGGATGTAGCTCTTTGGCAGTCTGCAAAGCACTACTGTATCATTGTCTTTTATTCTGTCCTCCAGTGAGGTAGGTATACCCCTCGGCCCCATATAGATATGGAAACTACAGAGAAGTTTAGTGACTTTTCAAAAGTTGCACAGCTAAAATTTATCAAAGTGAGGATTCAAACACATGAGTGGTTCCAGTTCCTCTGTGGGCAGAGCTGCCTGTTCTGTTGGAAGTTGCTAACTTTTAGGGCTCAGCTTGAGTACTTTTTGAAGCTGTGATGGTGATATGCTCCATCAGCAATTGCTTGTGTTTTCTTGGTATGTTCTGGTGACTTTGTTTTTTGGGCTTCTTACTGCATACAGTGACAGGAATCGTCTTATAAATGGAATTTGCAAACACTTCTGTGTGTTTATCGGAGATTTTCTTACCAATTTCAGTTTTGCTAATGTCTGTGGTTTCAGGAAATCAAGGAGTGGGTCACCTGCTGGGTCACCTTCCAGTCTGTCACATTGTCGCAGGCTGCTTACTGATGTGTTTGGCCACTGTCAGGGATATGTCATGGCAGGCACTTGGAAACCTCATGCTGGTTCCATCTACAGTCCTACAGCCACCCGTCATTGTCTCCCAAGCCTGGCTGCTTTCTACTTAATGACAGCTTATCATTAGAAATCATCCCTCAAGCCAGGTGGGCGCGGTGGGGCAGGCCTGTAGTCCTAGCAGCTTGGGAGGCTGAGGCAGGAGGATCACAAGTTCAAAGCCAGCCTCAGCAACTTAGTGAGGCCCTGAGTAACTTAACAAGACCCTGTCTCAAAATAAAACCTAAAAAGGGATGGGGATGTGGCTTAGTGGTTGAGGGCCCTGGGGTTCAATCCCTGGTACAAAAAAAAAAATTACATTAACAAATTAACAGCTATTCAGGGTCTTTGTAGCATGTGCAAATAAAACAAAACCTCTAGACCAACAGAGAGTTTCTTCAGAATGGTTCTCACACGATCGCTGTCTTCATCTTCTGTCTGTATCAGGTTGTTCCCTGGTCACAGCATCTGGTGTCCTGTTCCCTCTTGGAAGTACTATTTCTAAAGTGAATCCTTTAATTAAAGATAGAATCAACTGCCAACTAAGAGTGTGACATTGTGGGATTTGTGGCTTAATGGTGTCCAGTTCTGTGTTCGTACCACCAAGGCTGGATGACTGTGACTGAAGTCCTCTGTCACACTCTCTCAGGAGCCCAGATGAGCTTGGATTGGGGGGATATGCTCAACAGTAGTCTCCAAGACTGCCAGCCATCAGTGAGCTTAATGCTCCAGACATTTGTCACATTTTATCTACTTATTTATTTCTGGCTATACTACTAAGACCATTGACCTTCCTTTTTTGACTTTTTGACTGACTTCCAAAATCCAGATTCAAAATTTCCTTTTTTTTTTTTTTTTTTGGTACCAGGGATTGAATATTGAACCCAGAGGCACTTAACCACTGAGCCCCATCCCCAGCCCTATTTTGTGTTTTATGTAGAGACAGGGTCTCACTGAGTTGCTTAGTGCCTCACATTGCTGAGGCTGGCTTTGAACTCGTGATTCTCCTGTCTCAGCCTCCCTAAGTGCTGGGATTACAAGGTTGCTGCTGGCATCTGCCACTCTGGTTTCTCTCTTCCACCTGTTTCTGCTCCCCTCCTTTGAGTTCAGATGCAGGAGGCTTAGAACAGTTGGGAAGAACTTTGAACTGTGGCACAATTCACAAGCACCATTAGAGGGACGGATCCGCAGGTCATGGAAATCTCCGACACCAGGTAGCTCTTGTATAGGGAGTGAATGTAGGTTGGGGGTGGGAGGGGTCCCTCTTGCCAGAGAGAGACAAAGGCTGCCTCCCAATGTCAATCATCCAGCTTCAGCCATTTCTCCTCCCACCAAGAGCTGGGATTGGTAATCTCTAGCAAATCTCGAGAGCCCCCTGGGAGCCTCACGCAAATGCAGATTCCTTAAAAAACAAATATATCTTGCAAGAAAATGGGATGGAACCAGAATCAGGGGCTTTCTTAAGTCTTTCTTCTAAATGATTCAGGCGCTCAGATCAATTTGAGAGTCTCTGCTGAAGTTGGCTCCCAGGCTGTAAGCACTGTCACCTGCTGACTGCAGGTGGACTTGCTTGACCTTCTCTGTTGATGCTTTCCGTGGCTTATAGGATAATCCAATATTTGAGATGGAGAAACCTTAGCAGCCAGATCTAATCCAGTTTTACTAGTTCTGTGCAGTTGAGGAAACTGAGGCTCACATGTGAGGGCTCTTTCTCATTTTCCAGGAGTGAGCCTACATACGACCCCATGGCAGAACTTTCTCTAGCCCAAGTCTTAAAGCTGCTGCTAAGTCCCCTGCTGAGCTAGGTGTAACCCTTGACTTGCTAGGTTATGGGGATCTGAGCAGGGTGGGGGACTCCGGCCTACCCTGGTTACAGGTTGGTGGGACCAGGTCATAAAAGGTTTATGAGACTTGCTTGTGGCAGGGCTGAAAGTGTTTTTTGTCTGCTTGTTTTTTCTGTACCCAGCGCAGCTTGTTGACATTTTATTTCTCGAAAGTGAAAGTTTCTCTTGGCCCAGTGGCTTCCCTTGCAGACCATCTCTGTTTTGCTCTCATTGGTCACGACTCTGCGTGCATTTGGGCCACTTGAGTGGAACCGTATTTATTTGTCTTTGCGTTCTGTTGATAAGTTCCTTGGGGTTCAGGATGAGGAGCTCCCTGCCCGCCTGCCTGCCTCAGGCTGCCGAGGAGCCAGCGATGGGCAGGTGGAGACCCCAGGACAGGAGGTGGCTTTGGAAGCTCCTGTCTGCTGCTCCCCGCTGCTCCCCACTGCTCGCTGCCAAATGAAATCCCAGCTTCTGTCTCTGTTTGACTCTGGATTTTTCCCAGGTGGCTTTAGGCATTGTTCTCGCTGAAGGCCACCCTGTTGGCCTGGGCCTGTGGGACAGTGTTTTTCTGTTACTGGAATTCCTCCTCCATCTTCCCATCTCAGCAAGGCCAGCTCTCTTGATTTCTTGAGCCATGTTTCTAAGACAGTAATTGGACAGTTGTGTCCAAGCACATCACCAAGGAATGATGCCCAATACCATACTCTTTTACTACAATTTTTTATTCTTTTTATTTATACATGACAGTGGTGTACCTTGACATATCATACATCCATGGAGTCTAACTCCCCATTCTTGTGGTTGGACATGATGTGGAGTTTCCCTGGTCGTGTGTTCATATATGAACACAGGAAAGTTCTGTCCCATTCATTCCACTGTCTTTCCCATTCCCATCCCCCTCCCTTCCCTTCACTCCCCTTTGTCTAATCCAGTGAACTTCTGTTCTTCCCTCCCATCCCCTTATTGTGTGTTAGCATCCACATGTCGGAGAGAACATCTAGCCTTTGGTTTTGGGGATTGGCTTATTTCACTTAGCATAAGAGTCTCCAGTTCCATCCATTTACCAGCAAATGTCATGATTTTATTATTTTTATAGCTGAGTACTATTCCATTGTGCCCATACCATACTCTTACAGCAAGACAACAGAAACAGCCCAAGTACCCTCAGGAGAGGCATACACCAATAAATTATGGTGTGTGCAGATCATGGATTTCTCTGTAGCTGTTAAAAACGATAGCATAGATTTGTTAACAAACACGGGTGTACATGTTAAATGAACGGGCGGGTAGGTGATAAACTGGATGTATGTTATCTCATTTTTAAGAATGTTGAGATATGCCAGGGGCAGTAGCACAGACATAGAATCCCAGTGACTCAGGAGGCTGAGGCAGGAGGATCATGAGTTCAAGATTCTCTCAGCCACTTAGTGAGGCCCTAAGCAACTCAGCGAGTCCCTGTCTCTAAATAAAATATAAAAAAAGGCTGAGGATGTGGCTCCATGGTTAAGCACCCTGGGTTCAATCACCAGTACTCAAAAAAAAAAAAAAAAAAAAGTGAAGATATGTGTATGTGTGCCTGCATCAAGAAAAAACGGGAAGCAAAGTCATAAAGATATTAACAGTGACTATTTCTTGTTGCCAGGAACATAGGCAATCTTTACTTTTCAAATTTACTTTTTTTTTTATATTGGTACCAGAGATTGAACTCAGGGGGACTTAACCACTGAGCCACATCCCCAGCCCTATTTTGTATTTTATTTAGAAGACAGGGTCTCAATGAGTTGCTTAGTGCCTTGCTTTTGCTGAGGCCAGCTTTGAACTCACAATCCTTCTGCCTCAGCCTCCAGAGTCGCTGGAAAACTCTACGTTCAGTTTTCAGAGCATCTTCTTGGAGTTCCCATCTAATTTCCCATCCCTCAATGGCCAGCTTTCATGGAGCAGGTATCATGTGGCAGATCCTATTCCTAGAGCTTTCTAAGGTTTAGATACCCTAATTCTTCCCTTGGCTCCCTTTTGCAGATGAGGAAACTGAGACGCAGGGAAGTCCATACCGTTGACTTATCCGAGGTCACAAACTTCATACATACATTTTCTATACCCCTTTTGTACTGGTTCAGTTAGAGGGTGTTTCTGGCCTGTCCCTTTGTGGATCCAGCTGCATTCATACGAGTACCTTTTGCTAGCAGGGTTTTTTAAGTGCCTGCCTGGAATTTGATTTGGGTACTTGAAATTCCCACCAAGACTCTAATGACTCTTGGAAGCCTCCTCTCCAGCAGGCCCCTGTTGGAGTGTCTACTAGTTACCCATTAACCTCCTGGATCCCATTAATAATTTAGCATAGATTTGCTGATTAGATTAGCCGCTCTGCCAGTTGGACCCTAATGAAGTGAGAAAGGGCGCCCAGGAGCCCCCTGAGGTGGGCAGGGGACTTTATGTAAATGACTCTGGGGCAGCTCCCATTGGCAGTGGCACTCAAGGGAGGAGCCCGGCTGCTTCCCTGTTGGTACCCAATTTCTGCAGCCCCAGGTCCTTTGCTCTGAGGCTTTTCACCGGTGACACCAAAGAAGCCCTGTGCTGCCACCCTGGGAGCCCCCCGGGGAGCACTGCACCTACTGCAGAAGCCATTCCCAGGAAGGAAAATGCTCAGGGTATTCCCAGATGAGAAACTGGGCGTGCGTGAACTTGACCACGGCGTGGAAACCAGGCAACAGCAGATGTGGCGACCCAGGACGGAGTCCGAAGTTTAAAAGACAGTTGGGCCCATTTGGAGTTTATTGTTTGAAGTTTATTGCTCATTTACCCCTGTTTCACCCTCGTCAGTGTTTTATAATTTTTTAAATTTTATAATTTTTTTAAAAATTTTATAATTTTTAAAATTTTCTTCTAGGACTTTAGGTCTAATACACAGACAATATAAGTAACGGCCTCTAGAACCCATCCTAAGTTATGAAACTACTGTTTTCAGTAGCTAAATTCTCAAGTTTAATTTCCTTAGCTTGATCTTTATAGCATTTATATGAAAACATTGCTTTCCTGTTTAACAAACATTGCTAATAACAGTACCATTTTCCAATAATATAATTCAAGGATAATGAAACACAAACTTGTAATATGGGAACAATTTCTCCTTTCTTTTGTTCTCATTTATTCATTTAATTTTTTCTTTTATCTTGGTTTTATAAAAACATTTTATGATGAATATTTTCTTTGCACAAGCAAACTAGAGGCCAGAGTTGAATAAATCACCCTAAACATCATCTACATTTGACAGTGACTAAGATTTTTTCACATTTGCCTTCTTTTATTTTCTGGAATATTTTATTTTTAAGAATTTTTATTTGTTTTTTTTTAATACCATTTTATCTATCTATCTATTTATTTATTTTATTTATTTATTTTGGGTATGAGGGATTGAACCCACAGGCACTTTACCACTGAGCCACATCCGCAGGCCTTCTTATTTTTAAGACAGTTGCTCAGGGCCTAACTGAATTGCTGAGACTGGCCTTGACCTTGCGATCCTCCTGCCTCAGCCTCCTGAGCTGCTGGGATTTACAGGTGTGTGCCACCTTCTGAAATATTTTAAAGCAAACCCAAAATATGACAGTTCATCTCTAAGTATCCCAATGTGCATCTTTAAAAAATGAGGATGTTTTTCCATGTAACTGAAATATGATTTCTCAAGGTGAGCAAAGTTAGCAATTCCTCCATATCAACTAAACAGTATCTATATTAAAGTTTTCCTCCCTGTCCCCAGCTACCTTTCTGGCAGCCCATTTGGTTAGATGACGATCTAAATGAGGTCTGTATGGTGTGTTTGGTGGTAGTCTCCTGAGGAGCTTTTTGCTTCACTGTTACCCTTGCTATTGTGAAAATTGCCATTTTCCATCTAGTTTTAATTTTTTGTGTGTGTGTTTTGTTTATTTGTTTATTTTTTCCAGCGGGGATGGAACTTAGGGCCACTCAACCACTGAGCCACATTCCCAGCCCTGTTTTGTGTTTTATGTAGAGACAGGGTCTCACCAAGTTGGTTAGGGCCTCGCTTTTGCTGAGGCTGGTTTTGAACCCGTGATCCTCTGTCCTTAGCCTCGCTGGGATTACAAGCGTGCACCACTGCACCCAGCTCTCACCTCTGTTTTGAAACCCTGAAGAACCAGTTTGCAGTTGGAAACGTTGAAGAGGCAGGTTAGGTTTCGACTAGAGATTAAGGTTCATTAATGTTTGAGGGACTCTCTCCCTCCCTCCCTGGAGCATTTTCTCCCCAGGTTTCTGGATCTAGAGACAGCCAGAGGGTACCTGCTTCAAAGCCGCACCTAGTCTCAGGGCCTTTTCTGTCTCCTGCCCATCAAATCTGGGGAGACCTGGTTGCTGTGCCTCAGAAACCCAGAATCCCCTGAGGAAAAAGGATAAAGCAGATACTTGCTTTGTTTGCCCTTTGGAGAAAAACTGGAAATCTGTTGAGATGCACATTCTTCTTTGGTAGAGACTTAGGAATTGGCAGAGGGCTCTCTGGCCTGCAGGGCCAGGAGGTTTGTTTTGTGTTTTTTTTGGTACCAGGGATTGAACCCAGGGGTGCTTAACCACTGAGCCACACCCCCAGCCCCATTTTGTATTTTATGTAGAGACAGGGTCTCACTGAGTTGCTTAGGGCCTCTCTTTTGCTGAGGCTGGCTTTGAACTCACGATCCTCCTGCCTCAGCCTCCCAAGCTGCTGGGATTACAGGCTTGTGCCGCTGCAGCTAGTGGCAGGAGGTTTTAGGGGTTAGTATGAGGACCCTTCAGAGCTTTCACTTGAATGGGCTATGATTTTGAAGTAAGAGAACTTCTTGGGTCTCTTCATATGCAGAAATAAGCCCACTCACTTAATAAAATGCTATGTTTATCATATAATGAGATTTAAAATTTGTAACTTTATATACCTGGGATTCTATGTCTGTCCTTTGTATTTAACCCGTCTCCCCGCATTCTGTTTTTGATCTCTATAGTTTGACCTTTTCTGGAATATCATAGAAAGAGACTCACTAAGCAGAGTGCATTTGAAGTTCATCCACATTGATGCCTGTATCAGTCATTCATCCTTTTTTATTGTTGAGTAGTATTCCATCGTTGGACATGCCACAGTTTTTGTTATGCAACTGAGTAGCACAGGTTTTAGTCATTACAAACGAAGCTATTATTAACATTTGCACACAGATTTTTTTTGTGACTAAGTTTTTATTTTAGTGGGGTAAATACTTAGGAAAGAAATTGCTGGGTTATATGCTAAGTGTATATTTGTCTTCATAAAGGACTAGTGATCTATTTTTCAAAGTGGTTGTGCCATTTTGCAGTACCACTGGTGGGATATGAACTCTCAAGTCTTTTGCATCCTCACCAGTGTTTGGTATTGTCAATATTTTATGGATTCCTTTCTTTCTTTCATTTATATTTATTCTTTTTAGTAATACATGACAGTAGAGTGAATTTGGACATATCATACATCCATGGAGCATAACTGCCCATTCTTGTGGTTGGACATGATGTGGAGTTTCCCTGGTCGTGTGTTCAGATATGAACACAGGAAAGTTCTGTCCCATTCATTCCACTGTCTTTCCCATTCCCATCCCCTGCCCTTCCCTTCATTCCCCTTTGTCTAATCCAGGGAACTTCTACCTCCTCTCCATTGTGTGTTTGTATCCACGTGTCATGGATTTCTTTTTAATTTGAGCCATTCTAATAGGTTCATAGTGGAGTTTCATTGTAGTTCTAATTTGCATTTCCGTCATGACTGTTAACATTGAACATTTCTTCCTTGTTGTTATATTTACTATTTATATAACTTCTTTGGTGAAACGTTTGTTCAAGAATTCTGCTCTTTCTTTTTAAAGAAACCAGGATGTTTCTTTTCTTATTATTGAACTTTGAGAGTTCTTTATATATTCTGGATGTTGACCCTTGATTAGATATGTAGTTTGTAAATATTGTCTCCAGGATTGTGGCTTGTCTTTTCAAAAAGTATCTGAATTCTCAGGCACTTATTTGACACATAGCTTCCTTATTTCACTGCCAACACTTCATGCACTGTTAATTTCATCTTTTCATGACATTATACACCAAGAAAATATGGTGGAGCTGGGCACAGTGATACATGCCTGTAATTTCAGTTTCATGGGAGGCTGAGGCAGAAGGATCACAAGTTGGAGGCCAACCTCAGCAATTTCGGGAGACCCTATACAACTTAGCAAGATTCTGTCTCAAAATAATAAAAAGAATAAAAAGGGCAGAGGATGTAGCTCAGTGGTTAAACACCCCTGATTGATATCAGAGGTATCAATCTCTGATACCTCCCTCCCCACCAAAAAAGAGTATGGCAGAGACTGAAGTATACAGTTTGTCCAAGACACAGGTACAGAGAAAGGAAACAGAAAATGCTTGCTTAAGACTTGTTATTCAGCCGGGTGAAGTGGTGCACGCCTGTAATCTCAGTACTTAGGGAGGCTGAGACAGGAGGATCACAAGTTCAAAGCCAGCCTCAGCAATGGTGAGGTGCTAAGCAACTCAGTGAGACCCTGTCTCTGCATAAAACACAAAATAGGGCTGGGGATGTGGCTCAGTGGTCGAGTGCCCCTGAGTTCAATCCCTGGTACCCTCTTCAGAAAGAAACTGTTGTAACCCTGTAGAGAAGCTGTCAGCCCTCTAATTCCTCTAAGGGCTTCAGTTGCCACAGCAGGATCTGAGTACAGCCACAACATACGATTCAAGAATAAACAGACCTAGCTTCTGAGCAGGTGCTGGGGAAGGTGGCCTGTGGCTGGGGAGATGCACCTGAGCAGGGCATTCCCCTGTGGCCACTTGCTACCATGGCCTCTGGAGCCCAGGCACTGGGGGGAGAGGTGTTTTTGTCGCAGGAGACCCGGGCCATTCCCGGCGGCCTGGAAACAGAGGTGGGCATCCAACAAGAGTTGCCCAGAGGGCTCTGTGCTCTTTCATGTCAACTATGGAAGGATGCCTGGGTACCCTACCCTTCCACAGGCCTCTCAGAGCCACAGGCTGCAGTGAAAGGTCAATGAGGGGGCAAGATCACCAGCAGCGAGCCTAGGAGCCACTTCCTTTGGTCAGCCTGACAGGGGTGCTCACGGGAACCTTCTAGAGTGCTTACTGTGGTACGCAGTATCTTTATGTGGGTTCGATCATTTACCTCTACCCACCTCCCTTGTTATCATTCCCATTTCACAAATGGGGAAACTGAGGCACTAAAGTGGAGGACTAAAGTGACTTGCCTGAGGTCACGCCGATTGGGTATCTGAACCCAGGTCCCTCTGATTCCAGAGCCCAGTCTCTTACCTGTCACCGTCACCATCCCCTCCATTCATTCTGCAAACAACGCCCAGGAAACACTGTCCTCTGCAGTCTCCAATACGTCCTTGACATGTGGCTAGTGCTGTGTGATGGTCACATTTTGGATCTACTGGGTTAAAGGAATACATCATTAAAATTAATTTCATCTGGGGCTGGGTTGTGGCTCAGTGGTAGAGCGCTTGCCTAGCATGGGGAAGGCACTGGGTTCCATCCTCAGCATCACCTAAAAAGAAATAAATAAAGGGATTTTGCCTATCTGCAACTAAAAGAAAATTATTTAAAAAATGAATTCCACATATTTCTTTTGGTATTTTTAAAATGAGACTAATAGAAATTCTTATTTTCAATGTGTAGCTTGCATTTTATTTCCACTGGAGAGCACTAGTCTAGAACTTTCCAACCAAGTTATGAAGGGGGTGGAGAGGCTGCCACAGCCAGCAGGCCACAGTCCTGAGGGTGGTCCCATCGGCCTGGAGAAAACCATGTCTCCCTTGCTGCCAAGAGATGCAAAGAGTCGGAAAGAACATTTGCCAGAGAATATTTGGATATTAATAGCAAAACCAAACAATTCCTTAGTAAAATATAGGCCCGAGTACATTCTGCATTTTATGTTCCTTCAAGAAGATCTTCTTTAAATATTTTCTCAAGTTATTTCAAGTGTTCCCCCATTTCCTCATTTATGATATGGAGATAAGGTTTCCAGGAGAAATAAGAGTCAAGTCTCTCCCTGTAATGCTTTGAAGAGTGCCTCACACAGAAAGCTCTCCCCAGACCTTAGCCAGTATTATTATTATTATTATTATTATTATTATTATTATTATTATTTATCATTATTATTTGTACCAGGGATTGAACCCAGCGGTGCTTACCCACTGAGCCACATCCCCAGCCCTTTATATATTTTATTTAGAGACAGAGTCTCACTGAGTTGCTTAGGGCCTCGCTAAGTTGCTGAGGCTGGCTTGGAACTTGCGATCCTCCTGCCTCAGCCTCCCAAGCCTCTGGGATCACAGTATTGTCATGGCGCAAAGCCATGGCCATCCTTGTCGCTTTTCAAGTTTTCTGCCAAGAGCATGGCCTTCTATCCTGAGAGAGAGGCACACCAGCCCAGTCTTCTCCATCTTTTTCTCTTTAATTTTCTATTTCAGTCCTTACCCCTGCCTCCCAGTCAGAAAAGGATCCCCAAAGTTTGGCAATCATTGGCTAAACCCATGGAAACTGGTTTCTTTCTTGCAAGATTTCTCAGAGCTTTAAAAACGCTCATGTGCATGGAGAAAGTTCCAGATGCGACTGCTGTGCAGTGTTTTGCAAACCTGATTTGTTTTTGAAAATATCTTATGGGACAAATGTTCCATAAAGTGCTCTCACAGAAACATGGTCCATAAAGTTTCAGGCCAGCCAAAAAAGGAATCTCCATAGCCAAAATCCCCCGTCACTGCCCTTGGAGTCTGTTTGTTATAAAATGTCAGCGTGGTGCGTGTTCCCCTCGACACAGGGTACACATTGCTGGTTGTCACTGCTTTAAACACAGCTCACAGTTTGTTAAGGAAAACGGACTTGGGAACACAATCCAGACCGTGTCCAGGGATTTGCTGTTGTTTTTAAAGCTGGCAGATCGTGGACTCTTAAAAAATAAAATGAAACCTTGTTGAGTTTTCATTCATACACATTGGATTCCTGTGTGCGCCTCCATCCCCCACCCCAGCACCTTCTCCACCCAGATTCGAGAAACTCATTGTTCTTATGCGTTTTGTGGCTGTTTTGTCTTTTCTTTCTTTTTTCCTCCCTTCCTCCCTCCCTCCCTTCCTCCCTCCCTCCCTCCCTCCCTTCCTCCCTCCCTCCCTCCCTTCCTTCCTTCCTTCCTTCCTTCCTTCCTTCCTTCCTTCCTTCCTTCCTTCCTTCCTTCCTTCCTTCCTTCCTTCCTTCCTTCCTTCCTTCCTTCCTTCCTTCCTTCCTTCCCTCCCTCCCTTTTGCTACATTGTGCTTTTTTACTCATCTTCTTCTGATCCTGACCAACTCTTCCCATTGTACTATGGGGACCCTGGCTGACACCTTCCTTAGGTACCTCTGCGCCTCTGCCCTTCAGTGCAGATCTCAGATCTGACTGGAACCCAGAAGGCAGGAAAGGGCTGTGGGCTTCCAGAGCCAGCTGAGAAGCGGAGCAGATGGCTGCATTCGGTCCCCTCAGCCAGCACCTTCTTGTCCCTGTCACCTGCAAGGGCTGGCATCTGCATTAGAAGTTCCAGGGGAGCATCTCTGTAATCTCTCTTTCCTCCCTTTCTTCCCCTCTCTGACTTTATAAGATTCTTTCCAAAATAAAATTGTTTGAGGCACCCTGATATACACATAGTAATTTATAAAGAGGGAATATTGTGCATGCTACTAAACAACAACCATTGATACTTATAATTAATAATCATTAGTGATAATAATAATGATCTTCCTATGGGCCACGCCCTGCACAAAGTGAATTTTATGTATTCTTCTCGCACCTTCTCCACCGTTGCCCTTTGAGATAGTTGCTCTTCTTATCCTCACTTGACAGATGAGGAAACCAAGGCTTTGAGGCAGGAAATTGCCTCCAAAATGGCAGCTAGAGTCCTGTGAGGGGCAGGAATGGGAAGTAGCCTGTGTCTGACTCTAGAGTCCAAGGGGGAGACCCCTGTGATTCCTGCCCAGCCTTCCTTTCCTCTGTGAAGTTCACATGGAGCAGAGCGAGGACATCTGCTGTGCTCTGGAGGGCCCTGGTTGGTCCTGTGCCGGTGATTCCCCAGCCATTTAGACCATGAGGTCACAAGGTGGCTCGTTGCCTTAAGGAAGTAGGTTAAATTTTGATCAATCTTATGAAAGTACAGAGCAATCATTAATTTCCCAGCTCTTGATCTCTACAGATCAGGCCCAGCTGGTGAGAAACACTTACTGAGTAACCACTGAATAGCGAGATCAGGCGGTTACATTCTAGAACAATGCCAATTCCTCAGGGATGTATCTCGTTGTACAATAAAGCTCATTTCAAACATTTGCACCAAAAATCAGTAAGTATTGTTAACATTTTGTCTGTGAATTTTTTTTGGTTTTGGTCTGGGAATTGATCCCAGGGCGCTTAACCTGAGCCACACTCCCCAGCCATTTTTATTTTTTAATTTTGAAACAGAGTCCCTCTAAGTTGCTCAGGGCCTCGCTAAGTTGCAGAGGCTGGTCTTGAATTTATGATCCTCCTGCCTCAGCCTCCAGAGCTGCTGGAATTACAGGCATGCGCCACCACACCCGGCTCCATCCTACATTTTTATAAGACGTTATTTTTAAGGACTGAACAGGTTTTATTCTTGGATACGTTTTTATTTTTTTAATGTGTGTAAATCAGTACCTTGTACAGAATAGGTGCTCAAGAAGAGAATTTTCAAATATTCAACTTCTCATTTATAAGAAGTTCTCTGTGTGCTTTCTTAATTCTCAAGATAGTCGTAGATGGAAGCATTACTTATATGTCCATTTAAGAACCCAGGGAACTTGAGGCCCACAGAAGTGACTCAGAAAAGTGACTCCTTTGGGTGATGTGGCAGATAGAAGCCCCACACTCTTAGCTTTGTGGCTACGACCCCCTTCACAGTATGCCAAGGCCAGGGGGCAGAAACAAAGGCAGGTCCACTCTGGGCCCCAGTGCCCACTTCAGCGTATAATTCACGTCCTTGACATTGTGCTGGTGAGCCAGGAAGTTGTTCTTAAGCACACTTAGTCATTCTACCTTAAATGGTTCCTTTTACTTCTAACTCCTGTTACAATTTTGTGACTGGTAAAAATAGAAAAATAGTGATGCAATATTTATCCATTCCTTCCTACGCACCAGGGATACGGTCTCCACTTATTTCCTGAAGTAACTCCATGAAATGAGTCCTGTTCTTTTTTTTTTTTTTTTGGTACCAGGGATGGAACCCAGGGGTGCTTAACCACTGAGCAACATCTGCAGCCCTTTTTTTGTATTTTATTTAGAGACAGGGTCTCACTGAGTTGCTTAGGGCCTTGCTAAGTTGCTGAGGCTGGCTTTGAACTCGTGATCCTCCTGCCTCAGCCTCCCAAGCTGCTGGGATTACAAGTGTGCGCCACCAAGCCTGGTATGGGTACGGTTCTTACTGTTCTCACTTTATAAAAGAGAGCAGGATGAGTGAGAGTCCATGATGTGCCCAGGTCACAGAGGACCTGAGTCTCGTCCACCCACTCAGTGTGGGAGCAGTTAGAACATTGGCTATTGGTGGTGGTGGCATAAGCATCGCTACCTCTGTCTTGATGGTCCCAAAGCTGGGACAATTCCAAAAGCCAAATCAACTTGGATTCTTGGAATTCTGCATTTAGCACTGTAGGGCCTGAGATGTGGGGAGAAGAAGCCACCCACTGCCTTTTAAGCTTTTTTTTTTTTTTAAATATGCCTGAGTTCATTGACATGCATTCGAGAGGTTCATCTTGTTAAGTGTTATGCTCCAAATGCAAGAGTGCATTTGATTCCTGGAGAAGTAAGTGTGTTATTTTAGAATTTGAACTTGACCAGGTTTCTCATAAGCTGTTTAGTCAAGTAAAAGGTGATACATTTTTAAAGACTCCTCAAAGAGGAAGCGAGATGAGAAAAGGATGTCCTGTTTTGGATGTCGTATTTGAACTTCAAGAAGGGGCAAGAAAATGGAGCAGCACCTTTGGAAAATTATTTGTTAGTTTCTCAAAATGTTGAACAGAGTTACCATATGACCCAGCAGTTATTTCAGTTGTATGTGTATGTGTTTGTGCGTGCATCTCCAAGAGATATGAAATATATCCACCCAGAAGTTTGCACGTTAATATTTGTAGCAGCTTAGCCAAGTGTGGTAGAACACACCTGTTATCCAAAAGTTTGGGAGGCTGAGGCAGGAGGATCGCAAGTTCAAAGCCAGCCTCAGCAACTTAGCGAGGCCCTAAGCAACTCAGTGAGACCCTGTCTCTAAATAAAATATAAAAAAGGGCTGGGGATGTGGCTCAGTGGTTAAGAGCCCCTGGGTTCAATCTTCAGTACCCCCCCAAAAAAATATTCATAGCAGCTTTATTCAATTGGTCAATTGGATTATTGAAATGTCCCACATGTCCATCACCTGATTAATGGACAAACATAACATATATTCCATTCAGGGGAATATTTGGCAATAAAAAGTAACAAAACATGGGGCTGGGGCTGTAGCTCAGTGGTAGCACACTTGCCTAGCATGCAAGATACTGGGTTCGATCCTTAGCACCACATAAAAATAAACAAATAAAATAAAGACATTCTGTCCATCCACAACTACAAAAAAAATTTTTTTTTAGAGTAATGAAACACTGATACATGCTACAGCATGGATGAACCTTAAAAACATTATCCTAGGAGAAAGATGGTACACAAAAGCTACATATTGTATGACTCCATTTAGATGATATGTCAAGATAGGTAAATCCATAGATAGGAGATTTAGATCAGTGACTGCCAGAGCTGGGAAAGAAGAGGATGGTGACTGACTACTGATAGGTATGGTCTTTCTTTTTGGAGCAATGAAAATAATCTAAAATTAAATAATGGCAGTGATCTCACTTTATGAATGTACTAAAAACACTGAATTATAATATACTTTGAGAGGGTGAATTTAATGCAATTGAAAGTTTAATGAAACTGTTCCTGAAAAAAAAAATCATGACCATAAAGCTATGTATAAAGGGAAACAAAGAAAAGCCAGGATACCTAGATCACTCGTGCTGTGATTTCCACAAGGGTGAAATTTCATTATTTAGTCCATTTTTATAAAATGAAGCAAAGTGTAAATTGCTAAAACACTAACTAGCCCATGGTATTATACTAAAAGGTCACTAAAGAGAAAGTGGATGCCTTCCTTTTTATTCTAACAGTGTGTGGTCCCGTGGTGGAAATTATTCTCTGTTATGATTCTATTCAGAGGCAAGGACTTTGAGTAGGTATCTAAGATATAGTGGCTATTTTTATGCCATTTCTAATGCTCAATTTAAAATT
This sequence comes from Geosciurus inauris, assembly GCA_004024805.1. Classification (NCBI taxonomy): domain Eukaryota; kingdom Metazoa; phylum Chordata; class Mammalia; order Rodentia; family Sciuridae; genus Geosciurus; species Geosciurus inauris. Next base: position 150,956 of record PVHX01001499.1, on the reverse strand, counting down.
GCTTGCAAAAATGGTTAATGTGCTAGAAATTAGTTGGGATAATTAGGTCAATAAATATGATTCTAACCCATTAGGAGAAAAGAATAGATAGATAAGACTGGAGAGTATTATGTATTGGAAGATGTTGCTTCTGCCAGGTGTGGTGGTGCATGTACTTCCCATTGGCTCGGGAGGTTGAGGCAGGAGGATTGTGAGTTCAAAGCCAGTCTGAGCAATTTAGCGAGGCCAGAAGCAACTCAGTGAGACCCTGTCTCTAAATAAAACATAAAAAGGACTGGGGATGTGGCTCAGTGGTTATGTACCCTGAGTAAATCCTTGGTACCAAAAAAAAAAAAAAAAGCACCAAAAGAACAGAGTCAATGCCAGGCTCACAATAGGTGCTCAGTTAGTGTCTATGCTATATTAATTTTATGATTTCAAATTTGAATGCCAACCCATATGACAGTGGTGTACATATGTGAAATATACTTAAAAGAGGCTAGAAGAAAAAGCACCGTCACATCTTACTACGTTCCAGCTTTGGGCCAGTCATTTTGTCCATAGTTGGAACACACATAGCCTGTTTGACAGGTTGGACAGATCTTACTATTCAAATCATCACCAAAATGCTCAAGTGGAACAATGTGCACATCCTGGACTCCAATGATTGGTTTAGCATGGTGAAATATTTAGGCCCTTCAAATTTGAAACCACTTAACTTTTTGTTTGCATATTTTGGTATTGGTTTAACAAATTCTGCTCCTTAGGTCTTAGCCACTGAAGTGTGTTTCTTCGTTGTACAATTCTATTGCTTAATTTAAACCACAAGCTAGTACCATTAAATCTTTAAAGCACCTTTATGAGCTGATATACAAGATAACTAGTAAAATCTTGTTTTTACTCAAAGTGGGTCTGGACAGGCACTTTGTGCCTACTCTGTGGATTGTGTGGTTGGTGGTGGGCAAGGTGGCTAGGTCTTCTCAAAAATTCAGTGTGAATACAATTCACTGGGGGATCCTGCACCGTGGAGATTCAGGTCTAGAGCAGAGCTAGAAAAATCCCGTTTCCACCTGTTTCTGGGTATTACTGGTGCTGCTGGTTCACGGACCACACTTTGAGCAGCGAGATTGTGCAGAACCCGAGAGACCTTGGCCAGAGCTGGCAATGAGCAGAGCTGGTCTAGCACTATAAATCACTGCCCATTCTCTGACTTTGATCTTCTTTAACCAAGTCCTAAAATACACTCATTCAAACTTCAGGGGCATTGAAGAGCCCTGGCTGTGTTCTTCTATTTCCAATTGTATGATCTGATTAGGTAATAGAATGCCACATTATGTATTTTCTGTAGTTCCTTTGCGTTGCCTCCTGACCAGCCCACCTGTCAGATTCCTTTCTAATATATCATTGAGTAGCAAAAGTGATTTATATGTGAAACGTCTCCATCTCCATTCTTTGGAGCTCTGTAGCTGTGTTATTGGCCCTGACTGTATCCATGGCAAAGAACAAACCGCAGCAAGGCTTGTGGTACCCAATGAAGCAATCAAGTGCTATTGTTTCCCTTAACTCAGGCTTGGTTTTCTAATATCTTAAATGTACATTTACTGTAGCTTCTCAGGGAAGCTAATCTCAAACCCTCAGTCATTTAAATAAGATTGCAATTGAGTTGCACCTATAGAGTCTGCTGTCTGTAGGACTTGTTTTGTATCAACTCTGAGTCCAGGAGCATCATTTTAAGATATGTCAAATTAAATTGGTTTTTGGTTTTGTTTTTGTTTGGTACCAGGGATTGAACCTAGACGTGCTTAACCATTAAGCCACATCCCCAGCCCTTTTTTTTTAAACATTTTAGTTAGAGACAGGGTCTCACAAACTTGCTTATGGCCTCACTAAGTTGCTGAGGCTGACTTTGAACTCATGATCCTCCTGCCTCAGCCTCCCGAGCCTCTAGGATGACAGGTGTGCACCACCCCACCTGGCTTGTCAAATTAAATTCTTAATATGAAATCGATGTGGCTTGACATGTAATGCATTCCATCTGATTTGTTCCAGAGCACAGAAACAGTCACAGTAAAGACAGGAGGAAAACCAGAACAAGAAAATGGAAAGAAAGGAGTAATAACCTGGCTGATGATTTGGCTATACTGAACAGTGGCTTGGCCACAAAGGCATTTTCTGCCTATGGAAACAAGACAGACAGCGTGAGGGAAAGGAGAATGCACAGAAGAACCAAACGTTTCTTATCCTACCCACGGTTTGTAGAGGTGATGGTAGTTGCTGACCACAGAATGGTATTATACCACGGAGCAAACCTTCAACACTATGTTTTAACGCTGATGTCAATTGTAAGTATGCCCAAAAGGTCATTCTTGAGCTCTCTAAATGCACCATGGGGGGAATGGGTTTCCCCCGCTGCTTTGGAGGATCACTGAGGGCTGGCATTTCAACCACCCAGGCAAGTGCTGGAAACCTAAGATAATTCATTGGTTGCCTTTGTATGGGGATGACAGCAGTTACTGATGTTGAATGTTTATTTGGTGTTAGACAATGTGCTTCTTCGTTAAAAGGCATAATTGCTGACTCTCCTGGCATCCCGCTGGTTGGGTGTACCATACCCATTTTACAGATAAGCAAACTGAGTCTCGGAGGAGTTAGGTCACTTTACCATGGTCAGGTAAAGCTAACAAGTGGCTTAGACGTTGCAGGTGACCTTTATCCTGTCTGCTTCCCTAAACCCAGGCTGTGATTTCTGCATTTTGCTCAGCCAGGTGTGATTCTTCAGTCGTTCTGTGTGCTGCTGGCTGTGAATCACAGTCACCTATGAGCTTTTGTTAAATGCAAGTAGCGCCCACCTCCATATTCAGTAATCTAATTAAGTAGCCCTGGAGGGAAGCCTCAGAATCTATTTTTCTTCTCCCCTTGAAATTGGATTGAATTAAAACACACAAAATTTGCATGATTTAAAAAAAAAAATCATTCCCTGTATGTATCATTTTGTCAAAAGGGACCCAAATACTATGTATAATTATAATGCTCTCATAAAAAATGTAGAAAGCAAAAAAAAAAAAAAAAAAGGAAACCCCAAACTATTGATAAAAATTAAGTTTCCTTTTCCATGCAAGCTCCCTGAGCCTTGTTAAAATTTTCACTCACTGCTTCTGCTCAGCACCGCCCAACAGAAACCACGTATTTCATTTCACGTGTTCTAGGAGGCATTATTTTTAGAAGTAAAAAGAAAGACGTGAGATTAATATTAATAGCATAATTTGTCTCATCCAAATACTATCATTTCAAATATTACTAGTGAGATTTTATTGATTTTTTTTTTTTTTAATACCGATTGTTCGATGCTCATGGCATGTCTCATTTGGGCTGGCCACATTCAAGGGCTGGCTCGGTAGCCACATGGGGTGTGCGGCCCCCATACTGGGAAGGATAGCTGTAGATATGTACCTAAGCCAAGGACTTAAACAAATATGTGATGTACAGCTGGCCCTCTGTAGTTGTAGATTCTGCATGTATGGATTGAAAACATTTGGAAATGAATTGAATCTCTACTGAACACATACAGATGTTTTCTTTGTTGCTATACCCTGAACAATGCAGCATAACAACTATTTATATAGCACTTAACATTGCATGAGAAATTATAAGTCATCTAAAACTGTTTTTAAAGCACAGGGGATAGGGTATATGCATAGGTTAGATGCAAAAATTATACTGTTTTATATGAGGAACCTGAGCATCCTCAGATTTTGATATCCTTGAAAGCCCAGGAATCAATCCCTCTCGATACTGAAAAACAACTGTCCAAAGTTTTTTTCCCCCCTTATTCAAAAAAGGAACATTCTCATAGGCAGTTTAACACATTGCTATCATCTTGAACTAATAGAGATTGTTCCATAGCAGCCCTTATAGATCTAGCCTAGCTCATTTTAAGCCTTAGCTTGATATTCCTCTTTATGGACTGACCCTAATTTACCTACTTTTATTTATTTATTTTTTTTTTGGTAGCAGGGTTTGAACCCAGGGATACTTAACCATTGAGCCATATCCCCAGCCCTTTTTAATTTTTATTTAGAGAGAGGGTCTCGCTAAGTTGCTGAGGCTGATTTTGAACTTGCAATCCTCCTGCCTCAGCCTCTAGAGCCGCTGGGATTACAGGCCTGCACTGCCATGCCTGGCTAGACCCTATTTATAATAAATTCCTCAGATGCTTGTGAAAACGACATGTTTGGGAATGTTGCATTAGGGTTTCTCCTTCCCACCCCGTGGCCCTGTTTGTCCACTCTCCCTGGGGCCCATTCCTCTAATGCTGCCCCAACCCTGGCCCCCAACTCTTCTCTCACCCCTGCCCTTGTCCAGTCCCATATGCTCCAGCTCTCTCATGCCCAGAGGAGGGAAAGGAAGACCTAGACCTTGCACAGCCCCAAGTCTGTATTCATGCCATAATTTCAGAAATGTGATGAGAATTTTGATGACAAACACAGCTTGGGGTCAGATGGCCTGGACTGAGAGTTCTGGCTCTTCCACTCACCACTCTAAGCCTTGGACAAGTTATCTCGTTTCTCTGAGCCTTGGTTTCCTCATCGGTTGCATGGAGATTGTAATAGTACCTAGCCCAGAGTTTTGCTATGCAGACTAAATGGAAATGTACATGTAGTTTTTCAGCAAGGATCTAGTCCATAATAAGCATTCAGTGAATGCTCGCCCTCATAATTAATTATAGCAAAATAATACAAAAGCGGGTCTCCCGGGTTCTTGAGAAGACAGATGGGTGAGAAGCATAAGGAACCACAGTTATTAGCAAAGGTGTGGCCATTGTGATTTTGTAAGTTAGTGACCTAGGACTTCAAGTGGGAGGAGAGACTGATCAGAAATTAATATCCAAATGTTTGGGTACAGAGAACTGTTAAGTTGAGCGGCGATACAGTTTCATGAGAAAATACCATTTGGCGTTGAAACCTGTTTGAATTCGTTATTATCTAAAACTGCTACCCATGGATTCACAAAGAGACTTTCCATGAATGTTATGTTGAATGAATGAAACGCCAGAACAACAAAATGTGTGTATGTCATGAAACAGAAAAAGAGAGGGAGCCCACCCTAAGACGTGAATTGCTTATTGCTTACAGAGAGTTCAAAATTAACTTTGAAAAATTTATCTTGGTTGCAGGTAGCCTCTATCTATAAAGACCCAAGTATTGGAAATTTAATTAATATTGTTATTGTGAACTTAGTTGTGATTCATAATGAACAGGTAATCATGTTTTTTTTTTTTTCTTCTTTCCTCTATCTATATCCGAAATGGCATATGTGATTGGTATTGCTAGCAGGAGACCAACTGTAATTCTTCTCTGTATTTAGGAAGGACCTTCCATATCCTTTAATGCCCAGACAACGTTAAAAAACTTTTGCCAGTGGCAGCATTCAAAGAACTATCCAGGTGGGATCCAGCATGATACTGCTGTGCTCGTAACCAGGTATGTGCATTTCTGATTCCTTCAATCAGTTTCAGGTCAGTCTGATGGGATGGGGTCACCTACTGCTGGGAACCAACTCTGATAGGAGGTTTCTCGGCTTAGACGCTATCGGCGCTTTCCTCGTGGGGTTCCCTGAGCATTGCAGTATGTTTAGTACCATGTCAATAGTGCTTCCTTCTAAATGGTGACAGTGCCTCCAAACACTGCCCAGCGCTCTCCTGGGGAGGAGAGAGGAGGTGAAGAATTAGCCCTGGTTGAGAACAGAGGTGGAGGTGCCAGCCAAGGGTAAATTTGTAAGGCAGCTCTGAAAGTAAATGCCCTTGCACACGGGGGCAGCTGCTATTCAGATGAAGCAAGTTGTGACCACTGGGCTCGGAGTCTCTGTGATTTTGTAAGAAGCTAAAAATACGGGGATTTTTGGGGGGAGTGAGGATATTGAACCCAGGGGCGCTTAACCACTGAGCCACATCCCTAGCCCTATTTTATATTTTATTTAGAGACAGGGTCTCACAGAGTTGCTTAGGGCCTCACTAAGCTGCTGAGGCTGGCTTTGAACTTGGAATCCTCCTGCCTCAGCCTCCCGAGTCCCTGGGATTACAGGTGTGCGCCACTGCGCCCTGCTCAGACTTCCTAATGTAGCCGTTAATCCTGTCCTCAGTGCTTCCCAAAATGTTCTACATTATAAAACCTTGGCCTTATTAGTTTGTGTGTGTGTGTGTGTGTGTGTGTGTGTGTGTGTGAGCAACCCCCTACCCCATCCTAATGTGTGGTGCTGAATGCTAGAATGCTCGCGAGTATTTTCTTGTGTTGACTTTTGCTCTTTGGTGTCATCAAGGCCTAAGTCTACTTTGCTTTCAGACAGGACATCTGCAGAGCTCATGACAAATGCGATACTTTAGGTGAGTCCTCCATGCATGACCTCTGTGGCGAAGACAGTTTACTACATGTTTCTGCTCTAAGTCACAATTGCTCTTTAAAGTAAATCCTTTCCCGTCTTTTCTTTCCCCTTCTAATAGGTCTTGCTGAACTGGGGACCATCTGTGACCCCTACAGAAGCTGTTCCATCAGTGAAGACAGTGGACTGAGCACGGCCTTCACCATAGCCCATGAGCTGGGCCACGTGTGAGTGTCACTTTGATAATGTTGTTTAATTCTGAGTGACTTACTTGCACTCGTTGGCATCTGTGAGCTTTTGCTTGGTGTTTGGGCATGTGAGTCACAGCCCATGTGACAGTAGAGCTTCGGGGTGGAAGAGCTTTGAACCCAGTTGAGAGAAATGACCTTGACTTCCAAAGTCAAAGACACATAGTGCACCGGGCCTCTTCAGCCATAGCTTGTGTTTTCCTCAGCCTTTTCGTTGCTGCGACTAAAAGACCCAACCAGAACAGTGGTAGAGGAGGGAAAGTTTATTTGGAGGCTCACAGTTTCAGAGGTCTCAGTCCACAGACAGCAGGCTCCATTCCTCAGGGCTCCAGATGAGGCAGGACATCATGGCGGAAGAGTGTGGTGGAGGGAAGCAGCTCACATGATGATCAGGAGCAGAGAGACTCCACTCTCCAGATACAAATATATACCCCAGAGCCACGCCCCCAATGCCCATCTCCTCCAGCCACGCCCGCCTCCAGCCACGCCCCAATGCCCGCCTCCAGCCACGCCCACCTCCTCCAGCCACGCCCACCTGCCTCCAGTGACCACTCAGTGGATCCCATCAGGGATTAATTCACTGATTGGGTTAAGGCTCTCACAACCCAATCATTTCTATTCTAAACCCTCTTGCTTTGCCTTACACATGAGCTTTTGGGGGACATCTCACATCCAAACCATAACAGCTTGTGTGTTTTTGGTAAAACTGCTCATGTTTGGTATGCAAAATGTAGAAATAGATTTTTCCTTCTGGGAACCTGAGGAATGGGGCCTTTCCACTTCCTTCAGGATGTGTTAATATGAGGAAATTTCCTGGGTCCATATCTTGGTCTGGGAGGGTCCCCGACATTGTCCTGGCCCCTGAGATTTTCACAAGTTCAGGTCACTTCTGCCTTTAGCTATACATAGCTATAATTGAGACAGGAAGCACCTGGAGACTGTAATGTCCCTCTTTCAGGGAAGAGAGTGAACCAGGATACAAAGAAGAAAGCATTTCCTAATCAAGGTCAGCAAGCACCTGGCCATTATGAAATGGCTCTTCCTTTTGTTTTTTAGAAATGGAGCACAGTTGGAATGTGGGCCAATCAATGTGAATTTACTAGAAATCATTCTGATTTTCAAACTACATTTTTTTCTTTCTATAATAATCAAATTACTTATCCTCTATATTTGGGAAATAATGTGCTCAAAAGATGCCATTAGTGTAACATACCCATATGTCCATTTGTGTGTCAGATGCTAACTTTGGAGCTAATGTCATCCATTCAGCAAGCTTTTCGTGCAAATAATTTTTGGACACACCTATGGGCAGTGCATTTATGTGGAGCAAGATACCTACACACACACACAGGTATCTCCAAACCAATTCAGAAGAAATGGGTATAATTTAAATTTAATACCTTTCAACCCTATTTTAAGAACACATGCCTTTTCCTCGAAAGGAGTACTGCCAGACGACCAGTAATTGAGAACATGGAAGAGCACTGGCTTTTGACGTAGCAGCTGTGGCAGACCACATCTGCTTATCCAGCATCTTCTCTGCCCTTAAGGCTCCTAAGGCATCTCCATGAATCTCAAGGACTCCTTGAAGAAATTCCGATTCCAGTCCCCTCTCCCCTCAGTTCCCCATGACCTTGATCAAGTCATTAGACTTCTCTGTGGCTCAGTTCCTCATCGGCAAAATGTAGGTAATAGCCCAGTCATACCCGGGTATCTGTGGGGACTGATTCCAGGACCTCTGTGGATATGGAGCTCTGCAGATTCTCAAGTCTTTTTTATAAAAATTTTTTATACTTTTTAGAAATGATTATTAATGGTACCAGGGATTGAACTCAGGGACGCTTAACCACTGAGCCACATCCTCAGTCCTTTTTATATTTTATTTAGAGACAGAGTCTCGCTGAGTAGCTAAGTGTCTTTTTGCAGAGGCTGGCCTCAAACTTGTGATCCTCCTGCCTCAGCCTCCCAAGCTGCTGGGATTACAGGCATGTGCCACTGCACCCAAGTTGTTGTGTTCTCCACCCCCATCTCAAATTGTCTTCAGTTTTATTCTGCTCCTCTAAATTCAGATTCTGATCTGCAACACAGTAGCTGATTATATTTTTTTTTCTCTGAGAGAACTCCAGTCTCTCAACGATCTTCACAGCACAACGCCCGGGTATTCACTGAGCTCCCTGTCGCTGTCTCCTTAGGTTCAACATGCCCCACGACGACAACAACAAATGTAAAGAAGAGGGCGTCAAGAGCCCCCAGCACGTCATGGCGCCCACGCTGAACTTCTACACCAACCCCTGGATGTGGTCCAAGTGCAGTCGGAAATACATCACAGAATTTTTAGAGTAAGACTCAAACTTTCTCTGCGCAGAATCCCAGCGCCTGGCCTCTGTGGAGTGAAATAGTTGTGGGAAAGAAAAAAGAGTCAAGCATTCCTTTTGAGTTTGTATTATTGTTGACATTCCTTGGAGGAGGAAAAAAAAAAAATATTCTCTGACCTCTGAGTAGATTCATAGCCAGTGTGCAGAAGACGACAGGCCGAGCTAAGGAGGGGGCTGGGATCGGAAGGACATGCGTCAGTGTGGCTGAATCGGACTGAAGCTTTGAAATGTGTTGTGCTCTTACAAGAGGCACCATGAAGGCTGTGACGCCATGAATACCACCCATATTTCTGCACTTGTAACTTAGTAATCTTGGCCTGGAAAGGGATCATGACATGATCCCAAAGCGGAGGATGTGGGTGGATAGAAATTGGAGCAGACCCCATGTTGTAGAATTGAAGGTGTCTTGTCTCTCCTGCTCTCCTTCCTCTCCACTTCCCCCTCTGTCTTTCCTTTGCCTGTTTTTTGTTGTTGTTGTTGTTTGTTTGTTTTTTGTTTTGTTTTGTTTTTTGGTGCCAGGGATTGAACCCACGGACACTTAACCACAGAGCCACATCCCCAGCCCCTTTCTATATTTTAGAGACAGGGTCTCTCTGAGTTGCTCAGGGCCTCACTAAGTTGCTGAGGCTGGCTTTGAACTCACGATCCTCCTGCCTCAGCCTCCCAAGTTTATTTTGTTTTTTTAACTTACTGCCCAGCTGCCCGAAGATTCAATTTCGTTATACAATGCCCCCCACCCCCGTCACACATGTATTGCTCTTCTCTCCTGGAAGTACCAAAGTTGAAGCAAGTATCCCAAGTCGCTAGATGCCTATTTCTGCAATCACAGGGGAATAGATGGCTTTCTTAATCAGAACTCAGGGGAGAGGCTTTCCCAAGACAGGTGTTTGCCAAAAAAAAAAAAAAGTGAAAGAGGAAAGAGCTGGAGGATTTTGCCATTTTTTTTCTTCTTCAGCAGGGGATGTTTTCTTTCTGTGAGTCACTGATTCACTTACTCATCCCTTTGGCAAATATTTACTAAGCACCTGCTGCTGTGGCCCGGGCCCTGCACTTGGATGAAAGCGGCACTGTCTTTCTGTCTTTGCCTGTAAGAAGCTTACAGTCTTTTGGGAAAGATAGTCAAAAAAATAAACTGATAACTGCCTCCAAATGTGACCAGTGCCCCCAAGAGATTCATATCTCCTGTATATTGTATGTAGATTTGGTTCTACAGAGTATACACCAAAAAATATAACTTCAACTTCTGGACTTAACCTTGGATGAAGAGAATAAAGCCAACTGGGTGCGGTGGCACACACCTGTAATCCCAGTGGCTCAGGAGGCTGAGGCAGGAGGATCACGAGTTTGTGGCTAGCCTCAGCCACTTAGAGAGGCCATAAGCAACTGAGTGAGACCCTGTCTCTAAATAAAATATAAAAAGGGCTGGGGATGTGGCTCAGTGATTAAACACCCCTGGTGTTCAATCCCTGGTACCAAAAGAAAGAAAGAAAGAAAAAAGAAAGAAAGCTAAGGTCAAAAAGGAATTGTCCTCTCCTTCATTGGATTGGGGTGTGGCCTCCACATTGATGGGGAGCCTCTGTCAGTCCCTCTTCTTACCTTCTGTGTGTGTCTGCTTCCCACAGCACTGGGTACGGCGAATGTCTGCTTAACGAACCTGAATCCAGACCCTACCCTCTGCCTCCCCAGCTGCCCGGCCTCCTTTACAACGTGAATAAACAATGTGAATTGATCTTTGGACCAGGTTCTCAGGTGTGCCCGTATATGGTAAGTGTTTGGGGGCTGTTCCTGTCCTCATCCATCCCTTTGGGACTTCTTTCCCTGCGTGGTGTCCCTTTGGCTGCTCCCTGTACCCAAGGCAAGGTTAAAATGCAGTTGACAGTCACAGTGATCACAGGGGTGATATGTCAGCCCGTGGCTGTGCAGTGGTGCCCTGGGGCATTTTCTCATTTCACCCTCTTGCGCAGCCAGAGGGAGTCGCCATGGCCACTGTTTTTTACATGTGAGAAGGTGGGGCTCCGTATAGGGACAGAGCTGGTAATCCTAGAGCGTGGCTGCTTCTCTCCTTGTCTTTCTCATGCCCGACAACTTGTCCGAGTGACTTCAGCTCCAGAGATTCAGTAAAGATGATACAAGAGGCAACCCTGGCTCCCCATTTCAGCTTGCCAGCATTGGGTCCTAGGTCCACCTGGAGCTTCAGATCGTTTCTGATGGTCACGCAGCTGGGCTGGGTGTGTGATGCTGCGGTTTATGTCTGGACCCATGACATCATTTAGGGAGGTTAGCAGAAATGAAGAGAAATTCTTCTGTGGGTTGCTCTATTCTGTCCCTTTGGGGCTGTGTGTGTGTATATGTGTTTTGCAGGGAGATCCTTCAGAGGTTGCATAGTATATGGCAAAATATGTGCTTTCATGGAAATAATTTAAAAATTTGAGTCACTTTACCTTAATAATACCCATTTATATGTTAATCATGATGGCACAAATTAAGAGTCATTGAATCCAGAGGCTGAGGCAGGAGGATCATGAGTTAAAAGCCAGCCTCAGCAGCTTAATGAGGCCCTAAGCAACCTAGTGAGACTCTATCTCTAAATAAAATAGCAAAAAGGCTGGGGATGTGACTCAGTAGTTAAGTACCTCTGGGTTCAATCCTGGGTACCAAAAAAAAAAAGTCAATGAAATGTTAAACAAAAGAAAGGTTAAGCATATTTTAATATCTCCATTTAGTGGAATATTACATAGCAATTAAAAATGATCTACACCAGAAATATGCTCATGCTCACGTAATTTTAAGTTAGGAACAGGATAATCAATAGCATAGAGTATGTCTTCAACTCTAAAAGGAGCAGAAAAAGCAACAGGAATGAATGGGGAGCTTGAGCGATTTTTCCCCCCTGTTTTTCAGAATATATGTTTAGTTCCTTTTTCTACCATAACCATGATTTGTTTTGGTTTATTTTAATAATTAGGAAAAATAGAAATTAGAGAAATCTTTAGCAAGTACGCTTGAAAGAGCTGAAATAAATCTTATAAAGACATGGTATTCAGAGGAAGAAGAAAGTTTCAGGATGCATCAAAATAAATTTGTATGAAGCTTAACGCTGTGTAACTGGTAGATCTTTGTGCTTTTGTGTAAAAACTTTGGGATTGATGAAGTCATGGTCAATCAGACCAGGTCACCTCTTCAGAGAAGGAACAAGGAAGAGACCCAGGATGAGTACACAGAGATTTTAGCTTGCCTGTGAACTTTCTTTCCTTAAATGGACAATGGGTACATAGGTATCCATTATGTTATTTTTTTTTCTTTTGCTCATTTCTTAATTTGCTCTTTCTTGATATACATGATAGTAGAGTGTATTTTTACATATTATACATACATAGCTTAAGTATAACTTGTTCCAGTCAGGATCCCATTCTCGTGGTTGGACATGATGTAGAGTTTCCCTGGTCGTGTGTTCATATGTGAACACAGGAAAGTTCTGTCCCAGTCATTCCACCATCTTTCCCATCTCTCTCCCTTCCCTCCATCCCCTTTTGTCTAGCCCCATGAACTTCTATTCTTCCCTCTCCACCTTATCGTGAGTCAGCATCTGCATATCTGAGAGAACATTGGTCCTTTGGTTTTTTGAGACTGGCTTATTTCACTTAGCATGATAGTCTCCAGTTCCATCCATTTACTGGCAAATGCCATATTTCACTTTTCCTTATGGCTGAGTGACATTCCATTGTGTAGATATAAGACATTTTCTTTATCCATTCATCTGTTGAAGGGCACTTAGGTTGGTTCCATAGTTTGACTATTATGAATTGAGCTGCTATAAACATTGATGGGCTGTGTCACTGTAAGTACGCTGATTTTAAGTCCTTTGGGTATAAACCGAGGAGTGGGATAGCTGGGTCAAATGGTGGTTCCATTCCGAGTTTTCTGAGGAATCTCCATACTGCTTTCCAGAGTGGTTGCACCAATTTGCAGTCCCACCAGCAATGTACAAGTGAACCTTTCTCCCCACATGCTTGCCAACATTTACTGTTACTTGTATTCTTGATGTGAGATGGAATCTCAGTGTAGTTTTGATTTGCAATTCTCTAATTGCTAGAGATGTTGAATATTTTTTGTATCTTTTTTGACCATTCATATTTCTTTTTCCGTGAAGTACATTATGTTCGTTTTAATACTTTTTGTAGATCTGAAATATTATATATTATGCCTTCTTTCCTCTAACAACCCCTAAAAGCCTTAGGAATGATTCATAATATGATTATGATAATACATAGCCTAATAGAAGTGCGTACACACACATACACACTTGCTTTGGATCAGGCCAACCTGAAACACAAATCATATCTGATCAGTCCCTAACTCAACAACACAACTCAAACCACGCAATTCCAACATGCTCCTTTGTCTCTCTGAACCTCGGTCTCTTCGTCTGTGCATCTCCAGTGCATGGTAGTTCCCCTTTTGCACCACCATATATGCCGTCCCAGGCACAGACAGGGCTGCTCAGGGCTGCTCATTATTACCCTTGGAATATTTCATCATGGATCCAATGAAGACAAAAAAATCCCTTTCCAAGCTCCCCTATCCCATTGGCAAAACATTCATTGAAAGTAATTCTTGCTTTGTTTGATTTTGTTTTAATTCCACTGTCTCTTATCATTCAACTGAATTGAGCAGATGCAGTGTAGACGACTCTGGTGCAATAACGTGGATGGAGCTCACAAAGGCTGCCGAACTCAGCACACGCCCTGGGCAGACGGGACCGAGTGTGAGCCTGGAAAGGCAAGTACGCCCCACTCCATCCTCCACCCTGGGGCCAGAGTATGCGAGGGCTGCCGGGATGGTCCGTCCCTGGCTTTTGGAAATTAAGATCAAGCAGTCTGATGGAGCATGCATCATATTTTTGTGAGGAGGAAGGTTTGGGGTTTTGACTTGCACAAAGACCTGATCCTGCTACCGGAGGTCATTATTGCCTCCATCTGGGGACATTCTCTCAATTTAACACTTCTCTTGTTTTAGCCATTTGTAAAATCCTAATGCAACATGCAGTCGTTTTTCTGGTTTTGTTTTTGTTTTTTGGTTGGTTGGGGCTTTTTTCCTGTTTTGAGAGTGGCACTGGAGCATCTCAGGATGAGGAAGCACAGAGGACGGATTGTGTCCTCCACTGTGACACCATGCTCTTGCCAGCCTTGGCTGTTGCCTTTAAAGACAGATGATGTCACTTGGTACACATCCAAGTCCAGATTCTCATGAGCTGGTTGTAGTGGTTCCCAGCGATTTTGTTAATAACTAAACAGAATCCACTCCTTGTGTGGCCCCGTGACAGCAGCGTCCCACGCACCTAGGGGTATGATTAACTTACCCTTCTCACTTGGTGTATACCTAAAAATAATAGCTGTGAGCTAGTGATATCATCAACACCCCCTAAAACATTTGGTTGCACAAAATTTGATATATAAATTTTGATTTTTTTTTAATTCTGTATGGCATTCTGCCATTTTCAGTGATCCAATCTCTGGATTCTATTTCTGAGATTTGCCATCTTTATATGTATTTCTTCTACCCATTATTCACCTTACCCACTTTTATTCATGTGCTATCATCTTCTTTCCTTTTACCTTGTAGAATTAAGAAATTTTACAAGGTTCCTTCAAAGGGATCTTAATTGATGACAGTTTTACTCTCCCTTCCCTGATTTTTTTTTTTTTTTTTTTGGGTACTGGGGATTGAACCCAGGGGCACTTAACCACTGAACCACATCCCCAGCCCTTTTTTATATTTTATTTAGAGACAGGGTCTCACTGAGTTGCTTAGCGCCTCACTAAGTTGCTGAGGCTGGCTTTGAACTCATGATCCTCCTGCCTCAGCCTCTGGAGCCGCTGGGATTACACCCACATGCCACCGTGCCTGGCTTTCCTTCCCCAAGTTTGCGAACTTTTTTAAAAAAATAACTATTTTACTTATTCATTTATTTTTTTATGGGGTGCTCAGGATGGAACTCAGAGCTTCATACGTGCTAGACACGTGCTCTACCACTGAGTCACACCCCAGCCCCATTCCTTCCCCGATTTTGGAAACTGAAAAAGCCGAGTGACTTGCCTAGATCGCCCACCATCTGGGGCAAAGCCACCTCACACCCCCTGGGACAGGTTCTGCCCACCATGATACATTCCTTGCTTTGTCTTCAGGGACAGCAGAGCTCACTCAGTGTGGTGGCCAGAACATGGCTCACTGAACTCCCTCAGTTTCTGGGACAACTAATGGCTTCTTCCTTCCTCTCAGGGTGGCTGTGAACGGAACTGAGATAGAGGGTATGAAAGTCATGTTGGTTGCCTTACAATGCAAATGACTTTGTTCTTCACTGAAATGGGTGGCCAAGTGTTACTTTCCCCATGGCCGGGACCCCAGCCATTCAGGGTTCTGCCTTCCCTGGCCACAACCTAACGGAAGCCACATAGCGACTCAGGCAGAATCATTTTCTAGAACTTTCATTGGCTTAAAAAGAAATATATTTATTTAGTAAAAGAGTAGATCTTGTGCCTTGTGTGGGACATTTAACATGGCGTGTTGGTGCCCACAGGATCGGAGGTTTGAGTAGAAATGGGGTTCTCAGGTCTCTGTGGCAGCCATTAAAATTTGAATGTGACACTCATTCTTGTGCTACCAGATGCTGCCTTAGAGTCCTTCTGGTTTTTTTTTGGTATTGGGGATTGAACTCAGGTGCATTTGACCCCTGAGCCACATCCTAGCCCTGTTTTGTATTTTATTTAGAGACAGGGTCTCACTGAGTTGCTTCGGGCCTCACTTTTGCTGAGGCTGGCTTTGAACTTGCAATTCTCCTGCCTCAGCCTCCCAAGCCTCTGGGGTTATAGGTGGGCGCCACCAGGCCCAAGGGTTCAGAGTCCTTCTGACACAGTGACCAGGCAGCTGGCTGATGGTTCGGTTGGTTGGCTTGGGGTCAAGCCAGCCAATTACATTCCTTTAATCGAATCCGTTTGACCTCAGCAAAAGCCCTGGTGTTACATTGTGGTTCTTAGTCAACCCAATCCACCCACCCACTGTGTCTATGCCTAACACAAGTTATTTCTGGAACAGCCACAACAAAGACTTCCGTGGAGCCTGATGAAGGGACTTGTACTTAGGAGTGTCATGAGTGGGCCACTGAGCACCACACAGCAGTAGGACTCCCCAGTCACTCCTGGAACCCAGGCCTGGAGGAGGCCAGCCATAGCTTTTTCTAATTTTCTTTTGTAACAGAAGCCGAAAAGAAGGGGCTGCAGGGTGATCTTGGAATTTCTGAGGGCTGGGGAACTTGGGAGAGGTTAGACAAAGCCCAGCCCTGTATGCTGGTGTTCAGCCACAAGACCAAACATCCCAGGACAGGCTCCTGATGCCATCAGAGAAGCAGTGGGTGTAGGGAGTCCTTTATTTTATTTTATTTTTTTTAAAGTATTGAGGATTGAACCCAGGGGGTGCTGAACCACTGAGCCACATCCTCAGCCATTTTTTTATATTTTATTTAGAGACAGGGTCTCACTGAGTTGCTTAGGACCTCACTAAGTTGCTGAGGCTGGCTTTGAACTCACAATCCTCCTGCCTCAGCCTCCCAAGCCACTAGGCCTATAGGAGCATTCCACTGTGCCCAGTACAATAGATCCATCTGAATCATATTCTAGAAAAGTGGCCAAGTCTAACAGCTTTTATAAAGATGTGAAGATACACAGACACTCTTCAGATTATGCATTTTATAAATGCTGGAGAAGGTAGCTAGGCTGGCATAGAAATTCTTTGTGGGGTTTTTTTTTTGGTGTTGATTTCATAGAATTGGCAGTATGTGCCTTTTCTCTGCATGCCAGGAGATTCTGACTCCCGTTGCCTCTGGGTTAATTTTTTTCTTTCTCTTCTTGCTGCCTGCTCCCTCTGTAGTAATCCATCTTGGGCTGCTGACACAATGTTATTTTGATGAATGACTCACTAATGTCTCTTTATTTGCTCTGTTCTCTTGTTAAGTCCATTAACATTTTCACTTTAACCCTGTTTTGGAGTCCAGAGACTCCTTGAATTGAAGTTGGCCTCCAAGTCTCCCTTTCAACCTCTTAGAAAGATGCATGTATGTAAAATATCAGTTAAATAATTTTGAACACTTTTAAGAAAGGCTGACTTTATTTTGGCTCTAATTGCTCTAGCCACTTAAAGCTTTGTTATGATGTAATAGCAATTCCCATATGTAATTATAATTAGTTGGATTTGCCCAGTAAAATAATTTGATTTCTTTTTTTTTTTTCTTTCTTGGTACCAGGGACTAAACCCAGGGGTGCTTAACCACTGATCCACATCCCCAGTCCTTTTTTTACATTTTATTTAGATATAGGGTCTCACTGAGTTACTTAGGGCCTCACTAAGTTCCTGAGGCTTACTTGAACTCGCGATCCTCCTGCCTCAGCCTCCTAAGCTGCTGGGATTATAGGCTTGCCCCACTGTGCCCGGCCAGTTATTTTTTTTAAAACATATTTTCAAAACAGCCCCAGCCTGTGTCTCCTCACAGGCTTTCCTTATTCCTCTAAGTTTCTTTCTCTTTTTTGGATTCCTGGCAGCATAATTGGAAGGCTGAATTTCATATCAGCTACGACCTTGATTGTGTATTAGTTAGGAATTTTGTTCAGGTCAGATCCAATTATTGTCTTGTAAGCAAATTGGCTCTTTATATGATACAACAAGTAGACAAGTTATGGAGCTATTATGGTAGTTCCATTAAATGATTAGAGACCCAGGCTTGTAATTTCTTTCTGCTGTGTTGTCCTGTACAAATGGTTTTCATCCTCCAGGTCAAAAAATGGTTGCTGTAGCTCCATCCATGGCATCTGAGTTTGCAGCCAAATGAAGCCAAAGGGCAAATAGCAAAGCATTAAAAAGGCCTCCAAACAAATCCCACACAGTGAATTCTGCTGACATTTCTTTGTCCATCTCTGTTTGTAGGGAAATTTGAGGAAATATGGGTTTTGTTACCAAGGTTGAAGAGGAAAATGGATGTTGAGGGAGCAACCTGAGCACTCAGCTACACTTAACCTTCTGATTACAGTTACTTTTGTTGAAATTTTCAGTACTTATTGAGATGTTAGAAATGGTCCCCATTTTTCCACAGTTGATAGTCAGCATGTGTCATAGTTAAGAGTAGACACTATTGAGTCCAGTGGTCTGTGTTTTGATCTCATTCCTGCTCTTTGCTGATATTTGGTCAATCCCTCTGTACCCTGGTTTTCTTTTCTCTACAAATGGAGGTAATAGCTAGGCGCAGTGGTGCACATCTGTAATCCCAGTGGCTTGGGAGGCTGAGGCAGGAGGATCACAAGTTCAAAGCCAGCCTCAACAATTTAGTGAGGCCCTAAGCAACGCTGTTTCAAAATAAAATATAAAAAAGGGCTAGAGATGTGGCTTAGAGATTAAGTGTCCCTTGGTTCAATCCCCAGTACAGAATAAGAGAGAAAGAGAGAGAGAAAAGAAAAAAAGAAATGGAGGTAATAGGGGCTGGGGCTGTAGCTCAGTGGTAGAGTACTTGCTTAGCATGTGTGAGGCCCTGGGTTCAATCCTCAGCACCACATAAAAATAAATAAAGTACAGATATTGTGTCCATCTACAACTAAAACAAATAATGAAGAAAAAAAAAGAAATGGAAGTAATAGTACCTGTTTCCTAGTGTGTCGTGAGCTTTAATGTGCAGGTTGACATCCTTTATCTGAAGGGCTTGAGACCTGAAGTATTTCTGATTCCAGAATTTTTTTGGACTGTGGAATATTCACATAGGCATAGTAAATATCTTGGTGATGGGACCCAAGTCCAAACACCAAGCACACTTAGTGTCCTGTACAGCTTAGACGCACAGATTGAAAACTGTGGTATACAATATTTCTAGTGTCCCTTTATTTTGACTAGTGCCCATCACATCAAGCCCTGTGGGGAACTGTGACTTGTGACATCATGTTGGCACTTAAAACGCTGGGGATTTTGGAGCACTTTAGGTTTGGCAATTTTTGAACTGGTCATAGTCGACATGCTCAGAACACTGCCTGACCCTGGTCAGTGGAAATGCCTGCTGTCATCTTTAACCTCCTACCTGAGCTGCACCCCATGTGCTCAGCTGTACCCGCGGTGCATCAGACGCACTGTCTCCTGCCATATGTACTCAGCACAGCCTGGGCAGCTTGGTCTCCATTTTCCAGCTGTCGAGACAGACTTCACCAACTTGCCCTAGGCTGCAGAGTCAGTGTTTCCAGAAGCCACCCTGACAGCCAGGCCTGCTCACCTGTTAGACCTTTGACCTCCAGACCTGCTTAGTCCTGGGTATGTCTACACGTGGCTACCAAGCACTTCAGATGCCGTCTGATCTGAGATGTGCTGAACCGTGAAATACAGCCAGGCTCTGAAACCTTCGTATGAAAAACAAGGCATAAAAATATTTCCCTTTAGTAGCCCTCTCTTACTGTCTGTGTATGTGTTCAAGATACTTTGCAGATGTTTGAAATATTGGATAGTACTGAGTGTACATACACATAACTTATGTATCGTTTTATATTATAATATATACAATTGCATATTATATGTGACTATATCATTAATAATTTACATATATTATCAATATGATATATATTATATATGTGTATGTACATATATACACATATATAATATCTACATATAATATTTTTTGTATATTAGTCACACTATAATATTTATGTATATAATTTATAATGTTTGTAATATATGTGTACATATACATATATTGCATTATATTATGTATGTATTCACATATTATATTACATGCATATTACATGTGTGTATATGATACATATTATATGTGATACATATAATACATGTATATAATACTTATTATGTGTAATACATATATGTATATATACAAGTATATAATATGCAAGTAATATATGTATACATGTATATGTGTGTATATATGATATATGCACATATATAATATACATGTGATATGTTTATATACACATATAATATTACAAATATGTATATATGTTTTTCCTATGCATACATACCTATGATAATTTTTAATTTATAGATTTGGCATAGTAAGAGATTAACAACAATAGTTCCCAATAAAATAGAATATCTTAGGTAATTTTTATACTGACTGCATATAGAATTAATAATGTTTTAGATATATTAGGCTAAATACCATTAAAATTTATTTCAGTTTTTGTTTTTTAAAAAAATTTTAATACACTTCTAGAAATTCTCAAATTATATCCTTGGCCCAGGTGACGTTTCTCCTGGACAAGGGGCTGCCGGCCCAGCTTCCTCTCTTGTGTCTCTGTTTTTCTGCACACGTACCCCAGGGAACGTGGCAGTCACTGTACAGACGAGTATAAGACGATGTCCTGGGAGCATGGGTCTCCGCTGCTTTGGGGACTGGGTTGCCAGCAGTTTTTAAGCCTCAGCCCAGCAGCCCAGTCCTCAGACACTGTAAGAGGGTAATTTCAAAGGAGGAGGTGAGGACGGTCAGGGAAGAAGCTGGATTGCACCTCCAAATAATTGTGGAGCCCGCCTTCCATGGAGAGGGCCACTCTCCTCCCTGAGACCGACCCTGCCCCTCGCTCCCCGCTCTGCCTGGCCTGGCCGCCCTCTGCCTCTGCACTCCGGAGGTGGCCCTGTCCTCCTAGGGATTCCTCACACAGCCACCAGCGCTGCACTTCAGAGATCTGAGTGAGCAGTGGGGTGTCCCTTTGTCCACTGCTCGGTGACCTGGCCTTGTGTCAGGGCTTCACACCCCACAATGGCAGAGGGTCAGAATGGGCTTCTCGCTGCCTGTCCTCCCGAGGAGTTTGATTCTGTTTTGTTTCTTTATTGTTTTTTTTTTAAAGTCGTGGACTTCCTCCTGCTCCAGGCTGGAGAATCTGAAGCCATTAGTAAGAACAGTAAGAACAAAGGCATCAGCTGTAGGGCACTCTGTCGCCGTCCTTTTCTGCCCTCTGATCCTAAGTATTTTCTTGAAGTGAGTTTATAGGAATCACGTAACTACTTTCTTCCCTCCCTCTTTCCTATGGAATTAAAATTGGGTTTTCAAACCCATGGGGAACCTGGCACAGTGGCCTATGCCATAAGCCCAGCATCTGGGGAGGCTGAGGCAGGAGGATGGTGAGTTCAAAGCCAGCCTCAGCAACTTAGCAAGGCACTAAGCAACTCAGTGAGACCCTGTCTCTAAATAAAATATAAAAAGGGCTGGGGATGTGGCTCAGTGGTTGAGTGCCCCTGGTTTCAATCCCCAGTACCAAAAATTCAAAAAAATAAAAAAATCCATGAGGAGCAGGAAAGCAATCGCTATTCTACCCTGGGCCTTGTTAATGGAGGCTCACTGTGCAAATCCTATTTTGGCCTGCCTGCCACCACTCTGTGCATTTCCACTCCTCATTTTTCCAAGTATGGGGACTTCAGTGGTTTAAAGCTGGCCTCTGGAGTCACCCTGCCAGCCTGGAGCCAATCACTCAACTGGCCGTTTCATGTTTCAAGCAAGCTATACATGAAGACACAGCCTAAAATCACTAAGTGCAAGATGGAAATCCTTACAGCGTCCATCATTCCTAGAGATGGCACACTTGCAGCATTTCAAACCAGCATATGGTAAAAAAGAAATAAGTACAGTGGAAGGATGGTCTGTTTCAGAGGACGGGTGGTCCTGCAGTGACTCACGGCACCAAGCCCTTGCTCACTGTTGCCCTTATTAAATACAGCACTGCAAGTTTGGATTTTGTGTTCCCAAAGAAATGGAGGTCCCCGTGACTGATGGATCCTGGGGAAGTTGGAGTCACTTTGGAACCTGCTCAAGAACATGTGGAGGGGGAATCAAAACAGCCATCCGAGAGTGCAACCGACCAGAGTAAGTTCCAGAATCATCCTTAGTGACATGGCGGGGGCTGGGGCGGGAGTGGATTCCTATGGGGAAGACTTTATTATTATTTAGCTCCCAGATCTTTCCTTATTAGGTTGGTCTACCAAACAGTTGATACTTCTGTGTTGGCTGGTCTGTTTACCAATTTTGATAGTCAGGTGGATGCCATTGTCTCCTAGAGCTTGGGACAGCATGCTTATGGAGTGAAGAGATACTTCCATGGGAAATAAAAAAGAAATACATAAAGAATATCCATACAGTGTTCAGTTAAATAATCCCCTTTCTAGCTGGTTACTGAAATGCCTGAGGCTCACAGATCCTTTACAGCTGTGAGCACAGATCCCAGAGGTCCTGGGGCCATAGGTCAGGGAATTATTATTATTATTATTATTATTATTATTATTATTATTATTATTATTATTATTTTGGTATGGGGGATTGAAGCAAGGAGTGCCACTTGCCACATCCTCAGCCCTTTTTATATTTTATTTAGAGACAGGGTCTCGCTGAGTTGCTTAGGGCCTTGCCAAATTGCTGAGGCTTGCTTTGAATTTGCAATCCTCCTGCCTCAGCCTCCAGAGCTGCTGGAATTAAAAGCATGCATCACAGGGCCCAGCAGGGGATTACTTTTTGAATCAGTCCAAATTTACAGGAGGGACTCCCAAGGTTTTCATCCCACAGCCTGATTGTGTCTAGATGGGGAGTTGACTTGCTTTTCAGAAGAGTTCTCAGGAAGTGACCCTGCAGCCTGCAGTCTGAAGCCAGCCTCAGCAACTTTGCAAGGCCCTATGCAAATCAGTGAGACCCTGTCTCTAAATAAAATATAAAAAAGGGCTGGGGGTGTGGCTCAGTGGTTGAACGGCCCTGGATTCAATCCTCACTACAAACAAGACAAAGTTTATTTTAGAGTCAAAATGGTACAATAGTGTTGGGTGCCACTCGTATCTTATGTAGACAGTGTGTTTTTTCTATAAGAAAAATCTGCATTGTATTAACCAGAAAGAACATAGCCATAGACCACTGGTTTATAAGCAATGGTCTAAATAAATACTCTGTAGTACAAATCAGAAACGATGATCAATTTACTTTATCTTTGCTCACAGTGCAATATATATATCTTGTCAGTTTAATATTGATCTCCAAGGAAGAAAAAGAGCCCAAAGACTCTATTTCATAACACTAACATTGTAGCTGTAGATTAAAATGAATACACTTTAGATCTTCTGCATAGCATATATGTCATAGTATATATTTTGCATTTTTATAGTAGTAGAAATAATGTTCATGTTTAGAAACATTCAGGCACAAAAAAATGAAAATTTTGGACATCATTTTTCTTACTCCTTGTCTACTCCTGATAAGAAATTTCTGCTGAAAAATAACATTTTTTTTTCACATATGCCAAAAAATAATTTGATATGGGTCAATTCGGACTTTTTCAACAGATTGTGGATATGGTGTGTATTATATGAAAATCAGTATCCCATAACTTAAAATGAGGTTTGTGTTACTTTTGAAACCTAACTATATATCCCAGCTGCTTCTGTTGTTGAAGTTTAAAATCAAATCTTTTGATCAAACATTTGCTGTTGGGCTGTGGCTGTTGCTCAGTGGTAGAGCACTTGCCTAGCAGGTGTGAGGCACTAGGTTTGATCCTCAGCACTGCATAAAAATAAACAAATAAAATAAAGACATGCTGTCCATCTACAACTACAAACAAACAACAATAACAAAAAACTTTGCTGTTAGCAGCAAATCCAGTGATTTTTTTAACAAATTAAAAATCATCTGGTGTCTACATTGAACAAAATTACAGTAAGTGCTATGTTGCTGTATTTCAAATAGTAGTTACTTTATAAGTGCTTCTTAAATTTTGATTCCAG
The DNA here is from genome assembly GCA_004024805.1 of Geosciurus inauris. Lineage (NCBI taxonomy): Eukaryota > Metazoa > Chordata > Mammalia > Rodentia > Sciuridae > Geosciurus > Geosciurus inauris. Next base: position 127,195 of record PVHX01001499.1, on the reverse strand, counting down.
AATATTTCATTTAAAAAAAAAGTGGCCTTTTTGTTTTGTTTTGTGTTGGGATTTTTTTTTTTAAGTCTTAAAGCCATTCTTGAAGAAATGAGGATAGTGAGGAGAGATAAATCACTCCATAATTGGAAAGAGTAGACAAAGAAAATCACCCAGTGTGAAACTCTCAGCAAAGGGAGTCTGAGCTTCAAAGTGAAAGAAAGATCCTCCCATTCAGAAGTTAAGATCGATCATTAAAGACCTCAATTAGAGGTCCTTGTCCTTGCTGGGTACTAGGAGAGACATGGGGGAAAAAAATACAATCCGCCTCCTTGAGTACCACATGTCATTAACACTCCTCCAGGTTATTTGCACTTTAGGATGCTCCTGTTAATTGAGGAAGGAGACCGCTTCTGAATACTGTGTGTACATGGGGGCGGGGGTCCATTGGAGAAGTGAAAGGGACACAGCAGAGATAATCCCGTCCCAATCTCAGTGCAAAAGCCTGTTCAGAGAAATTCAGAGCAGATGGCTCATTTTGTAGAAGGTGGAAGTGGTTGCCTCTGGCTGTGGCCACAGGAATCTAGAAGATGCATTATCAGGCTCTTTAGGCCTATGGTTTCACGCTACTGAAGGAGTTTGAGGGGAACAATCCCTCCCCACTGGGAATCCTCCTTTTCGCAGTTGGGTGAGCCCTCAGAATACTAGGTTGAGCTCTATTTTTAGGGTCCAATACATGTGTCTCATAGGGACACCGGATTGTTCTATTTATTATTTCAACAGTATCGATGTAATTTAAGAATGTATTTAGTTAGCATCTGGAAATCTTATGCAATGTTTTTAGGATTCTCCTCCTGCCCCAAAATCAAAAAAGTTATGAAAGATACGTAGCACCAGGTACACGGTGGTGCATGCCTGTAATCTGAGAGGCTTGGGAGGCTGAGGCTGGAGGTTTGCGAGTTCAAAGCCAGCCTCAGCAACTTAGAGAGGCCCTAAGCAAATCAGCAAAACCCTGTCTCTAAATAACATCTTTTAAAAGGGCTAGAGATGTGGCTCAGTGGTTAAGTGCCCCTGGGTTCAATCCCCAGTACCTAAAAAAAATTTAGTATCTTGCTGTATACATGTGATTATGCTATATTCAATGACCAAGAGGTCAATATCATATGCTTTCTGATTTGGAACCCCAAGTTTTGGTCTGAACTGGTAGCCCTAATATTTGTTTTTAAATGCTTACTTTTGTTGTTTTTTGAGGGAGTGGGGACAGGACTGGGGATTGAACTCAGGGGCACTCGACCACGGAGCCACATCCCCAGCCCTATTTTGTATTTTATTTAGAGACAGAATCTCATTGAGTTGCTTAGGGCCTCGCTAAGTTGCTGAGGCTGGCTTTGAATTCACGATCCTCCTGCCTCAGCCTCCCAAGCTGCTCTGGGATTACTGGCATGCACCACTGTGCCCAGCTTTTTTAATCTCCATTTTGATCTACCCTATAGGTAATAAGATGCCCACATGTCTTGGTTAGTCCCACTTTATGTCTGTTCCCCTGGAGAAATTATTAGTAGTTCTCATTTTCACTCTTGTGAAAAGTGTCCTGGATTGGACAATTAATTACATGGTCTCCTGACCCATAAGAAACCTATGAAAGAGTCAAATCTAAACTGGGCCCACCAAAAAATGTAAAAGTTAAAACATCAAAACAAGACCAAGCACTGAAGGTAGAAGATGCTTTAAGGGGCTGCTGGGCCCTATGGTTGCTACTTTGTGTTCAAAATTTGGCCCTGAGCTTCCTGGTTTGGAACCAGGAAGCTGGAACAATATAGTTAATAGAATTGCTACAGTCTGTCAAAACAGAAAAAAATCGTCATGCCAATTCTCTAGGTAAAGCAAACAACTTTCCTTTTCCAGTGCCACTATTGCTTTTAAAATAGGAGATTGACTAAAAGAATAATAAACTCAGATATGAGAAAAGGGATTGTGAACTAAATATTTCCTGCTAGATATAGCAACTGCTGATGAAATCTTACTTAAAGGTAGAATACACCTGTGATAATCTTTGCAAAAATTCCTTCTTAGCTTTGGTCACACACCATCCCAGATGCCCTGTGTATAACAGGCATGATTGTGTAATGTGCGAGAAAGATAGGTCTAACTTGGCTGTACGTAATAATAATGAATCTAGCGATTTCCCTTCAATCCTTCCCACCTATATTTGGCATGCAATATCTTTAAAGGGTCTTAATACTTAGAAAATATGGTCGATATTATTTTTTAAAGCTGAATTTCCTGTAATTTTCAGTTTTTGCCTACATGGAAAAATTATCCTCCTATCCAGCTAAATTGTTAAATGATAAGATTAATGTTTTCCATGCTGAAAGGTAAGTTCAATTGGCTAAAGCGCTCCCTGTTCCACAGTATCATGCAAATCCAGCAGAAACCACATTGTCTAAGAAACGCCATATAGTTAGTTCAAAAGGGCACATTTACATTCATTAAAGTCACATGAAAGCTGGGCATGGTGGCCCACACCTGTAATTTCAGTGGCTCTGGAGGCTGAGGCAAGAGGACTGTGAGTTCAAAGCCAGCCTCAGCAAGTTAGCGAGGCCCTGAGCAACTCAGCAAGGCCCTGTCTCTAAATAAAATGTAAAAAGGGGCTGGGAATGTGGCTTGGTGGTTAAGCACCCCTGGGTTCAATCCCTGGTACCAAAAAAAAAAAAGTCATAGGAATAATTAAGGAAGAAATTATAATCTAGCCTTTTCATTAAAAGCAAATAAAGGCACAGATTGACTTTTGGTAGGGAAAGAGGCCTGTCTCAAGAGACAGCCTGGGACAGAGGCCAGGCCAGGAGCTCCAGGTCGGGGAGAGCTGGCTGGACCAGTTGATCAGCACCTTCCAGTTGTCAGGTTACATATCATTCCTGATTGCACAAATAAGGACGCTGCCAGCTACCTCTCAGGACAGCTGTGCAGAGATGGGACTTCAGAAAGTGGCTCAGTGGTAGGACAATAGCTCAGAAAGTGGCCACCTTTGTCCAGAGAGGGGGACAGTAAATTATTTTGGCTGTGTGATCTCTGTTCAACCTCCCAGCCTTGTGGATCAGCCCAGGAGACGTACCCAACACCACAGGTGTGGCTGTGCTCCAAGAAGACCTCACCGTGGACACTGAAGTTTGAATTTTGGATAGTTTACGTGTGTTGTGAAATAAGCTTCCTTTTAAATGTCTTCCGATTATTTTTTTAATTTTTTATTCTTTTGAGTTATAAATGACAATAGAGTGTATTTTGACATGTTATACATACATGAAGTATAACTTATTAGGACCCCATTCTTGTGGTTGGACATGATGTAGAGTTTCCCTGGTCGTGTATTCATATATGAACATAGGAAAGTTCTGTCCAGTTCATTCCACTGTCTTTCCTGTTTCCATCCCCCTTTCCCTGCATTCCCCTTTGTCTAATCCAGTGGATTTCTACTCTTCTGCTTCTCTCTCACTTATTGTGTGTTAGCATCTGCATATCAGAGAGAACATTTGGCCTTTGGTTTTCTGGGATTGGCTTATTTCACTTAGCATGATAGTCTCCAGTTCCATCCATTTACCTGCAAATGCCATAATTTCATTCTTCAAGGCTGTGTAATATTCCATTGTGTATATATGCCACATTTTATTTGTTCGTCTGTTGAAGGGCACCTAGGTTGGTTCCATAGCTTAGTTACTGGGATGTTCCAATTTGTTTAAAATGATAATCAGTCTTAACCTGTGAACCATGTGGCAGGCCACATTTGGTTCATGGACCATATTTTGCCATACCCTGTAATAGCTCAATGCTTATTAAGCACTTACAGCATGCAAAGCTATTTTCAAGTGCTTTGAGTGTACTAACCAAGTTAACCCTCCTCCAGCCTCATGAAGTGGATAGTAGGTATCTTCTCCCTTTTAGAGATGGGGAAGCTGAGGCTTAGGGAGGTGAACCTGCTGGCCTGAGATTGCACCGTTATTAATGGCAGGGCTGGGATTCCAACCCTCTGTTTTCAGAACCCATGGAAATAGCCCTTAGTCACGCTTCCTCTTACAGACAGTGGCTCTTACGTGTTGTTTCTCTTAAAATGTTTTAATAGAAATAAATCATCACTTGCTATTTATCATTTCCTCGTACTCCATATAAGCAAATTGCAAACTGTTAACCCTCCAAAGTAATACTTGTTTACAGTCTTGAGTTCTGCTGCGTTCGGAAGGGCTGGGGCTGGGGCTCAGTGGTAGAGCACTTGCCTAGCATGCATGAGGTCCTGGGTTCGATCCCCAGCACTAAAAAAAAAAAAAAAAAAAAAAAAAAAAAAAGACTGCTGCTGTACTTGATAAATTTCAAGAATCAGCTAAGACGTTATGTAAGAGAACCAAAAAAAACTGCTTCATAGAACAACAAAATTCTGCTTCAATATGTTGCTTTCAAAGGGGAAAGAAATAGGAGATACTTTGGGGCAATTCATATTGTTTGTTCCACCTTAATGTTGGAACATTAAGAGACTTTCCATAAAGATAATTTCTACCTGAGGAAAAATCAAAGGGAATCTTCCTTAGTACATTCAGAACAAGTTTTACCTGAGCAGGTACGCGGGCCTGATCAGTTATTCGTGTGTAATTCATGATGTTTTATGCATGAGGCGGAAGTGCTTTGCTACTGAGAAAAAAGGTCTGGTATCCAGGAAACCAAGCCTGCATCTGTAAGTGGCTATAAAACCAAAGAGACAAGACTCACGGTTTCTGGGTAGCCTAGCAGAAAGAGCACAGAGCAAAAACCGGGACAACTTGGATTCTAGCCCTGACTCCGCTCCTTTATTAGCTGTGTGATCTCAGGCAAAGTACTTAACTTCTCTGAACCTCCTGAACCTCATCTGCCCTACCCTTCGGCAAGAAATGAAAGTTAAGTGCATACTGTACATTCAAAGCACACGGACTTAATCGTGTTTAATGGGGAAACAGACACAGACATTGCTGAGTTAAATTCCGTTTTGCATTCTTAGATTTAGGTTTTTTCATGATAAATAATGGCAAGTAGTCATCAGACTCCTGATGAGCTCCTTAGTAAACCTCCCTTGTCTTTCACATAAGGATGGAGCCCTGAGATTCAGGTAGCTCATGCAGAGGGGCCTAGCTTTTAACTGTACTCTCGCCTTGCTCTACAATCTTTGTTCTAAGGGGCACATTTATAACAGTATCAGGACAGGCTTCCCCCACGGAGCCCTTTCTGAAACCTGGCCCCTCTTCAGGAGCATTTAGTGCTACCTTTCTATGTCCAGAGTTGGTACTCAAACCAACCATTGGCTAAAATCAGATAGATTGGGTAATATTGACATATAATATCACAATAGCTAACATTTTCCATCATCCATTGGCAACATTCATTTCAAAGAAGGGGAAAGTCAAGGCTCAGAGAGGTTGAGTACTTAGTCTAAAGCCACACAGCGAGTATAGGGCAAGACTGGAATCCAGATCCTATTCCAGCACTCTTACTGCATCTCAGTCCATGGTTTATGGTTGTGGATCTATTTCCCATATTGTAAAAGCCCTGCTTGGGGAAACAAAACAAAACAAAAAAGTCCTTCTTATAGTCAGAATTACTCTCACAAATTCGTTAAAAAAAAAAAATAAGTGATTTTTTTCAGTTCCAGCCCGGGGGAGGGGGGTGATTCCCAGCATCCTATGCTCCTGTGATCTTCCCCTTTTCCGTGGTGAATTTGGCCAGCGGCTCACTGCTGGTAGATGTGTTGTGTAATTTACTCTCTGAGTCACATCTGGAGAGTGCATGGACAGACTGCCTGCTGAGAATGAATTTGCACTGTGATGCTGTACACGGCTTCGCTGTCCCACGAAGGTGATGAAACCAGTATGTCCTCTTCTTGTACTGTTAGCCAAAAAAGGGACACATGCCCTTTATTCCATTGTATTGTAAAACAAACCAACAAAACAGTGGTTGGGAAACAGAGTGGGGAGGTGCAGGATGAATGGAGGTGGACGGGCACGTTCATTGGTGTCCCACGAGGGCTTCTGAAGGTCCAGATGGTAGATGTGGAGCAGTCCAGCTGCCGAGTGGTAGTCTCTACCGGTGTTTTTAAAATCGAAGGACTGCAGGTGTTTAGGAGAAAGAGGACCAAAAAATTGTTTTCATACATCCAGCTTTGTATTTTGTACTTTAAGCAGCGTATCCTTTTATCCTGACCAATAGCCTTGCAAGGTAGCAACACCCATTTCACAGATGTCAATGCTGAAGCTTGCAGAAGTGTCCCAGAGAGACCCTTAATGATATGAAGGCAGACGCAAAACTTACGCAGGAACCTATAATAGAAAGCAGAATGGAGATTCCTTAGAAAGCTTGGAATGGATCCAACATTTGACCCAGACATCTCACTCCTGGGTCTATACCCAGAGGACTTAAAATCAGCATACTACAGTGACACAGCCTCTTCAATGTTTATAGCAGCTCAATTCACAATAGCTAAACTGTGGAACCAACCTAGATGCCCTTCGATAGATGACTGGATAAAGAAACTGTGGTATATATACACAGTGGAATATTACTCAGCAATAAAAGAGAATAAAATCATAGCATTTGCAGATAAATGGATGGAGTTGGAGAATATCCTGCTAAGTGAAGTAAGCCAATTCCAAAAAACCAAAGGCCAAATGTTCTCTCTGATAAGTGGATGCTGATCCGTAATGGGGGAGAGAGCATGGGAAGAATGGAGGAATTTTGGGCAGAGGGGAGGGGGCGTGGGAGCAGGAAAGATGGTAGAATGAGATGGACATCATTGCCCTAGGTACATGTATGACCGCACATATGGTGCCACTCTACATTGTGTACAACCAGAGAGATGAAAAGTTGTGCTGCATTTGTGTACCATGAATGAGAATGCATTCTGCTGTCATGTAAACCTAATTAGAAAAAAGAAGCCTGGGGCAGGGGAGGCAAGATGCAAACCCAGCATCCAGAGCCCTTGCCTTTTCCAGGGTCATCTGCCACTCCAAATTTGCTTCCCTCCATAACAGGAAGTCCTGAATGAGATAGTGATGCACAGAGAAATACATTATAATACAGTGTGTGTGTGCCTGTGTGCGTTTACATTTTCTCAGGCCAAAAAACGGTGGCAAATACTGCGTGGGGCGTCGAATGAAATTTAAATCCTGCAACACGGAGCCCTGTCTCAAGCAGAAGCGAGATTTCCGAGATGAGCAGTGCGCGCACTTTGACGGGAAGCATTTTAACATCAACGGTCTGCATCCAAACGTGCGCTGGGTCCCCAAGTACAGCGGAAGTAAGAGCATCTGGGAGAGAGCCCCCGGGGTGACAGGCTGGCACTGGGTCCAGGCACACAAGTCACGATGAATCACCTTTCCCCTCTAGTTCTGATGAAGGACCGCTGTAAGTTGTTCTGCAGAGTGGCGGGGAACACCGCCTACTACCAGCTCCGAGACAGAGTGGTGGATGGAACTCCTTGTGGCCAGGACACAAATGACATCTGCGTCCAAGGTCTTTGCCGGGTAAGTCCCAGATGATGTTTTCTTCATGGTGCTGTCCCACTGCCAGACTATGGTTTGTGGCTTTCTGGACAGCGCAGCAACTGCTACTATCTGTGCATGCTGTCCTGAGCAGGGGTTCTCAAAGTGCGGTCCCTGGACCAGCATGAGCTATAGCAAATATCACCTGATTCTGATGCTTGCTCTGTCAAAATTTAAGAAGCACTGCCCTGGATTTTTCCTGACAATTTTAGCCTCTATGGGGGCCCCAGATCTTCCCTGAAGATTTATTATGCCAATTTACACAAGTTCCTTTTACTGCAACTGAGTGCTAAGGTTAAACCCAAATGCTTTCTGACAGCAATTCCTAGAGCGAATAGCTGGGTTCCAGAAAGATGTCATGAGAAGAACTGGCCTCGCTCAGACTTTTCTTTGTGATTTTTAACCGTAATTGCTCCGACCTGAGACATGCCTGTTAATTATTCTTGGAAGGTAAATTAAGAAACTTCTGGCAGACAGCAAAGCATCTGTGATTTCCGGAGAGCTTGGTACCTTTTCGCTGTTCTCACTAGCCAGAAATCATTGCTAACTCTGCCAGGTTGGGTTGATGCATTTCTTCCCTGAGTGTGATCCGAAGGCAAATTAGAGTTCCTGGCTAGTAGGATTTGATTGACAGAGCCCCTAAGAGCTTCACCCACTTCCCAGCATGCAACTGCAGTGTGGATTCCCTGTTCGGTCCATAGCAACACCTTGAGCTCCTTCTCAAAGAGTAGTTCACACAAAGGAACAAAAGGGACGAGCACATGGCCTGTCTTCCCCAGGTCTGCCAGTGGTTGCCAGGATGGGCCTCAGGGCTGGGTCTCTACTGCTACATTGTATTACCATGTTACAAATTCTAGAGACATGTGATGGAGCCCAAGGTCTCAAGCTGGCCATCCGCCAGTCATGTTTTCCCCCTGCATGATTAGCCAATATTTAAACATGGGGATTTTGGATAATATCAAAATCTCCAGCTTCTCTTGGGAAAAAAAAGAAAAACTTTTGGAAAATGTCAACACTGAGTTCTTCTTGCTAATTAATGCAGCAGCCTGGAGTGGTCAGCAACTCCTCCTTAAGGGGGGGCCTGAGCTCTTTAATTAAATGCAGTCCCTCACCACACACACACGCCCCCCCCTTTCTTTTTTCCCATCCCTGAGCAATTTTTCTCATTTACTCTGTTTATTCTTTTTTGTTTTTTTTTGGGGGGGAGAGTACTAGGGATTGAACTCAAGGGTGCTTACCACTGAGCAACATCCCCAGCCCTTCTTTGTATTTTGTTTAGAGACAGGGTCTCATAGAGTTGCTTAGCACCTTACTAAATTGCTGAGGCTGGCTTTGAACTCACGATCCCCCTGCCTCAGCCTCCCAAGCCACTCTGGGATTACAGGTGAGTGTCTCTACACCCAGCTCCACTCTGCTTATTCTTAGACCAGTGCTTCTCAAACTCTTCTCTGTAGATGAAGTCTTGTTAAAATCCCAACTCTGACTCAGTAAGTCTGGGTGGGTCCTGAGATTCTAATTTCCGTGGCTGCTGCTCCATAGACCAGATTTTAAATGGCAAAGCTGTAGGCTATTTGAGTTCTCAACCCTTGAAAGTTTCAAGGGACATCTCTTCCATGTTGTCTTGAATGCACATCATTGAAAGAAATGCATTAGTTGCCATTTTATTGTATCTTTCCTACTTAAACATTTATTTCTAATGTTTTCTTTCTTTTTCTTAAAGCAAGCTGGATGTGATCATGTTTTGAACTCAAAAGCCCGGAGAGATAAATGTGGGGTTTGTGGTGGCGATAATTCTTCATGCAAAACGGTGGCAGGAACATTTAATACAGTACATTATGGTAAGACTCTGTTTCTAAGAACTGTGAGAAGGAAAAGTTGAAAAGTATTTTAACTGCACATATCATGTAAAAGTATTAATGTCAAGCGTAAAATCAATCTGGTTACAGTACATTATCCATCTGGCTGTAAGGCACCTAATAGTGAGAATTATATTTCTTTGTCCCACCTTTGATTTTGTTCTTAGAGAAACTGACCCATTAAGAGGAATACTGAATTCTTGTTAAATTCTTTTCAGGTTACAATACTGTGGTCCGAATTCCAGCTGGTGCTACCAATATTGATGTACGGCAGCACAGTTTCTCAGGGAAATCAGAAGATGATAACTATTTAGGTGAGATGGGATGCCACCTGTCTTTTTTTTTTTTTTTTTTTTTTTTTTTTCAGAAATTCTGGTTTTCTGGAGCAGTTTGCACAAACTACTTCCTTCTCTGTCTTACACCTCGCCAGTTTTCCGATGGGTTTTCATGCAAGAAATTGATCTCGAAATTCATTATTTTATTTCACACTCGTGCATTAACACCCTCAGAATATTGATGCAGGGGTTATGTGGTTGCCCTATTCAATATCAAGGGATTTACTCTGGATTTTAGAAAATAGAAAGGCTTCAGGTCAAATTTTGAAAGTACTTAACCTGTAAGTACTTACCCTGTACTTACCCTGTAAGTTTAGCATAAAAATCATTGCTCTTGTTGAGGCTTTTGAAAAATCTGTCCTGTGGGTAACTGACTTGCAAATATTTTATTAGAGGCATCACTTGACTTAATTTTTCTTTTTTTTTTTTGTTATCAGCTCCTTCCAGGCGCAGAGCACTGGTGGGCCTATTCAATATTTTATTATGCCTGGTCCCTCAAGAAGATTCTATATTGACACATATTTTTCTCAACTCATTACTAGAATGGGCAACTTTGTTGCTTACAGATTCCTCATCCTTCTCTCAGAATTAATTCACATTTCACATTTTTTAAGTGCTAGTGACACTTAACCACTGAGCCACATCCCCAGCCCTTTTTAATATGTTATTCAGAGACAGGGTCTCACTGAGTTGCTTAGGGCCTCACTAAGTTGCTGAGACTGGCTTTGAACTCGCGATCCTCCTGCCTCAGCCTCCCAAGCCGTTGGAATGACAGGCATGCGCTACCACACCCACTTACCTCACATATTTTCTTTATATTTAACCACACCATTAATTCATATCTATTTCTTGCATTAAAGGTTATAACACATCAAAGACACTATGTTGATTTTTATGTTTCCCCATCAGTTCCACTTCAATTAATTATTCTATAAACCACCATATATTATTATCAGTTTACCTAGTTACCCTTTAAAAGAAGGACCTGTGGAACAGCAGCATGACTGGAAGGGATTCAGCTGGTCACCTTGCACTTCCTAGCTACTCTTGTACCTAGGGAGGAAATCAGACAGGCGACCTTGCTGAAAAGCCAGTTTTTTAAAGTCACTAATATACTTTCTTTCCTATAGATCCAGGCAGGAATTTATTTATCCATGTGAATACAGCCTCTCTAGGAGTTTATGCCAAGCATCTAGACACACTGAAGTAGTTAATGAGTATTTACTGAATCAAATTAGAACCTACGTCTGCATTTTGAAATGTGTACGTGAACCCACGCATTGATAGACAGCACCCTGTTAGCCGAGCACGCTAATCAAGCATGGCTCCCTGATAGCATTTTCTGCTATGTGTCACCATTCATTCACTTATTTAATGAGCACCAGCATTATTTTAGGAAGAGTGAACAAAACAGACTTCCACATTCCTTCTTGTACTAACTTTCTAACCCGGGCGACCCCTCTAAACTACATCCTGTCCCGTCATCTATGTGCAAGGTAATGGCCAGAGTTCTCCTTTAAAGCCTAAATAGGGTCACATCCCATCATCCCCCGATGCGACACCTCCAGGAGCTCGCCATGTCTCTCAGAGTCCAAGCCCAAGGAATGTGGAAGTGGCCCTTTGTGGTCAGGTTCTGGGGACCTTTTGGAGTTGAAACCATCGTGACTTTTTTCTTTTTTTGGTACCTGGGATTGAATCCAGGAGCGCTCAACCACGGAGCCACATCCCCAGCCCTTTTTTTGTATTTTATTTAGAGACAGGGTCTCCCTGAGTTCGTTAGGGCCTTGCTAAGTTGCTGAGGCTGGCTCTGAATTCGCGATCCTCCTGCCTCAGCCTCCCAAGCCTCTGCAATTACAGGAGTGTGCCCCCATGCCCGGCTCACTGTGATTTGTTGATGGATTGAATGTGGAGGTGCATGAAAAAATAATAGTCAAGGATGTCTTAGAGTCAAAAGGAGTCACTTACTCTCAGGTTTAGACATGAGCAATGGAAAGGATGGTGTTGTCCTCAACTGAGATTGAGCTGTGGAATTTATTCATTCATGGACGTGACTGCCAGCATTTTAGGTCAGGGCTGTGTCTTTGCATCTTGGTTCCCAAGACAAAGCCTGCACATGATAGGTGCTAAGTAAATGATTGCTGAATTGTTGAACAGCCATTGCTCCTACTGTGTGCTTCATGGAGAATGGAGTTACCTTGGAGATACTAGATTCATTTCTTCTTTCAAAGACCATAAAAATGTCTTCCTTAGAACTAAGTGCTCTAGGGCTGCATCGACTTTTTGCCACCCCGATATCCAACAACTGGCAACTTTATAAGAAAATTAATAAAATTTGGGGGCAGTGGCACACACCTGCAATACCAGTGGCTTGGGAGGCTGAGGCAGGAGGATCACAAGTTCAAGGACAGCCTCAGCAACTTAGTGAGGCCCTAAGCAACTTAGCAAGACCCTGTCTCTAAGTAAAAAGTAAAAGAGACCTGGAGATGTGGCTCAGTGGTGAAATACCCTGGGTTCAATTCCTGATACCAGAAAAAAAAAAACAAAAACTTTTTTTAATTAAAATTAAAACAAAAAAACAATTAACAGGGCCAGGGGCCTAGCTCCATGGTAGAGTATGTGCTTAACAGGCACAAGGCCCTGGGTTCAATCTCTGGGATGACAGTTACAACAAGAAATCAAATAAGACACCGAACAAACTTCTTGGAAACCATTTTCAAATGATATTTTCGAGAATCCCTCATTTCTCATTTCACCACTGTGCAAGATGGGTCTAAGTTTTTTTCTCCATGTACTTGGTTATAAATTCGTGCATGTGACTGTTGACCTTACTATTTCCTAATTAAATCAAGCAGCGTAGCACTCAGCTTCCTGGATAAATTGAATTCCTGTAAGCTGAAAGCCACGTTGAGCTGTTCCTTTCGTCTCCTCGAAAGGAAGAGGATTCTGCTCTCTTCTCCACCTTTTTGGGAAAATAATCTCTCTCCAATTAACAGCCTCAATTCAGTTTAACTTAATCAGCCCATGTCAGGTGCTTGAATTCGGGGAGGGCCACCCGATAACCTCTTATTTTCACTGGAGGTTCTTAATCTCCTTGTAAAGGATGAAAACAAAATTAAAGAAGATTTGTCATCTGGAACAGGCAGTCCAAGCCACTCCTGGCTCTTCAGTGGACTAGTGTTGAGAATGTCACTTGTCACTAAGGAAGTCTCTCTGGATACCAAAGTGCCCAAGCACGGATTGCAAGACACAGTCCATTGAGTGTGAAAGCTGAGACCTCAGAGCCTTTGAACCTCACAGAGGTTACTTAAGAAATTAGAAGGAATTCGATGTCATCGAGGCTGGGGCATGTCAATGTCTGCTCTTGGCTTGAAGGAAATGCAGAAAGGGACAGAGAAGCCTGAGGCCGGTCTCGGCTCTTCTGTTGCTAAGCGATCTTCATCCTAATCCCTCATGGTTTTATAAAAGTCAGTCAAGCCATATTCTTCCTGTGTGTTTTGATGAGGGAGCAGTTTCTAGAAGAGAGGGCCTCTGTGGCGATCCAGTTCTGATGGGTGTAACGGGAAGGAAAGCAACCCAGGAAATTAGCTCTTCTAATCGCATTAGTGGGAGGCTGAGCAGCAGACTCTGATTTTCAGGAAACTATTTGTTTCACAAGGTACCGAAGCAGAAAGCCTTCCAGTCAAAGGTGGTCCTTGCACATAGACCCTCCCTGCCCCTGGGTGAAAGCCAAGTTGTACTGCGTCCCCAGGTTCCCAGCTCCTTAGGGGAAAAGAGGTCATTTGTTTTCTTTTTGGTACCAGGAATTAAACCCAGGTGCTCTTAACCACTGAGCCACATGCCCAGCCCTGTTTTGTATTTTATTTAGAGTTGCTTAGGGCCTCACCATTGCTGAGGCTGGCTTTGAACTCTCAATCCTCTTGCCTCAGCCTCCTGAGCGCTGGCAGGTGTGCACCACTACGCCCCGGCTGAGAAGTGGTCCTTTCTTTGTCTCCGGGACACTAAACCCTTGATTGGTCGTGGCAGTGGGAAAACAAATTGATTTAGTGAAAGATAACGCAGAAATTCCCTTGCACCAGATGACTTTACATATATCTGGTGCCAAACCATTTACCAGAGCAAATCTCATCATTCCAGCTCCTGGTTTATTCTCCCTTTAAACCAGGAGCTGGAATAAGAGACACGGGGTGTAGGGTGACATTCCCCCAGGTCAGCAGGAGCACAAGAAGAAGCCAGGAGACCTGGGGAAAGACCTCCAGAGTCAACCTAGCTGGCGTCACTGCATGAGAAACGTCAGCAAAACTCAGAGTGTTGCTTGTTGTAGTGCTGGCATGGGACATTCCCTGTCTCCCTTTTCAGCAAAGTCTCAACTGCAGGTCTAGCACATAACTGAACTTGAAAGAATGAGGTGATTTTGTTGACAGCACATCATGCCGTCACCATGTAAGTGACCCGCTTTAGAGAGCAGCCTCAGGATGCCGGAGGTGCCATGGAAACCACCTCGTCCCGTCAGTGACCCATTGAAGCTCTGGCATCCTGCACGGCTGGTGGGTCTCACACCGCAGGGGCTGCAGGCAAGACAAGGCTGCCAGGGGGTCACACTGACTAGAGAACAGTCACTGGGCTGGAAGCACTCTCTTCTCCCTGTCATGAGTGTCAGGTTCAATCAGTCACTCACTCTTTTTTTTTTTTTTTTTTTTTTTACCAGGGATTGAACCCAAGGGTGCTGAACCACTGAGCCACATCCCCAGCCCTATTCTGTATTTTATGTAGAGACAGGGTCTCACTGAGTTGCTTAGGGCCTCGCTTTTGCTGAGGCTGGCTTTGAACTCACGATCCTCCTGCCTCAGCCTCCAGAGCCACTGGGATTATAGGCATGTGCCACTACACCTGGCTTGCCATTTTGATATACCTCTACATTGTGAAGTAATCACCAAAGTCAGGATAATTAACAGGTTCATGCTTTAACCTATTTACTGTCTTCTTACCTGTGTGTGTGCATGTACACAGCCAGCTGGTGATGACAGTGGTGATCAGTCTTGACTCGTCACCATGCAGTACATTAGATCTCCAGCACTTATCTTTGAACCATGTCCCCATTCTCCCTCCTTCCAGCCCCCAGCAACCACCCTTCAACTCTGATTCTGTGAGTTTCATTATCTTAGTTTCCATCATTGCTTTAATTCAGTCAGGTCCTCATCTGGCCAGTGTTTGGCACTTGATTCGAGCAGTCTTGCATCACTACTTCTTCAGCTTCACTGATTCTTTCATCTTTTGCAAGATTTGGTGTACATTCACTTAAAAAAAAAAATAAGTGTTTACTGAGCACCTGCTATGTCTCCTTAAGAAGCACAATAGTAGTAGGCCATGAAACAGTGCCTACACCCTTGCCCCCAGGGACTCATATAGTTGTGCAGAATCAAAAGGCCATGGAGAAAAGTTAGGATGGGGAAAGGGATGGGAACATGGTATCTGTGCTGGCCCTGAGTGACATTTGCAGTTTGAAAAAGAATGGTCCAGGCAGATGTATGGAGCTGCTACTTGACAACGAGTTATCTCAAGTCACAGTGAGATGTCATAGAATAGGAAATGTCTCTGTTTCTCACATCAGGAACTTGGGAGCAGCATAGCTGGGTGTTTCTGGTTTGAAGCCTGGCATGAGGTGATGGCAGTTGGGGCTATGGTATCATCCGAAGGTTTCACTGGGGCTGGAGGATCTGCTTCCTGCTGGCTCACTCTCAGGCTATTGGCAGAAGGACTGTTTTCCAATCTTCTCCAAGATGTTTGCAGAACCTCAGCCGGGGCATCCTCCTGACCTTGCAGCTAGCCTCTCCCAAACTCGAGATCAGAGGAAGAGAAAGGCCAGGCATGACTGCACACACCTGTAATCCCAGTGGCCCTGGAGGCTGAGGCAGGAGGATCTTGAGTTCAAAGCCAGCCTCAGCAACTTAGCAAGGCCCTATCGAACTCAGTGAGACCCTGTCTCTAAATAAAATACAAAATAGGGTTGGGGACGTGGCTCAGTGGTTGAGTATACCTGAGTTCAATCCTCAGTACCAAACAAGAAAAAGAAAATAAAGGAAGAGCAAGGCAGAGCTGTAGACTTTTGACCTCAACAGCCTCGTGATTTCCCAGTCATCCCTGTTTAGTGCGGGAGGGCGTGACACAGTGTGGATGCCTGGAGAGAAGGATCCCCAAGCCACATGTGAGGCTGGCTGCCACCATGGGCCTCATTGGAAGAGTGGCACTGAGCATCACATTGTGTATTCCCAGATATCAATATTTGAAAAACAAAGGTGGCATAACAGAGATTCAACAGGCTCAATTACAACGTGTGCGTGTGTGAAACAAGTGTAGGTGTTTTCCATTCATCAGTATGTATTTCCAAATCAAATCAAATATTTTTGCTTCCATCTATGATACTGTAACTGTGGGGCTTGTACAATGAGCCCCAGGCTAATTAGGATCCCTATGTCACTTAGTTTTCTTTATTTCACTTCTTTTCCACAGTCACCATAAGGGGTGGATGTTTTTTATCTCCATTTTGGGGGGTAAAGAAATGGAGACAGAGAGGGAAAGTGGATTGTCTAAGGCCACACAGTTGGCGTAGGGCAAATCAAGAATGTGTGGCTCCAAAGCTCCTCATCTTTGGATGCTCTGCCTGTCAGGGTGGCATTTTGTATTTCTTTTATTTATTTATTTATAATTTTTTATTCTTTTTAGATACACATGGCATTGGAGTATATTTTGACATATTCTACATACATAGAATGTAACTCCCCATTCTTGTGGTTGGACATGATGTGGAGTTTCCCTGGTCCTGTGTTCATATATGAACACAGGAAAGTTCTGTCCCATTCATTCCACTGTCTTTCCTGTTCCATCCCCCTCCCTTCCCTTCGTTCCCCTTTGTCTAATCCATGAACTTCTATTCCCCTCATCACCACCACCAATTGTGTGTTAGCATATCAGAGAGAACATTGGAACTTTGGTTTGGGGGATTGGCTTATTTCGTTAAGCACAATAGTCTCCAGTTCCATCCATTTACTTACTGGTAAATGCCATAATTTCATTCTTCTTTATGGATGAGTAATATTCCATTGTGTATATACACATTTTCTCTATCCATTCATCTGTAGAAGTTGGTTCCATAGCTTAGCTATGGTGAATTGAGCTGCTGTAAACGCTGATGTGGCTGCGTCACTGTAGTATGCTGATCTTAAGTCCTTTGGCTATCTGCCGAGGGGTGGGATAGCTGGATCCAATGATGGTTCCATGGCAAGTTTTCAGAGGACTCTCCCTACTGCTTTCCAGAGTGGTTGCACCAACCTGCAGTCCCACCAGCAATGTTCGAGTGGACCTTTTCCCCACATCCTCGCCAACATTTGTTGTTACTTACATTCTTGACAATCGCAGTATTTTGTATTTGACACAAATACTCATGGACAGCAGATCAGCAAGTTCTCTCTTCTCATGCACAGCTTTATCAAGCAGTAAAGGGGAATTCTTGTTAAACGGAGACTTCGTTGTCACCATGTCCAAAAGGGAAATCCGTGTTGGGAACGCCGTGATTGAATACAGTGGATCCGACAACGTCGTGGAAAGAATCAACTCCACAGACCGCATCGAGCAAGAGCTTCTGCTTCAGGTAGAAACCTGCCCATGCGCCCATGGCCCTTGCCCTCCGGTCAGGATCGTGGCCCTGCCAAGGTCTCTGTCTCACCCACACTGCAGGTTCTGTCGGTGGGCAAGCTGTACAACCCCGACGTGCGCTACTCATTCAGCATTCCCATTGGAGACAAGCCTCAGCAATTCTACTGGAACAGTCAGGGGCCCTGGGAAGCATGTAGCAGACCCTGCCAAGGTATCCACTTCGAGTTTCATTTGGGGGAATTCAGAGTGTTTTTGCATTTTTTACTTTTTTTTTTTTTTTGGTACCAGGGATTGAACCCAGGGGCGCTTAACCACTGAGCCACATCCTCAGCCCTTTTTATTTTTTATCTGGAGACAGGGTCTCACTAGGTTGCTTACAGCCTCGCTAAGTTGCTGAGGCTGGCATTGAACTTTCTATCCTCAGGCTTCAGCCTCCTGAGTGCTGGGATTACAGGTGTGTGCCATCATGCCCAGCTAAATATTTTACTTTTTAAGAACAACCACAGACGTGTAGTCTGTGAACCTTTCTACGTGTTTCTACATGCATTCTCTAATGTCTTTTCTCTGTGTCTGTCTGGCCACTTGGGACTGGCAAATTCCACCTTTTCCCCCCCACTTTGTATTGGTGCGTTGTAGTTGTGCATAATGGTGGGGTTTGATATTACATATTCATACATGCACACAATAAAACAATAGAATTTGGCCAATATCATGCCCCAGGATTTCCCCTTTCCCTCCTCTCCTCCTACCTGTTGGTCCATTTTCTCTATAATACTGATCTCCTTTGAATTTTTTTTAATATGTTTTTAGTTGTAGATGGACACACTGTTTTTATTTTATTGCTTTGTATGTGGTGCTGAGGATCGAACCCAGGGCCTCACGCATGTGAGGTGAGCACTCTACCACTGAGCTACAATCCCAGCCCTTGGCATTTAGCTTTTTTAAGATTCAGGTTATGTTAGATTTTCTTACCTAAAGAGGTTGGCACATAGGTGTATAGCCATGCAAAATCAACTTGCCACTTTAATTTTTCAGGGACATGATTTCAGTAGTCATATACTATTGATTTTTTATTCCTTTTACTAATCAGGGTCAGCAAACTATAGCCACAGGGCCGATTCTAGCCCACCACCTGCTTTTGTAAATGAAGTTTTATTGGAACACAACCATAACCATGTGTTTACGTATCGTCTGTGACAGCTGCTTTTTTGCCCTATAATGGCAAAGTCGAGAAGTGCAACAGAAATCCTACTGGCCAACAGAACTGAAAATATTTACAAGCTAGCTTTTTAATAGAAAATGTTTACCAGTCCTTAGTCTGAACAGGATTATTTGCTCCAAATAACTTTTTGTCCTCTCTGATTAGGGGAGCGGAAACGAAAACGTGTTTGCACCAGGGAATCTGATCAGCTTACTGTTTCTGATCAAAGATGCGATCGGCTGCCCCAGCCAGCACCCATCACTGAAGCCTGCGGCACAGACTGTGACTTGAGGTTGGGCATCTGTGTTCCTCCTGGTCTTCACTCCTGAGTGGAGGGTCTTGTGGGGAGTCTGTGTGTGTGGATCAGAAGGAGGGGCTGTTCAGTTCAGCTTCCTTGTGTTTCGTGAGATAAGCTCTAGCCAGTTCTCCATCCAGTTGGAACCCATCATCTAAGACACATGCCTGTGGATTTCTGGTTCTCCTAAGAATTGGAAACAGTCGATAGAGGGCTGGGGATTTAGCTCAGTTGGTACAGTGTTTGCCTCGCATGCATAAGGCCGTGGGTTCAATTCCCAGCACCACACTCTCTCTCTCTCACACACACACACACACACACACAAAAGTCAGTAAAGTATGGCACTTGCCAGAAAATACTCCAACTTAATCTACACAACTCACTGACTAGGTATCATGTCAGCAAGAGAGGGAGAAGCATTCTGGGTACGGTGGTGCATACCTGTAATCCCAGCAGCTTGGGAGGCTAAGGCAGGAGGATTGCAAGTTCAAAGCCAGCCTCAGCAACCTAGGGAGACCCTGTCTAAATAAAATATAAAAAGGGATAAGGATGTGGCTCAGTGATTAAGTGCCCCTGGGTTCAATCCCCAGTACCAACACCAACAACAATAATAATGATGATGATGATGATGATTTAAAAAATAATAAGAAGTCTTAAAAAAAAAAGAGGGGGAATCCCTCCATATGCCCATGATGTTCTGCATCAACCAGGGAGCATTCCACCCAGAAGATGAACTCTTAGGCATACCAAAGTTGCATGGAGGAAACAAGAAGAAACTCCATATAGAACTACATAGATATTCAAACAATTATTTATGAAAGTGAAATCAAAGGAAGTGTTGTGTGGGTAAAGAACTCTAAAGCTTCCCTCAGCCTGCAAGGTTGACTGTGTGGAGGCTTATAGCCTGGGGGTTACCTTGTATCATCCGCATGTCCAGTAGATGCAGCTAAGGTGTGTTGCAGCTTTATCCTTCTTTTTCAGTCCAGAGATTATGGACATAGAGTGGCATATGACTGTGTTAAGGTCTCGCCATTCATAAGTCGCGGAGTGAGTACTCGAACGTTTTGAATTTCTCGCAACACCATGCCAAAGCTTCTCAAGTACTGACGGCTTTGTACAGTGCTGGATGGAGTACAGATTCAGAGGCTTGGAGAGAAGAGTGCTGTGATCGATTAGTAATGCCTGTCATGGGAGTCAAAGTGGAAATTGTGATAAGTGTGCTGTCTCTCTGCCAGTCCTGACCCAAGGCTCTGACTTCAAAGCCACAACCTTTCCACCCTGACACACTTCCTCTCTACACATTTGTTAGTGACCTGCTTGTTTATTGGCTTGCCAAAAAGCATGACCAAAGTCACAAGTCACTGTAAAAGAAATAAAATAAAATACTAGTCATTAAAAGGTAGACAATGACACTAACACTAGGCAATATTCTTTATTTGAGGTGGGTTCCGGGAATTGAACTCAGAGGCACTTGACCACTGAGCCACATTACCAGCCCTATTGTGTATGTTATTTAGAGACAGGGTCTCATTGAGTTGCTTAGGGCTTTGAACTCATGATCCTCCTGCCTCAGCCTCCCCAGCTGCTGAGATTACAAGAGTGTGCCACCATTCCCAGCTTAGACAATATTTTTATTTTCAAAAGTGTCATATAAACCCATTTGCTTCAGCCAATTGAGTTAAACTAGAACTAAAGATCCTTTCAGAAAAAATAATTTATTGACTAACTGCTGAACTGAATCAGTAAAATTTGGCAGAAGAAACTAAATGGATGCATAGATATGTTGAGATACAGCATTAATAAATTGAGAATGGTGGCATTTTTAGGTTAGCTTTCTTTCTAATTATTGCTGTGTCATCATCACTGAAAGTCATGGTGATTTGATCACATGTTTTCTAAGAACTATTTTTAAGAGTTGTATGTTATTCTGTTAATAATCTCACATTAAGAGGACAGTTTTTATATTTCCTATTGCCTTCTATATAGAATCTTATATTATCCTACTGATAGAATAAATAGCCTATTAATTTCTCAAATACCACTATGACACAGGTATCATCACCATTTTACAAATAAGGCTGAGAGTTGAGCCACATCCTCAGCTTTTTTTTTTTTTTTTTTGGTTTTTGGTGGTGCTGGGGATCAAACCCAGGCCCTTATGCATGCAAAGCAAACACTATACCAGCTGAGCTATATCCCCAGCCCTCCCCAGCCCTTTTATATATTTTATTTAGAGACAGGGTCTCACTAAGTTGTTTATGGCCTCACTAAGTTGCTGAGGCTGGCTTTGAAGTCGTGATCCTCCTGCCTCAGCCTCCCAAAGCACTGGAATTCAGGCATGCACCACTGCTCCCAACTCAAACCAGTATGTTTGAGAAGTCCTACAAAACATATCCTTCCTCTGTGGAGATACATAATGCTGATCAATATCCTGAAGGCTCTGAGAAGATCTGCAGTATAGAAGCCAGTTTAATTTGGTAGTTCTCAAAACCATTTAATCCCACAATCCTCACACAAACACCCTCTCATGAACACAATCACACATTTCGCCTCAGTTTCCACGTACTGACAAATGCATTGGAATACACTTTTCTGAAGCATACTAATTAAATATAATGGTGTTTAGTTTCCATGAAATAGACCCAATGATCTCAAAACACCAAAGTTAGACCATTGTCCAGAGAAAGAATCTAAATCAGTGCGAATTCTGCATCCTTTCAGTAATTCACAGAATGTTCGTTGAACACTTTCTAGCATGGAACCACATGGCAGAAGCTTCCTGTGATTGTTTCCAAGAGAAGTTCTCTGTTAGAAGAAGCCAAATGAAATGCTAGATTGCCTGAACTTTTTAAATATAAAGTTGCTTTTTCTGCTCTGTTGAATTAAAACAGTTTTTTTTTTCTTTTCGGTTCCTTCAATTTCAGATTGACCGTATCAGGCATAGTCTTCACAAAGATAGGGCCTCTGGCCATCCTTCTGTGACTTCCGTGGATACCGGCAGCCATAAAAAAATATATGGATAGTTGGTTTAAAATTGGATTTCAGTAACTGACTGTGGCTTTGAGCTCCAGGGTATTTGAGTTAAGGAAGAAAAAAGAGCCCACCTCTTCCACTCGTTGGAGAAGGCATATATATTGAACATAAATATTGGTTTCTCTCTATTGTGTTTCACAGGTGGCACGTGGGCAGCAGGAGCGAATGTAGTGCTCAGTGTGGTTTAGGTTACCGCACGCTAGACATCTACTGTGCCAAATATAGCAGGCTAGATGGGAAGACGGAGAAGGTTGATGACAGTTTTTGCAACAGTCACCCCAAACCAAGCAACCGGGAAAAATGCTCAGGAGAATGTAACACGGGCGCCTGGCGCTACTCAGCTTGGACTGAAGTAAGTTGGTTCTCATTAGAAGAGCATCTTCTGGGATGAATCTGACTAGTTGATGGTGGGTCCTTGCAGGATGGCATTAACAAGCCCCCTTTAGCTGGAAGTGGTAATGCACGCCTGTCACCCCACGGCTTGGGAGGCTGAGGCAGGAGGATCGCGAGTTCAAAGCCAGCCTCAGCAACTTAGTGAGGCCATAAACAACTTAGTGAGACCCTGTCTCTAAATAAAATATATAAAAGGGCTGGGAATGTGGCTCAGTGGTTAAGTGCCCCTAGGTTCAATCCTTAGTACCCCCCCACCCACAAAAAAAAGAAGCCCCATTTAGGCTGTATGGAAAAGAGAACCGTGGTTGATTTATAATGCCTGAACCCGTTCAAGCTCTGCAGGAAAGAATTCCATGATTGATTTGTAATGTCTGGCTAGGACACAGCAATTAGAAAATTGCAAGTGGTAAAACCCATCAACCAACCACTTTTCTGTTCCTCGTGGGCCATTTCCAATTTTATTTTCCTATGCCAATGACGTACTATGGACTTCAGTATAAACCCGGTTAATAAATTAGGAGCATGAAAAAGAAAGCTCTCTGAAGTTGTTTACTGTGTGGTATAGCATCAGCCACGGTTGATCGGTGGTTTCTGGTTATAAGAGGATCTTGAGCACATTCTATAAGACACTCACAGTGGTTTGATGTGATTTTTCCTTACAGTGTTCTAAAAGCTGTGATGGGGGAAGCCAGAGGAGAAGGGCTATTTGTGTCAACACCCGCAATGACGTCCTGGATGACAGCAAATGTGCCCATCAGGAAAAAGTCACCCTTCAGAGGTGCAATGAGTTTCCGTGTCCACAGTGGAAATCAGGAGACTGGTCAGAGGTGAGCTGGAGGAGCTGCTGTCCCCCAAGTGGCCTCAGATACACTGACTCTGAGTCCCCTTCGTGAGTTAAGGGTGAACCTACAGAGTCTTCTCCCTCCACCCCTTGAGAAAGCAGCCACTCCATTCCCCACCCAGGCTGTGACTGAGGACTGGTTGGGGCTTGTCCACCAGAGGCCTTGAAGTCACTGGGAGTGTGTCTGGATGGTCCACCATGATAGCTTCTGTTGGTGACTTTGGAGTCACAGTTTCTCACCTCTGTCCTCTTTGAGCCCTAGGTATCTGAGTGGCAGTCGGGACTTTGTTAATTATAAGGCTCTGCTAGCTTAGGCCTGAAGTCAACATGTCACTTCCTTCTTCCTCATCTTGGAAATAAGAGAATTCCACCCCAGTGAGGGACTGCTCTGACTCAGGCATCCATTTAGTGGAGGAGAACTTGGGCAAAAGTGAAAAGGACCAGACTGAGGTCCAGATTCATGCCTTTCTCATCCCTTATGAAGTTTTGGTCCCAGAACAGTAAGAAAAAGGCAGCCTTAGCCCAGCCCAGGGAGAATGTCACCAAGAGGGTGACTCACTCCACCTTCATTTGGGAGATGCAGGAGGACAGAAATCAGGTTCCCATATGAACCAGCCAAGTCAGGAGTGTCGGGGAGGAGGGTCATTACAGCCACAGTGACCACAGCCACATCCTTCCCTCTTCCACAGAAGTGCGACATTAACCATCTACTTTTACCATCAAATAAAGTGTGGATCTGAAAGGGATGGGGTTCATGCCGTGGGAAAGGTGGGGAAGCTATGGTACAGGTGATGGTGAGTGTCTGCTTCCTGGTCAGTGAACAGCAGACCTAGTGCTTGAGGTCTAGATTGTAATATCTAGTTTTAAAAAATGACAGGAGGCCAGGTGCAGAGGCTCACGCCTGCAATCCCAGTGGCTCAGGAGGCTGAGGCAGGAGGATCAGCCTCAGCAACTCAGCAAGGTCCTAAGCAACTCAGCAAGACTCTGTCACTAAATAATATATTAAAAAGGCTGGGAATGTGGTTCAGTGGTTAAGTGCCCCCTGGGTTTTATCCCTGGTACCAAACAAACAAACAAACAAAAAAAGATCACGGGCTTAAATTTTACTTAGATGGCTAATTCCACTTGAAGTATCATTTCAAATTAAGTAACAGACTTTTGAAATAATACTTGATCAAATAGGGGTGGGGAAAATCAAAGACCAAACTATAAATTCAGAATGATCCAAAGTTCCTTAGATAAAATGAGTGGAAGGAAGACAGCTAAGTGTAGTTCATACTTGGCCTTCGGGCAGTGAGATTTTGATTATACTAATGTCTTTTGTGTTCTTTTTTTTCTCCCAAAGTTTCTAAAATAAGCTGGGTATGGTGTACATGCCTGTAATCCCAGAGATTTGGGAAACTGAAGCAGGAGGATGGCAAGTTCAAGGCCAGCCTCAGCTACTTAGTGAGGCCCTAAGCAACTCAGGAAGACCCTGTCTCAAAATAAAAAAATAGAAATGGCTGGGGCTGGGGCTCAGTGGTTAAGCGCCCCTGGGTTAAATCCCTAGTACCCCCCACCATAAAAAGATGTTTCTAAAATGGACATTAACAATAATGATGATGATATCTGATATGTTTGGGGTAAAAATTGTGCTAAGCCCTTTACATGGTTGCTTTTCATTTAGTCTTCACGACACTTAGCAATAGGCACGATTGTTAACCCATTTTACAGATGAGAAAATGGAAGCTCAGGGAGTCCCTCTGACTTGATTGCATAGGGGTTCAAACACAGGTTGGTTGGTCTCCTAATTCCTCACACTTAACCCCTAGGCTGGAAAATCACGAATGTTGTCTTTTCAGTATTTTAGGGAATGGCACTCTGTGGAGTTTATTCTTTGTGTAAAAGTGGCTCAGAGTCTAAGTACAGGAAAAAAGAGGGAGAGAGAAGCAGGAGGAGGAGGAGGAAAAGAAAAGGAGAGAGAGACAGAATGTGTGTGTGTGTGTGTGTGTGTGTGTGTGTTGGTGCGTTTAGACAGCCATGGGAACAGGGCACACCTATCCTCACTCATGAATACCGGTCCCCAGCCCCAAACCCTAGCACATTGATTAGCAATGGCCCGACTGCCTCTGCTTTTTATTACAGTGCTTGGTCACCTGTGGAAAAGGGCATAAGCATCGCCAGGTCTGGTGTCAGTTTGAAGATCGATTAAAGGATAGACTCTGTGACCCTGAGGCCAAGCCAGCCTCCACGCAAAGTTGTCAGCAGCCGGAATGTGCATCCTGGCAGGCTGGTCCCTGGGGACAGGTATTTGAAACGATAAGATTCTTAACTGCATTCTTTCCTTCTTATCTGGAGATGGCTTGTCCAGGGGCATTCCATTGGTGGCGGGATTAACCGCGGGCGGAGTGGCCCTCTGCACCCGAGCTGAGCATGTGAGGATCTCTGCAACCCTCCAGCTCCCCTTCCCGGGCTAGCTGCTTCCCTTCCTGGAGCTCAGGGCTCCTGGCTGACCCACGTGCATGTTTTCACCCCTTGGCTGAAATTGCACGCGTGCATTTAAACAAATTCACAACAGACTTTGCGTCTGGCTGATGTTATCTTCTCGCGTGCCTCTGTGGGTCTGTTACACAGTATGATCCCGTGCCAGAGCCCTTGGCAGGAGGGTCTGGACTGGGATTTGGAAGGGCTATTTTTTCCCCCAACGTCACAAATCCAAAGCTCGCCTCTCCTAAAGAAGACAGGCTCTTCAAACATAATTAATTAGATCAAAGGGTACAGAGTCATCAGGCTTGGAAAGAGCCTTTTCCGAGTCTTCTTGGTCTGTAGGTTCTGTAGTCTTAACTTGAACCATTCTTAAAGGACAGAGTGAGAGCTTCTCCGGGGTCTTGCATTTACTGCTGGAATTCAGTCCTTCCTAATATAGAAGCAAACGTTCTGTGTACTGTTGAAGGAGGACTCCAAGTTCCCAGTACAAGGCTAGCAGCTGTGGGCTGTCACTTATGTAATCTCTTGAAGAATGTTGAAGAATGACTCTCCTTGCACCCTGAGCAGCCACAGCCCCTTCTGTCCTTTAGCCTCTGTCTTCATTTCCAAATCTGCGTGCAATCAACGGGAACAGCTTTATTACTTCATTTTTGCAGTGTCCACCATCCATATTTTTTTAGGGGGGGTTCTGGGGATTGAATTCACGGGCACTCAACCACGGAGCCACATCCCCAGCCCTAGTTTGTGTTTCATTAGAGACAGGGTCTCACTGAGTTGCTGAGCACCTCGTTTTTGCTGAGGTTGACCTCCACTTGCGATCCTCCTTGCCTCAGCCTCCCGAGCTGCTGGGATAACAGGTGTGCACCACCATGCCTAGGGTTACCATCCATACTGAATGACACTCTTCTGAATCTCTCCCACTTCAGAGCATCAATAGCTCATCATGCCCAAATAAGCAGAGAGAGAATCTAGATATATACTTTTGAATCTTGCCTTCTTTCTGTCTCTGTCTGCATAACTTCTATGGAACACCAAGAGAAATAAAGCCTACCTAAGGGTCACTGCCAAGACTTGACTATAACATCCGCTAGAACTAACAGATCTATTTTATTTTTTAATCCATGTTTGCACCAAGTCATTCTTAGCCCATCTTATATCCAGAGATTTGCTCTTCCTTTGATGGATTATGCCATTCAGGGTAATAGTTTTTAAAAATATTATTTAAGAATCATAAGTCAAGGAGAGAAATTTGAGGCCGGGCATAGTGGTGCACGCCTATAATCCCAGAGGCTCGGGAAGCTGAGGCCTTTATTATATTTTACAAAATATAATAAAGGAAGGGCTGGGATATAGCTCAACAGTACAGTTAGCATGCACGAGAGCCTGGTGTCATCCCCCGTACCACAAAAACAAACAGAAAAAGTAATTTATCAAAAAGAAGGAAACCAAACACACTCCTGGCTATGTACTGCAGAGATCACTAGTGGTAACATGTTTATGATTGTAGTGCTTTTTAAACTAAATTTGGGCTTGCATTCTGCCTAATTTTTTTTTTTGGGGGGGGGGATACTAGGGATTGAACTCAGGGGCACTCGACCACTGAGCCACATCCTCAGCCCTGTTTTGTGTTTTATGTAGAGACAGGGTCTCACTGAGTTGCTTAGCACCTTGCCATTGCTGAGGCTGGCTTTGAACTCTCAATCCTCCTGCCTCAGCCTCCCGAGCCACTGGGATTACAGGCATGCACCACCGTGCCTGGCCATTTTTTTTTTAAATTAAATTGAAACTCATAGTATAAAATTTAAAAAATTTTAAATGAAAAATATCAGTGATATCTAATGCATTCAGAATTTTTTGCTGCCTCTGTTTACTTCCAAAACATTTTCATCAGCCCCCAAAAGAAACCCTGCACACATTAAGTGGGTTGTTCCCTATATCCTTCTTCTCTTAGCACCTGGCAGCCACCAGTTTGCATTCAGTCCATACATATTTGCCTGTTTTGGACATTTCATAGAAATGAAATTATATGCTGGGCCCCATGGTGCACGCCATATATTTTATTCAGAGACAGGGTCTCCCTGTGTTGCTCAGGGCCTTGCTAAGATGCTGAGGCTGGCTTTGAACTTGAAATCCTCCTGCCTCAGCCTCCTAAGCCACTGGGATGACAGGCGTACGCCACCGTACTCAGCTTCCATGTCCTTCCTAATGATTAGTTTCTATCTTTTTTAAATCATAGCCCTCCAAGTGGGTATGGAATGGATTTTTTATTTTGATTTTTAATTCTAATAGAAAAGATATTGAGTATCTTTTCACGTGCGTATTGGGCATTTTTACCTCTTCTTTGGAGAAATGGCTATTCAAATTCCTTTCCCTATTAAAAAGAAAAAGTAACTGTGGTAAAAATACATTTAACAATGAATTTTATCCTCTTAGTCATCTTCAGGTGTATGGTTGAGTAAGTCATTTAGCATTAACAATCCAATTGTTTAGGGGGCTTTTGTTGTTGAGTTACAGAAGCTTTTTATATGTTGTGGATATCAACCTTTTTTCAGATTTTTGTCCCCTCCCATGGTTGCCTTTTGGCTCAGCTGATAGCATCCTTCGATGTACAAAAGTTTTTACTTTCGAAGCCCAGCTTACCTATTTATTCTTTTGTTGCCTTTACTTGTGGTATCACATGGAAGAAATCTTTGCCAAATCTGGTGTCCTGGATACCCTCGTCAAAAATCATGTGGTGCCAGGCACAGTGGCCCACACCTGTAATCCCAGCAGCTCCAGAGGCTGAGGCAGGAGGATCCCATGTTCAAAGCCAGCCTTAGCATGTGGTTCAGTGGTTAAGGCCCCTGGGTTCAATCCCTGGTACCACATCCCCAGCCCTTTTCTATATTTTATTAGAAACAGGGTCTCACTGAGTTGCTTAGGGCCTTGCTTTTGCTGAGGCTGGCTTTGAACTCGCAATCCTCCTGCCTCAGCCTCCAGAGCCACTGGGAGATAGGCATGCGCCACTGCACCCAGCTTTCTAATCTTTACTATTTCCTTTCTTCTCCTAATTTTGGGCTTACTTTGCTCTTCTGTTTCTTCCTTCTTAAGCTATGTATTTTGGTCATTGGCTTGAGATCATTTTTCTTTATCTTAGAGTCATTTGCAACTATCAATTTCCCCGTGAGCTCTGTTTTCACCGAATGTTATAAATGTTCTTATTTCTGCTTCATTTTCATTCATTTCAAAGTATTTTCCTATTCCCCTTGTGATTTTTTTCCTTTGGCCTGTGGGTTGTTTGGAAACATGTTAATTTCCATGCGTCCGTGAACTTAGCTGATTTGCTTCTGTTGATTCCACTGTGGCCAGAGAACACGCTTTGTGTTACCTTCTTGTTAAATGGCTTGAGAACTCTTTCGTGGCCTAACATGGGACCTATCTTGGAAAATGTTCCTGCATCAGAGAGAAATGTGTAATATGGTAGGTGGGTAAGCAAAAATGCCTTCACACTCTTACTGAAATTTGGCAGTGCTCACCGAGTAGTTATAAGATTTTATGAGGTACCACCGTTCTGAAAGTCGTCACCAGCTTGATGGTTGCTTCAATAGAGAGACTAATTTTTGGAACCTCTTACAGTACATTTGTTGGGCATCACCTCTTCCTCTTAGACTGCTTTTTAAAATCTATGTGTGCCTATTAGATTTTTTTCGTCCTTTTATTTATTTTCTTTCCTACCTGGATACAATGATGTCATTTTAGCTAAATTTTGATTATTGCATTTTTTAGGTGGTTTCTAACATCTTGTTAGCTATTATAAGCAAAGAGCTTCACGCTCTTCAAAAATAATGATTCTGGGGCTGGGGTTGTAGCTCAGCGGTAGAGCGCTTGCCTCGCATGCGTGAGGTCCCGGGTTCGATCCTCAGCACCACATACAAACCAATAAAATAAAGACATTGTGTCCATCTACAACTAAAAAAAAAAAAATATTTAAAAGAAAAATAATGATGCTAACTCAATTATTTCCTCAGAATGATTTTTCAGAAGCCAAGCAAGGTCATAGAGTTCTAGAAAGCACTTGTTTTAACTACAGTGCTCTCTAGGTAGCGTGTGAAAGGAGGCTCTTCCCTCCTCCTGGGGTTCACAGCCAAGGAACTGAACCTGAGTTAGTCAGCTGAGTTTGGTCATTGCTGTGACCAAAGCACTTGACAAGAACAACTTAGAGGAGGAAAGGTTGATTTTGACCCAAGGTTTCCATCTGTAGTCGGATGGTGCCATTAGTTTGGGCCTGAGGCAAGGCAGACCATAATGGCGAAGGGTGCGGGGAAGGAAAATCTCAAGGCAGCCAGAGGCAGCAGGAATCAGACAGGAAGGGGCCAGGGACAACATATAGCCCCCGTGATCTTCTTCCTCCAGCTGTGCCCCATCTGCCTAACACTTCACCACCTCCCATTTGTTCATTTAGCTCTCAATTAGGCCTCCAGTGATGTCAGGATCTTCATGATCCAGTCACTTCCAGAAGCCACACCTTTGAGCACTGGTACATTGAGGACCAAGCCTTGAGCACATGGGTCTTCAGAAGACGCTTCATATCCCAACTGTAACAAAGCCCTACAAATATAACTCCAATAATAGCAGGCGGAAATAATTCCAAGTGCCACAAAATAGTTGATCAGTAAATGGACCGATCCATTACACTTAATAATGCCATGATTATAGTCAGATTGTAATCGTCAGTCAAGGATACACTCGTTCCTATACAGCAACCAGCGAACTGCTTTGGGTACCAGCCCTCTGGCCTCCTTGATGGCAATATTTTTCTCTTACACAACATTTGGGGCCGTAAGGGAAAGGGAACGTTTGCTGAATTGTGTGTCTTATTTCCTCTCCCAGTGCAGCGTCACTTGTGGACAGGGATACCAGCTAAGGACAGTGAAATGCGTCATTGGGACCTACATGTCAGTGGTAGATGACCACGACTGTAATGCTGCCACCAGACCAACTGACACCCAGGTGAGTCTCCTTGTCCACCTCAGTGACTGACTTTGGGCAGCAAGACACCGAAACCTCCCAGTGGTTCAGACAAAATCAAAACCTTCTCATCCGTAAGGACTTAGATAAGATAACCAGTTGATTAAATTACCTGGACTTATTTATTTGTTGTGTTTAGAGTCTAATATTTTGTTTTATGGCTTTTGCCCTTCTCCAGTTATTTGGATTATCTATCTATCTATCTATCTATTTATTTACAGATCTGACTTTCTTTCTTTCTTTATTTTTGGTACCAATGATTGAACTTAGAGAACCTTAAGCCACTGAGCCACATCTCCAGCCCTTTTTAAAAATATTTTCTTTAGAGACAGGGTTTTGCTGAGTTGCTTAGGGCCTTGCTAAGTTGCTGAGGCTGGCTGTGAACTCGCGATCCTCCTGCCTCAGCCTCCTGAGCTGCTGGGTTTACAGAAATGCACCATCACACCTGGCTCTGACTTTATTCTTGTCGGATGGCAAATATTGGTTGACTTTACTATCTTGAACTTAAATTGTTTTAATGATTTCTTTAAAGAGTTCAGTGACTAATGTCATGAATTCAGGCAGTGTGTGCTAAAGCTAGCTTGGACCAGCTTACCAGAGCCAGCTGGTAAATTTTACAGGAACTTGGTGAGTTGGGGGTTAAATGTAGTCATTATTTTAAAATGAGAAATATAAATCTGTATTAAATGGATGGTATTTAAAACAAAGCTGATAAATACCTACAACTTATCACTTCCTAGTTACAATTATCTGTGCCCTTGGAGTTGTTTGCATCTGTACGTGTCTGTCTGGGGGAAGCTCAGTGTGCTACTGAGCATCCTTTCCCAACTCTGGATTGATTGACGTCTCTTTTTACTTGAGCAAGTGGATAAATAGGACTTTAAAAATCATTAAGTAGACCTGAATTCAGACCCTGCCCAGAATTCAGACATCTTAAAAGTGATTCCAATTATATCACATTTTGTAACTGAAGAAATACAGCTGAGGAATCTCAGCAGACTGTGGAAACAGACAGAAATCTGATTTGTGTTTGCTCAGCCAAGGCAAGCAGAAGCAGGAAGAGTCAGACAGGAAGAGGCCAGGGACAAGATATAGTCCCCAAGGCCAAGGGTTAAGGGAATTCTTTTTTATCATTGTCTGTTTAGATATACATGACAGTAGAGTGTATTTGCACATATTATACCTACATGGAGTCTAACTCCCCATTCTTGTGGCTGGACATGATGTGCAGTTTCCCTGGTCGTGTATTCATATGTGAACACAGGAAAGTTCTGTCCCAGTCACTCCACTGTCTTTCCCATTCCCACCCCCTCCCTTCCCTTCATTCCCCTTTGTCTGATCCAATGGACTCCTATTCTCTGCTCCCTTATTGTGAGTTAGCATCTGCACATCAGAGAGAATATTCGGCCTTCGGTTTGGGGGATTGGCTTATTTCACTTAGCACAATAGTCTGCAGCTCCATCCATTTACCTGCAAATGCCACAATTTCATTCTTCTTTATGGCTGAGGAAGAAATCCTTAACCCGTAAGTTCTTATGCACCCTATAAATATGTGTTGACTTGAAATAACTAGGCTTTCTCCCCTTTTGCATGTAGGACTGTGAATTTCCATCTTGTCACCCTCCCCCGGTGGCCCCAGAAGCCAGGAGAAACACACACAGTGTTCCAAGAACCCAGTGGCGATTTGGATCTTGGACTCCAGTAAGAAACAGATGGGGAGAAGCAGGGGGGCTGAGGAAGACGGGTGTTCTCTGACATGATGCCAGGAAGGAGCTGCTGCCTGTCAGAGCCACCGGCAGTCACCTGTCTGCACTATTTCACTCCTACCCAGTGCTCAGCCACTTGTGGAAAAGGTACCCGGATGAGGTATGTCAGCTGCCGGGACGAGGACGGCTCTGTGGCTGATGACAGCGCGTGTGCTGCCCTGCCTAAACCTGTGGCCAAGGAGGAGTGCTCTGTGACACCCTGCGGACAGTGGAAAGCCCTGGACTGGAGTCCTGTAAGCCAGTGAATTCTGTGGAACTGGGAAGGGACTGGGGGAGGGGGGAAGAGTTGGGAGTCCCAAACGTTAGTGTGTAAGATTTTAGAGTTGGGCTTAGTTTGTGATTTAAATTATTCTGCCCCACACATGTGCAGCTGGTCAGGGGTACAAGAAATGCACATTTTTTTTAAAAAATGTGTAGATCAATCTATAAACTGCTTGAGTACCCTCCTGTTGGGGTGATGGGAAATTCCAGCCTTCATAGAGACATGTGAGTGTGTAGCAGGCTGGTAGAGAGCCAGACGGGTAGGGGGACAGGAAGACTGCAGGAGGTCCTCTTCCTTGGAGTCTGGGGCCTCTGTGGACCATGGTCCCTCACAGTCAAGTGGGCCTTGGTTCCTTGCCAAAAGTGGGAAGGGAGAATTCTGCAGTGCTGCTGGGCGCGCCAAGCACCATCTATGGATTTTTTTTCTTTTTTTTTCTCTTTTCTTTCATTTGTTCTTTTTAGTTATACATGACAGTAGAGTGTATTTTGACATATACATACATGGAGTCTAACTGCTCATTCTTGTGGATGGACATGATGTGGAGTTTCCCTGGTCGTGTGTTCATATGTGAACACAGGAAAGTTCTGTCCCATTCATTCCACTGTCTTTCCCATTCCTGTTCCCCGCTCTCCAATCTGGTGAACCTTCACTCTTCCCCTACCTCACCTATTATGAGTCATCATCCACATATCAGAGAGAACATTCAGTCTTTGGTTTTTGGGGATTGCCTTATTTCACTTAGCATAATAATCTCCAGATTCATCCATTAACAGGCATATGCCATAATTTCATTCTTCTTTATGACTGAGTAATATTCCATTGTGTATATAGACCACTCTATGGGTTTTTATAGAAGTAGATGAACCTTTGTCTACAGACAAATCTTGCTTTTGGCCCTGAAAAAACCCCAGAGTCTAGGAAATAGGTTAGCATAGGTGAAAAGGAAACATAAGGAATGAAGATTATAGCTCTGTAAATATCAAAATGTATCTAGGAAATGGGAGGGGTGGGGTCAAATAGAACTATGTAAAAACCCAGACGTTGTCATTTACTGATTGTGTCATCCTGAGAAATTTCGAGTCTCGTTTTTATTCTGCTCTTAAGACCAAAAAGGAATACCTACTTTATAAGATGGTTGTGAGGGTTATTTAAGATTATATATGTTAAATGTTTTGCACAAAGTAGGTCCTCAATAAACAGTATCCATCCTTCAGTCCATCCATCCATCAGTTCATCTGTCTGTCTGATCCTCGTGTCTACTCAACAGATGTTTGTGAAAGCTCACTAGAGAAAAAGCAGCAAACCAAAGTCCCCACCTTACTCGAGAATATTCCAATGGAGAATCCAGTCAGCAAACAGATAAAGAAATATATCATCCAGCAGCAGGTCCCAATAAGTACTAGAAACACGTCAAGAAGAGTAATAGACTAGCCGGGCGTGGTGGCGCAAGCCTGTAATCCCAGCACTTTGGGAGGCTGAGACAGGAGAATCCCGAGTTCAAAGCCAGCCTCAGCAACGGCGAGGCGCTAAGCAACTCAGTGAGACCCTGTCTCTACATAAAACACAAAATAGGGCTGGGGATGTGGCTCAGGGGTCGAGTGCCCCTGAGTTCAATCTCCAGTACAAAAAAAAAAAAAAGTAATAGACTAGAGAAAGAAGTGCTGTGCTTTTCAATAGGGTGAGATGACCTCAGTGAAGGAGTCAGCCACAAGGGTATCTATTTGGTGCAACAAAAAACACAGCAAGGGTGAAGTCCCCGAGACGGTGTGCTTGGCATGTTCAAAAGCCTGCCTGAGGGCCAGGGTAGCTGGAGTATAGTGAGGGCAAGTGACGGGCCCTGAGTCAGGTAGCCAGTGACTACTCCAAAGAGAGCCTGCTAGGTCAGCATAAGGACTTTGGTTATTATTTCTGAGTGAATTGGGAAGTTGCTGAAAGGACACATGGTGGGACTTTTGTCCTAAAGGATGGTGCTTTGTGACATGCAGACAACAGACTCAGATGGGGAGCGTCAAGGTCCTAAGCCCAGTTGAAAGGCCTTCAACACCCCTGGCAAGGGAAGGCGATTTCTCAAAGTGAGGCCACTGTTGCTGTGGCCAGTGTCAGAAGTGGCTGGACTGGGGATGTATCTTGAATACGAAGTTGATGGGATCTCTTGATGACATGGTTATGGGATGGGAGGAAGAGAGCAGTCACAGAGGATTCCAAGCTTTTGTTTTCCACCTGAGCAACCGAGGAAGTAGTAAGCCATTTGCAGAAATGTGCATTCGAGGACTTAACATCCCAGCACCCAATGACCAACCCTTTTTCTTTCTGAACATTTGACGTAGTGCTCTGTGACGTGTGGGCAAGGTAAGGCAACCCGGCAAGTGGTATGTGTCAACTACAGTGACCACGTGATTGACCAGAGCGA
Source organism: Geosciurus inauris (assembly GCA_004024805.1). Taxonomy (NCBI): domain Eukaryota; kingdom Metazoa; phylum Chordata; class Mammalia; order Rodentia; family Sciuridae; genus Geosciurus; species Geosciurus inauris. Next base: position 92,154 of record PVHX01001499.1, on the reverse strand, counting down.
GTGTGACCCGGATTACATCCCAGAGACCGAGCAGGACTGCGCCACGTCACCGTGCCCTCAGCGGACACCAGGCAGGGGCTCGGCTCAGCACCCGTTCCAGAATGAGGACTATCGGCCCAGGAGCCCCAACCCCAGCCGCACACACGTGCTGGGGGGAAACCAGTGGAGGACGGGTCCCTGGGGAGCAGTGAGTACTCCCGGGAGCCTCTGCCTCCTCGCCCTGCTTGCTCTCTCACGTGAGGTGGGGTTTGGGCAAGAAAGGTCTAGAATTGCCCCTGGAGCTTTTTTTCCCCTTCGCCAGGTATTGAAGTGTGATTTCATGAGCTCTGGGTGGAGGTAACGGGTTAATGACAGTCCCTGAAAAGATGCTCTGGGGAAACATCCTCAAAGAAGGGAACTCATGAAGGAAGGGGTGTCCCTGCTGGGTGACAGGAGCAGGTGGCCTCTTGGGTGGTATTGTGAAAGCCAGAATGGGGTATGCCTGGAGTGGAAAGAGTAGAGAGACTTTTCTAAAAGGGAGTTCTGGTTTTTATTTGTCCTATTTAGTTATACATGACAGCAGAGTGAATTTGGACATATTATACATACATGGAGTCTAACTCCTCATTCTTGTGGTTGGACAGGATGTAGAGTTTCATTAGTCATGTATTCATATGTGAACACAGGAAAGTTCTGTCCCATTAATGAATGGGACACTGTCTTTCCCATTCCCATTCACTCCCCTTTGTCTAATCCAATGAACTTCTGTTCTTCCCCTCCCAATCACTTGTCATGTGTTAGCATCTGCATGTCAGAGAGAACATCCAGCCTTTGGTTTTGGGGGATTAGCTTATTTCACTTAGCATGATAGCTTCCAGTTCCATCCATTTACTGGCAAATGACATCATTTTATTCTTCTTTATGGCTGAGTAATATTCCATTGTGTATAGGTACTGCATTTTCTTTATTCATTCATCTGTTGAAGGGCACCGGGGTTGGTTCCATAGCTTAGCTATTGTGAATTGAGCTGCTATAAACATGGAAGAGAGTTCTTAAAGAAAGTAGCTTTCCTTTCTGCCATTTTCCAGATGAGTACAGTCTGAAGTATCATAGTTGCTGTATCATTGGTAGTAGATTAAAGAGGAAATACTTTTGTTAAGTAAAATCAATGCTTAGGGAATGGGAGCATATTATTCCCCAATTAGCACCTGCTGGTAATTGTTTGGAATTGTAAGTATTATAACTATAATTACAATTATATAATTATATAATATTATAATTATAATTTGAAAGTATAAGTTTTTGGTGAAATGGATGTCTCCATTTGACCAAAAACTTATACTTTCAAATTGTGCCCTCAACTGTAAAATCAGGAGGCCATTAATTCCTGCTTTCTTTGGTTGTAAGAATTAAATGAGATGAGCCGGGGGCAGAGGCACACACAAGTAATCTCAGTGGTTTGGGAGGCTGAGGAGGATCGCGAGTTCAAGGCCAGCCTCAGCAACTTAGCAAAGTTCTAAGCAACTTATCAAGACCCTGTCTCTAAATAAAATATAAAAGGGACTGGGGATGTGGCCCAGTGGTTAAGCACCCCTGAGTTCAATCCCCTGTAACCCCCCCAGAAAAATATATATGTATGTTTATTAATTAATCAATTTATATTAATTTATATTTAAATATATATTTAAAATATATACATAAATATGTACATATATATGGGGTATATATAGAATATATATTTGTATTTTTTATTAAGTATTCTTTGGAACTAAAAAACAAATATTTTGGGATTGGGAGTAAGTATACCAGAACCCTCTGAAGATAGATGCAGAGTTTTCAGAAATCAAAACATATCAACATGTTTTTCAGAAAGAACTTAGAGATCCATTATCCTGCTCTATGATTTAAGAAGCAAACAGTATAAAATGACAGCATAAATACTGATTAGGGTACATTTTACAATCACTTGTAGTTTGACCAGCCAAAGCAGGGAAATTGAACTGTGGGCCGAGATAATCAGCAACAAAATACGTTCGCGTCAGGACATGGCAGAGGCTGAACAGAAAGAAGCAACGTCTGAGTGTATTTTGAAATAGCACTGATTTGAAGGAGGTTTTTGATAGAAAGCACTAGTCAGGGACTGGGGAAATAGCTCAGTTGGTAGAGCGCTTGTCTTGCATGCACAAGGCCCTGGGTTCAATCCTCAGCACCACAAAAAAAAAAAAAAAAAAGGAAAGAACTCACTGCACTAATCAGCCTTCGGAGTAGAGAACTCAAAATACAAAACAGCCAGGCACCGTGGTGCATGCCTGAGGATCACGAGTTCAAAGCCAGCCTCAGCAATTTAGCAAGGCCCTAAGCAGCTCAGTGAGACCCTGTCTCTAAATAAAATAAAGGGCTGGGGTTAAGTGGCCCTGGGTTCGATCCTCAGTACCAAAACAAAACAAAACAAAAAAAACACTTGCAATGCCATTTGCAATGGCATAATTCATGAAAATGTTATCATTTCGAGGACCAGAGAGTTATTTTGTATGCAAACTCATTTACAACTGACTGAAGGGGCAGAATGAGAACACTCTGGGTTAAAATGATAAGGAATGATAAGGAAATGATAAGGAAATCAGGGAAAGAGAAAACATTCCAGGTGGAGATTCCCAAGAGAGCTATGAAAAGCTTGTATGGGAACCGGGCAAAATGCAAATCACCCAGTGACACCCATCAGAGTGTCAGACTGAAATGCCCCAACAGAGGTTCCTCCAGACGGACTTCAGTCAAGTTCAGAGGGGAAGTAAAATAAATAAATAAACCAAACGTATCTTGCTACCACGAAGCCACTGAAGCACAGGCATTGGAGTAAAGGGAGAGAAGGGAACGTTTGCCTGCTAGGAAATAATGTGTCAATGACATTGCATGGGGCCTTGTGCACTAACTGAAATGAGTTCCTATGGAAGCTTCATTTCAACAAGTGGCAATTCATTAAGCCAGTCATTTGACCTCTGTGTTGAAAGGGAGTCCAATGTTGGTTCTAAATAAGCTCTTGAAATTTTGAAAAGAATCTCCAAATAAACTACGCTGTCCATTGACACCTCCCCTCCTGCACCCACCCCGCCACACCCTGCAGAGAAAATAAAGGAGGACGATAAATGGAACCAATTTAGAAGTCTTAAGAGCTCTGGAGGCTGAGGCAGGAAATTTGGGGTCCAAGGCAGTCTCAGCAATGTAGCAAGGCTGATTGCAACTCAGGGAGACCCTGTTTCTACATAAAATATGAAAAAGGGCTAGGGGTGTGGCTCAGTGGTAAGCAGCCCTGGGTTCCATCCCTGGTACCAAAACAAAAAAGGAGTCACTCCTTATGCCTCCTGCAGTATGGCAGAAAGAGAAGCCACCTTGGGCATGTTTATACACGTGCCTGTGCAGCAGCCACCGTCAGGAAGTCTCCAGCTGCCTCACCTTGGTTGTAGATGACTCAAGAACAGTTTGTCACTTTTCTCTCTGAGTCACAGCCAGCTGCTGCTTGTGTGTCCGGTGGAGGTGTTGCTGAGGATTAACTTATCACCTGGTGTGTTAGTGTTCCAGTACCTGTGCCGGCGGGGCCCAGCGGCGTGTGGTGGTGTGTCAGGATGAAAACGGATACACCGCAAATGACTGCGTGGAGAGGATCAAACCCGATGAGCAGAGAGCCTGTGAATCCGGTCCTTGTCCCCAATGGGCTTATGGCAGCTGGGGAGAGGTGAGGACCAACCACCCGTCCCCATGTCCTCTGAAGGACACTGAGCAACTGTGCTGATGGAATTGTGTCATTGTTGGTGATTTAAAGAAAAACAAGTAGCTCTAATAGAAACGTCTATGTTTGGGATTCACTAGAAGGCCTGGTTTAGTGCTGTTACTATTTAAACAATTCACTTGTTACCAAGAGACAGCTGGAATACATGCAGAGGGCAAATTAGGGACAAATGTTGATAAATGCTCGTTTAAATTGTTTATTAACTCATCTTTGATGATTTTTAAGAAACGGATGCTCTTAGCCAGACGCAATGGCACATGCCTGTAATCCCAGTGGCTCAGGAGGCTGAGGCAGGAGGATCACAAGTTGCCTCAGCAACTTAGCAAGACGCTAAGCAACTCAGTGAGACCCTGTCTCTACATAAAATATAGAAAAGGGCTGGGGATGTGGATCAGTGTTTAGGTGGCCCTGGGTTCAATCCCCAGTACCAAAAAAAAAAATGTTTTTAAAATAGTGGCAATGATGGCTTTACTCAGTCCATAGAAGTCTCTCCAACTTCTTTGTAGGTGGTTCTTAATATGTTCCCTGTGACCTAATGTCTCCCAAGACTCCAGATTTCTCAGGAAGCCAGAATGAATGGGTGTTGTTATTTCCAACAAAGAGGACCTGTCTTAAACGCAAAAGTGAATAATTAGCTATACGTCCTCAGGTAGTGAAATCTTCAACTGCTCCTCTTCAGAGTTGCCTGCTGTGACTGATAAAGGGACATGGGCATTTTGGAGCAAATGGGGTCTAGTTCCCCATTCTGGCTCTTATCAGCTTTGTGATCTTGGCAAAGAACATAACTTTGTCAAATTTTCATATCTCATCTGTAAATGGGAATAATAATACCCCACCCTTATTTTATTTGTGACTGTTATATGGGAACAAGGCCTGGGCACCTAGCACATAGCCTTCTATCAATTAACTGCTGTTATTGTAACACAATAATCAATATCATAGCCAGCCAGGGTGGCACACTCTTGTAATCTCAGTGGCATGGGAGGCTGAGGCAGGAGGATCGCGAGTTCAAAGCCAGCCTCAGCAACTTAGCGAGGCCCTAAGCAACTCAGTGAGACCCTGTCTCTACATAAAATATTTAAAAGGGCTGGGGATGTGGCTCAGTGGTTAAGCACCCCTGGGTTCAATCCCTGGTACCCCCCCCAAATAATAATAATTGACATCATTAATGTTAAGAATAATTAGGATCATCCATGGTACATCCAAGAATAATTAGGATCGTCATTATTAAATGGCATTTGAGTCCCTGTTGTACTTAATGGTAGAGTTCAGATGCTTCTGGTTTTGTGTTTAACCAAGAATACGGCTCTCTCCTGTTGAATCCACAGGAAGAGCACATACTTAAAGCTCACTGAGCCGTTCTGTCTGGACTGTAAAATTTATGAAATGAAAAATGACAGTTAACACCTGGGAGACCCCAGTGCCAAGTGAAGGAACAGACAAATGGGCTTGCTGGGCCCAGTGATGCGCGCTCCTGGCCGACCGCAATGGCGCCCACTCTCCTGGTTCCATGCACGCATAGCCTGGTAGTCACTGGCAGTCAGAGCAGGGGTTTTGGTTGACTGTCATTGACAGTTACATCATTCTGGAAAGCTTCCTTGAAGGGCAGGATGGGGGAGGGAGGCTTTGAGCCTTGTGGATTGTGGGTTTCCCAAAATTCCTTGCAGAATTTCTGTCCTCTGAGACCCATGATTAAGCTCCTGTGACAGAAACCACGCCAGCAGAGTGCACGGATCTGTGGGCTGCTTGCTGTCAGCACGGACCGATCATTCCAGATTCTGTGGGAGATCTGGCCCTGACGCAGCAGGGGAACTGTCAGTGTTCCTGGATGTGAGCACAGCCATACTGTCCAAGAAATACGACTTGTTCCTGCCTCAGAAGTTTGAATCCCGCCAGGAGTCCCGAGCCTTATCCAACATTTCCCACCACATGGTTTATTCATTCGAGGGGCAAGTCATCGTTGTCCTAAGATCTCAGAGAGACAATAAATACTTGAGCGTCATAAAGACCTATAGAGATTGGAGTCAGAAAATTGCCAGAGGCTGGTGACAGCTTAGAAATTGCTAGAAAATAGCTGGGCACGGTAGTGCCCGCCTATAATCCCAGCCACTCAGGAGGCTGAGGCGGGAGGATCGCAAGTTCAAAGCCAGCCTCAGCCACTTAGGGAGGCCCTAAGCAACTCAGTGAGACCCTGTCTCAAAATAAAAAATAAAAAGGGCTGGGGATGTGGCTCAGTGTTTAAGTTCCCCTGAGTTCAATCCCTGGTACTTAAAAAAAAAAAAAAACATGAAGTTGCCTGTAGGTAGGGTCTGGGGATATAGCTCAGTGGTAGAGCATTTGCCTAGCATGTGTGGGGCCCTGGGTTCCATTCCCAGCACTGTATTTAAAAAATAAAGAACAAGATTGCCAGAAAATAAAACTGGCTAAGTCATTATCTCCTTTATTTAATATTGAATAGTTTAGTTTGTTCTTAGGTTTTGTGTACCTCAAATAATTTTACCTTAGCTGTTTGTTCAGAGATTAACTTTGATCAGGTTAATGGACTGCTCTTCAGTGGCCCCAAATTTTTAAGTGGGGCAAATGTTATGCTCTGCACTTGAGGGGATAGTGGATACCAAACCCCTTGCAGGTACCGGGGGAAGCCCTCAATAAACCACACCTACCACTCAGGGGCGAGAACTTGGGTCCTTTGTAGGTATCGCTGCAGGGCATCGCCCTGGGCATCACCCTGGTTCACCTTGCCCAACGCCGTAATAGAGTTTGGCTAAGACACATTTCTTATGGGAAAGAAAATTTGTCACTGGCCTTCAGACCAAATAACCGCAGTCTCCCTTGTCCCGGCTCCAGTGCACGAAGCCATGTGGTGGAGGAATCCGGACGCGGCTGGTGGCCTGTCAACGGTCCAACGGCGAACACTTCCCAGATTTGAGCTGTGAAATCCTCGATAAGCCTCCGGATCGCGAGCAGTGTAACACACACGCTTGTCCCCAAGACGCTGCGTGGAGTACTGGCGCTTGGAGCTCGGTACGGCCCTAACTATTCGTGTTTGTTACCCAAACTCTCAGATGCCAGGGTATTTGGGGCAGTCCTCCGCGACATTGTCACAGTGAGGGTATCCTAGAGACCACACTGGGCCAGGTCTGTGACTTTCTCCATATCATGGCACAGAACTAACAGGTTTGCCATATGGCCAGAGTGACGTCACAGAAATACATGTACCTCATACAGGACTTGGTGCCAAGAAGTAGCTTCCTTTTCTAGAAGACCCTAGATAGTGACAGCTCATTAGCTGACCTGGTCTCCTTTCCTAAGCTAAAGGAGCGCTGAGGCTGGGGGAAGATTTCTGCTTATTGAGGCCTCTGCAGTTTTTTCCTTCAGTGACTAGAATTTGCTTCCCTGTGACTCGGGTACAGCTCAACCACAACCATCACAAAGCCTGTGCCCACAAAATAGACTGGAATCATTCTGAAAAGATGAATGACCCACAGTGGAATCAGAGACCGGGTGCCTTTCAAGGTGTCTGAAATATTCTTCCACTCAGACAGGAAGCCTGTCTTTTTTTTCTTGCTCTGGTCTGTTACCCTTTTGCTCACCGATCAGCGGGCAGCGGACATTGGGGAGACAGGTTTGCCGCTGTAAACACTATGCAAACTTCTAGGGCAGCTCTTGGCAAACAGAAGGCTCAACTGTGTCAAAACAACGCTTTGGCTAACTTGTGCCATAAGCTATGGAGCCGTAATGACAGCTGTTTCATAGAAGTAGGGCAAGTGTTCTGGTAGACACATTAATTGCAGCTGAAGAGCATATTCATTGAATTGACACGGTCGATACCTACGGATGCTTCTAGAAACCAAGGGTTTTCGCGTGTGAGGTTGTGTCTGCAGGAATAGCTCTGTAACCACTGTACTATATAGTTGTGGAACCACTGTTCTTTCTGTTAGGTAGAAATCTAGAATTGAGAACAGTGTCTCACCCTGCCTCACATGTACAGCCCCTGGGAGTACTTTTGTGTCCAGTAATGGCACCCTTCCCAGATACATGCTTGGAAGACGACCAGAGATGACCTCAGGGTGTCAAGAACATCCCCACATGCCCAACTACCCTCATCACTGACTTCATATTATTTTCCATGAAATGTTCCTACTCAAGCTCATTCTGTTTTCACCTCCACTAGTAGTAACACCAACACCAGAGTCACGTTTCAAAAAGCCTACTAGCCTTCTGAAAAGAAGTATGTCACCAGGCATAGTGGTACATGCCTATAATCCCAGCAGCTTGAGAGGCTGAGGTAGGAGGATCAAGAGTTCGAGGTCAGCCTCAGCAATGTAGTGAGGCCCTAAGCAACTTAACAAGACCTTATCTCAAAATAAAAAATAAAATAAAAAGGTCTGTGTATGTGGCTCAGTGGTTAAGTGCCCCTGGGTTCAATCCCTGGTATTAAAAAAAAGAAGAAGAAGAAGAAGTATGTCGCTAATTTTGACCAAAAAATCATCTCTTAACCTTAGTGAGGTTACATGAGCCTCTTTGTTCCATATTCCTATGATTGAGTGAAAAAAAAAGAAAAGAAATTTGTACTTTCCATTTTCGAATTCCTTAGATTGCCCTGTATTTTTCTCTGAAGAATTCCTTGGAAAAATGGAAAAAGCATAGCCTTGGAGAATTATAAAACATCCTGCTAGGGTTCTGTGCATGTGTACATACATGTACACACATATGCACATAAACACAACTATGTACAGCTATACTTATGTACATATATATTAATTCCACAGAATTCTCTTACTTGAATGTATTCTCAATACAGCTTATTTTTTTTTCTTCTCTGCACAGGATCACCACCCACCCCCATAGATACTTTAAGAGTTTACATGCTTAAATTGTAAAATATGAACTGCTAATTATTTTAACTGAAGACATGAAGTTTATTTAACATAGTTGTTCTTGGGCCTGCATACAATTTTCTGAAACAGAAAGGAGGAGGAAAGAGGGAGAGAGAGTCAAATCCCAGTGCTCTGGTACTCACAGAACAAGTTCATGGAGCTTTAAGTTATTTGCGCTATGTGATTTTCAACACTTCCTCTGTAAAGTGATCATTATTTGAATATCTCTTTCGATGCCTCTACAGTCTTAAGAGCAAGGCCACTTCTGCAAGGCTTTTAAATTGTGATTTTTAAAAATTAAATCAAAAGCATTTTCTGGAAAAAGATACATTTGTAATATATTACTTTTCCTAAATAGATGTGTGAGAGGATGGTCTTTCAGATTCTCTCTGCAGGATTTTTTTTGATTTTCCTCTTCTGTTTATTTCCATGGTGGATGCTTTGGTGTACTTCTTAGTGATTCTGAATTAAGCATACCTCAGTGAATGTGTTCATAGCCATAAAGTCACTTCTACGGTGCTTGATCATTGTCACCGACAGTGGAATTCACGAGAAAAAGTACATTGGAGGCGCTAATATGTTGCTTTTAACAGAAAGCAACTTAGATTTATTAGAGATCCAGGTAGTAAAGATCCCCACAGGTCACTTTCTCTTCCTAAGGACTTCCCGCACATAAATGCTATCATGTCAAGAACCAGCTACACGCGAGGCAGCTTTCTCCAAGGTCAAAGGAAGTCGCCTCCAAGGTCACAATGGAGATAGCCTACCCCAAGGCTTGCTACTAAAGAGCAGTATCTAGGCAAGAAAGCCCAAATCACTGTTATCTTGGCTTCCAGTCTCCAATATGAAGCTTCAGTGAACTTGAAGTTCAAGGACCCCCTTTAGACAGATGGTTGGCTCTGGCTCACATCATTGCAGATTTAAGAATCACGATTCAGCCTTTTCTGTCCTTTGGAAAACATGTCCTTGGAAGCTGGGCACAGTGGTGCAGGCCTATAATCCCAGGGACTCTGCGGGCCAAGGCAAGTTTAAAGGCAGCCTCCGCAACCTAGCAAGACCCTGTCTCAAAATAAAAACTGAGAGGGGCTGGGGATGTGGCTCAGTGGGAAGCATCCCTGGGTTCAGTCCCCAGCACCAAAATGTGTGTGTGCACGCACGTGTGTGTGTGTGTGTGTGTGTGTGTGTGTGTGTCTGTCTCTCCTCGGACCCTACTCTGGTAATGTTCATTTTTGAAATAAGGTTCTTCAACTGCTGCGCCTTTGAGTGGACTCCTGTAGCCAGGAGGTGGACATTGTGTAATGAATACACATACCCCATGTTTGGAGGGGCAGATTGCAAAGAGAGCTTGATGCTGTCATCATTTAGAAATCGGCTAAAAATCACAAGCAATCTAGAACAAGCTCACCCATCCAGATAATTAAAATAGCAAGTTCTGCTAGGTGTTGCTGTGTCTCCAGATGGTTCTATGGCATTTCTCTGCTTGGCCCTGTATATCTACTTGCTGATCAACTTGGAGATGGTGGTTCTTTTTAGGAGAAATGGCTTGTTTGGGTTTTCATGACCAACTTAAAAGCGTTTGTTCTCTGAGCCTTGCTTCAGGTGCTTCAGAATAATGCTTGTCACCCCTAATAATGAGAATTTATGAGCTCGTGAAGGACCGTGCTTTTGTTTCTGCCTGGCCAACTTATGAATTGTGTCTACCTCATTTTCATGTTCAAGTTTGCGGTTTCTGTAGATAGGAAGAGAAACATGTTTGACATCAGTGTTTTATCACCTCACGACATCTGTCTCTAGAAGAAAATAAAGATTGTAAATAGCACTACCATATTTCTTGAACAGTTTTGAGCAGCCACACCTAGTATTTTCTGAATATTTTGAGCAGTACAGATTTCTGTTTATACAATAAAGCATATTTATTTTTCAATGTTATTTAATTTTATATACCATGTTTAAAAATCAGTGTTTATGAGCAGACTGTAAAGGCAAGTAGGCTATGTGAATTAGAAATAAATGTATATGTTTCTTTGGGTTTTAAAAAGATACATTTTAATTTTGTAAATTCCCCCCAACCTGTACCACCACACCCCTTTTTCCTCAAAATCGGAGTAGCCAAGTGTCAAGCTTTATGTAATTGGATAGTTTCAAGTATGTATTTTTAAAGGGATACTTTCAAAAATATTTCTGAATTGGAAATGATACTTAGTTACATAAACAAAAATATATGAGGCTTAACAATTTGTTGGGTATTTTTTCTTTTCAAATACTGTTGTCCTGATTCATTGAGTCTCAACTATGACATATGAATGTTCCATTTGTTGGATTTGTAGATAATGATGAAATATAGCCAGAAGACAAAAAAAAATGTAGTTAGGAGAAATCATTCTGAACACATAAAAGAAGCTAGGTACAAGAAAAAGCAAACGATGTGCATAAATTTAATAGCAGCTTATTATTTGTTCAGATAACTGCAAAAGGCTTTATAACATTTGTCAACTTTGTTTCTTATTTACCTACTCTATAGTTCAGAAAGCATTTCTTATTAAAAAAAATACTATTCCAATAAACTGGGAAGTCTCAAGAGAGCCTACCCTTTGCAAAACTATATATTTATGTGTAAACCATAAAAATGACCCCAAAGGCCTATGGGTAACTCGTTTCCTTAACTGAGCCTCTATATTGCCCTATAGTTTACTATGGTCCTTGGAGATGAAAGGACTAAAATAAAGGGGTTCCCATATGAGTTAGAATTTTTTCCCTGAGGTACAAAATGGCATTCCAAAAGCAAACAATGATAACAGCTAAATGCTACTGAGTATTTGCTGTGTGTCTTGCTAAACATACACATCACATCAACCAGCTTGCTATCCCCTGGGGAGGTGCTGCTAGAAAGTCCCTCGATTATGTGATGATCTGCATTAGTGCTAAGACCTCATATCAGTGCATTGACTGTATCAATCTATTAATCCTATTTCAGTGGGGAAAATAAGGCCAGATTTCAGAATGAACTTTTTTTTCTGGTATCAGGGATTGAACTCAGGGCCCTTAACCACTGAACCACCTCCCCAGCTGTGCTTGAGGCTCCTGCTGATGTTCAGTAAAACTCAAACATCACCTAACTTTAACAATATTAGCTAATTTTGACATTGTCCATTTGATTCCAACAAAAAAATCCAAATTTAGTACAGCAGTTGGTAAATTCCCCAAATCGGCAGTTATGAAAACTTTTGTTCAAGTTTAGGGAATAGGAAAACATCCCTCTCTTACATGTTAAAAATATAATTTTAGCCAGATTAAAGGAAATGATATCAAGCTTGTCACCATGAAAAGATGTCACACTAAGCACGTTTTTTATAAATATATTTTTACAAAAATGAAGTCATATCTTAAACATCTTGCTAGCACTTTTTAAAAAATATTTTTTAGTTGTAGATGGACACAATATCGTTATTTTATTTATTTATTTTTGTGTGGTACTGAAGATTGAACCCACTGCTTCACACGTGCTAGGCAAGCGCTCTCCCACTGAGCCACAACCCCAGCTCTTGTAGCACTTTGAATAATGAAAAAAGACCCCATTATTTGGCTCTTTCAGTGTGGAGTATAAATGATAAGATCTTTTTTTTCTTTGTAATCAAAACAGTATGACACCCAGCGGCTCAGGAGGCTGAGGCAGGAGGATTGAAAGTTCAAAGCCAGCCTCAGCAACTTAGTGAGGACCTAAGCAACTTAGCAAGACCCTGTCCCTAAATAAAAAATAAAAGGGCTGGGTATATGGATCAGTGGTTAGGCACCCCTGAGTTCAATCCCTGGTACCAATAAAAAAAGAAAAAAGAAAAAAAGAAAAACACCAAAACAATATGACATATAGAATTACAGCATTTCTCTGAATTTAATGTAGTTCAAGACTGTAAAATCACCTCCCCTCCAATGTGTTTAGAACACTCAAAACACTCGTCTGCATGGATTTCCTTGTCAACAAAACTTAGCAGTCTTGAAATTTTTTTTCTTGTATTTACAGTGATTGTATGCCTAAAAGAGACTCTTTTCTTCCTTTTGGATAGCTGCTTCATGGTATCTAGACTGATTTCTATTTTCCTGAATCTTAAAAGTCCAAAGTCAGGGCAGGGAGAAAGAGTAGAGGTGCTTAGACCCAAAGGAGGGTGTCTTCCCCTGACTCATGGCATGGAGCTGTCCTTCTGGAATTGAAAGGAATGGCCACTTTGGAATGTGGAGGGGGAGGCTGAGCCAAGCAGGTAGGGAGGGAATCCTGTAGACGAGCAAAGCAGTCAGGAGGATTTATTCTATGGGGGATGGGCTGCAGGAATAAAACCCTGTACATCATTCCTTTAAAAATAAAGATATTTGTTTTTCAACAAATGCTTTTGAAGTGCCTACTGTGGGCTAGACACTTTCCTAGGTGCTAAGGATATAGCCAGGAACAAGTCAAGCTCTTCATTCTAATGGACCAAGGGAACATTCAGTATTAATTGAAGAAAAGTAAATTTGTGTGATTCAAGCACTGATACGTTTTGTTCCCCTCACAGCCCCACCACCACCAGAAAAATAAAAATAAAAATGGCTATTAAGAATGTACAGCTTTGTGGTTGCTGATGATGTTTGTTCAAAAAATATAAATTAGCTAGGCAGTACCACATAAAAATAAATTATAAAAATATAAATCAGCGGCACTGCCTGTAATCCTAGCAACTTGAGAGGCTGAGGCAGGAGGATCACAAATTCGAGGCTGGCCTCAGCAATGTAGTGAGGCCCTGAGCAACTTAGCAAAACCCTGTCTCAAAATAAAATATAAAAAGGGCTGGACTGGGGGTGTGACTCAGTGGTTAAGCACCCCTGGGTGCAAAAAAGAAAAAAAAAATAGGAATCACAATGTAAGTTCAGTTATCTAAGAACCTGGACCAATTGGGAACTTGACATTGCCTTTTCCTTGCTGGGGTCCTTTGGTTCCATGCAACTGTGGACGTTGTGACCCGAGGGTACATTTCCCCTTTGTTATTTAATGGATACCAATAAAAAGATCTGGAATGTGTGATTTCTACACCATCTTCTTTGCTTCTTGGTGTTTTCTCTCAAGGGTGCTCATTCGCAAGGGTGGTTTTAAAGACCACAACTTCCCTTTCCCAGAACTGTATGAACTATAAAATTGGCAACCAAGATATCCAATGGGTAGTAAGGAAGATAAACCCATAAGCCAAACCCAGAAACCCCGCCATTCTTATTAAGATCTGTGTCTGCTGTGGCTCATAATAAAGAGGTTATGCTTTGGCCAACACGGTCCAATAACCTTCCACGGTCATGGATATGTTCTGTATCTTTGCTTTTCAGTACAGAAACTACTGGCCACATGTTGCTAATACTAAGCCCTTCAAAGGTGGCTAAGTGATTAAGGAAACAACCGCACCTTTAAATTTTTACTTAATTCTAATTACTCTCAATTTTAAGCAGCCCCCTTTAGCAGGTGGCTACCATATTGGACAGGGTAACCTCAAGCAAGGGTATATCTTCAGCAGTTAATCATGAACGAGCCAAGAAAACAAAACTTACAAAAATAAATGGGGCTGGGGTTGTAACTCAGGAATAGAGCACCAGCCTAGCGTGTGTGAGGCACTGGGTTCCATTCTCAGCACCACATATAAATGAATAAATTAAAAACAAAATAAAGGTCCATCAGCAACTAAAAAAAAAAATGAAAAACATCATAAATGGGGGAGAAATACCCTACACCAGCTTTTAAGGCGGTCCCCGTGTAGGTTGCCCTCTCATCCAGTAACGAGGAACTTGACCTTGTGTTTTGGGCCTTGGTTTTGCAAAACTTGAGTGGGTGTTCCCTGACAGCTGGCCATAAGGGAAAACGGAGGACAGCTCAAAGACAGTCTCTAGGGACCAGCTGTCCTGAGAGTAGCAACTCTAAGGCTTCATTGTAAAACCAGCTGTTAAAACAAACTCTCCTCTCGTGTATCTCACAGTTCAAGTTCACGTAAGGAAAAAATATGTTTATGTGGGCAGTGGGTCGACAGGGCAAGGCTAGATGGATGCTTTTCAGCAGAAGTCAAAAGAGGAAAGCATCAGGTAGATCAGGTAGCCACTCTGCAGAAGCTGGAGTTCCAAGAGATCCTTCTCTCCTTGCAGGAAAAGTTTGAGGAAGGCAGCAACTTCCTATTTCTTAAACCCAGCAAGTGACATGGAGCAAATTAGCTCTGCAGAATTCAGTTTTAAGGACACAGCAGAAGACTCGGAGTTGAGGAGGTACCTCCTCCAGCATGAAGCTTGGCATTTTTTTTTTCGGGGGAGGGGAGCACCAGGGATTGAACTAGGGGCACTTAACCACTGAGCCACATCCACAACCCCTTTATATATTTTTATTTAGAGACAGGGTCATGCTGAGTTGCTTAGGGCCTCGCTAAATTGCTGAGGCTGGCTTTGAACTCGCGATCCTCCTGCCTCAGCCTCCAGAGCCACTGGGATGACAGGTGTGCGCCACTGCACCCGGGGAAGTTGTTATCTTTTGACTTTGTGATCCTCATCCTCTTCTGTGTTCAGAAAACCTTTATGGGTTCATTCAGTCACCTCATGCAGATGCCCCCCAGAAATTTAAATTTATGTAACAGAATTAGCCACAAATTAATGATACCATCAATTATTTTTTCTAGTGATTAGATAGAGCTGTTTGTTTGTTTGAACCCCCCAATGTCCTAAATGAAACCATAATCCTGCTGTAAGGTGGTCTGAAACTCTTTCTGGTCTATGAAGCTTCTTCTCATATTGTTTAAGCACCAAAAAGAGAAATAATTCAAGTAATTCCCCCTAAGCCACTTTCTTCTGAACTATCTCAGAAAGTGGACCAATTGATAGTTTCAGTAATCCACAAAATAACTGATTTTCACCCACTTAATGTGTGTCCTTCAGAATTAAAGGGAGGACTTTGAGATTTAATATAACAATCATTTAAATTGTGGATCATTTGCTTTGAGCAAGAGATTATGCTAAGCAATTCACCCACGTTATCTAATTGACTCCTCCTACTTGTTGAAATTGACACTATCAGGGAAATTAGTTGATCCTAGATCATACTGCTGGGAAGTAGCTCAATCTGGATTTAAACACAGAATTTTCTGACTTTGAAGCCACAATTTAAGATTATTTTGTCACACCAGATTGTAATGACTTAAAACATTAAGGAATTGATAGAGCTATTTGCAGACTTTGCTCAGGGGGTAAGCCAAGAAAACTGGAGATAAACATGAGAAAATCCTTGCTCTTAAAATTAAACTGGGAGGTGGGGCATGGTGGCATACGCCTATAAGCCCAGCAGCTCAGGAGGATGAGGCAGGAGGATCGTGAGTTCAAAGCCAGCCTCAGCAAAAGCAAGGTGCTAAGCAACTCAGTGAGATCCTGTCTCTACATAAAACACAAAATAGGGCTGGGGATGTGGCTCAGTGGTCGAGTGCCCTTAAATTCAATCCCCAGTACCTAAAAAAAAGAAAAGCCAAGGAAAGTGCAAGTTATCAGAGCTTTTAAAAGATTTCAAAAGAAATTCATCCAGTATTTATTGAGCACATGTTGGTTGATATTTCTGACATTTTAATATAGAAAGAGAAACAGAAAAACTCAAGATAATAAATCTAAATGCTTCCCAGTAGGTATCTAGGTAATTAGGTGAATAGATCAGATTTTATTAGAGCCAATTAGGGAATTTTGCAGATGGTGGTCGTGAGGTTTTTCAGGGAGAGTAAGATTCTGTAGCACTGCAAACAAATTATGAAAAATGATGAAATTAAAATTTATTGAAAATGATCTCACACTAATAACTCTCGAGTTGAAATAACACATACTCAGTGCATCAAAATGTCACCCAAACTTTTTCATGAGCTAACAGTAACAGCAAGATTTGAACTCTTGGCAATGTGAAATCTGGTTTGCTCCCATTGGTGAACCATCAACCACAGTGACTGTGGGGCTTGGCTTCTCTTCCTTTCTTTCCCCTTCATCCTTCCAACTCCTGCTACATTGGTTGGTCCCTGTGGCCGGCAAATGATAAGACATGCTTATGGTTTGGAAATTGGTCAAGATGAAAAGAAATATAACAGAGAAAAACCAAGACAGATTTGTTTCCTTTTTCTTAGCTAAAAGGGGGAAATGTAGACAGATCCAATCAAGGGTTAAGTGACAAACTTGCTTGCCAAATAATTTATTTAATTGTCCCACACCTTAATTTCCTTCTGGCTTATGATGCTGTACTATAAATGTTAAATGAGTGAATGAATGATCTCAGCTACTTTAGAGCTTAGCTATCACTAGTCTAGAAATTTAAAAACAAAAAAACTGATTGGAGGAAATCATTTTTTTAGAAAAAAAGACCTAGTATCGTTCTATACCTTGACTTAGTTATTTGATATTTATGTAGGAGTGTGCTTGCAGTGGACAGACCAAAGTTTTGGTGATGATGGAATATTCTGTTTATGATTTACTCACAAATTGCTCAGAAAAAGACAAAATAATGAATATAGAGGCAGGAGAAGAAGGGTTGGTGAAATATTGGCAGCTGGGAACTCTAGATGACAGGATAAAGTAGATCTTTGTGATGTTTGGGGGATATTTAAGTTTGAAATTTTTCAAAATAAGTTAGTTGTTAAAATTGTTTAAAAAATATACTCAGAGTATGTGTTTTCTTTCACAAAGCAGTGAAGGATAGAGCTGGCTTTACTACAATATTTTTTAAATTCTGACTTGGGCCAGGTGCAGTGGCGCATGCCTGTAAACCCAAGCAGCTTGGAAGGCTGAAACAGGAGGATCGTGAGGTTGAGGCCAGCCTCAGCAACTTAGTGAGACTTTGTCTTAAAATAAAAAATAAAAAGGTCTGGGGATGTAGTTCAGTGGTAAAGCACCTCTGGGTTCAATTCCTAGTACCCCACAAAAATAATTCTGACATATTTTAGGAGACTGGTTTTAATCTCAGATTTGCAGTCTAACATGATAATAAAAGGAGTTGCTGTTGCAGTCACAGCTTAGGAGAAATAGAGTTGTTCTTACTTTTTTATTGATTTTTCCCCATGATTTTCTCTTTCCTGGTCTCCTCCCATCCTCCCTGTCTCTCCTCCCAACCTGGCAGCTGAATGTAATGTCTCTGGGAATAATGCTTTTTCTTTTTTTCTGAATCCTCCTCCTATTTTGTTTTTTAATCCATTGCGATCCAAACTCCAGATTCCTTTGAAAGCTAAAGACTTTCCAAAAATGTATGCTGGTTTTTTTTCCTGGAGCTTAATAAAACAAAAACAAAAAAAAGCCCTCACCAGCCAACTTACCGATTCCTGAATTGCTATCTGTGGGAATCATTTATGAGGTCCTCCGCTCCTTCTCCTAGGTTGTCTTGGAGTCAAACCTGACATGTGGGAACCCCTGGGTGGAGGTCACAGACGTGACGTCAGGGAGGAAATGCTGTCCCGTAAAGCACGTTTGTTCATTGTGATCAGATCTGTACTGTGCGCGGCGATTGACTTCATGTTGTACACATCATGTTCTCCATAGACCAGGCTTCCGGACCTGTCAGCCCTGAGCGCCTAACTTGGCTGCAGTGATATGCAGGAGGCTCTTTGCAACACCCAGCCATAAAGAACTTGTGACTTCTATGAAGTCAATTAAAATTAAGTCGCTTCTGAGAACCTTCAGATAATTCAGTGGTTCTTAATTAGGGGTGACCTTTATCCTAATGTACACCTATAGCAATGCCTGGAGACAGTTCCGGTTATGACAGATTGGTCAGGGAGTAGTCCTGGTATCTAGGGGTAGTGATCAGGGATGTCGCTAACCATCTTACCATGCACAGCATAACCCCCAATAACAAAGGATTTTCTCAACCGATATTGTCCCCAAACTGGAACCTCTGGTGAGGAGAGGCAGGAGTCCCACTCAGAAGTCAAAGTTTAAAGTTGCACACTGCACAATGTCCAAAGAGCCATTAGAAGCTGTGCTCTCTGGAGAGTTGCATTTCCTGCAAAACGTTATGTGAGATCTCAGGCAGGTGTGAAGAAGGTCTCTCAAATCCAGATGAGATTTTCCAGGATGAGCCAGAGTGGGTCTCCAAGTTGTCTTGCCAGGCTGTGAATCTGCAAACCATCTAGCGGCATCACTCGACTTGGAGAGAGAGAAAGTAGTAAATGTGTACAAGTGCACCCCATGTGATGGATAGACATTCTGCACTTTGGCACGAGTGATCAACTTTGTAAAGAATGGCATAAATGTAGGAGAACATTTCTCCTTTTTTATTTTTTTTTTCCATCTGGGGATTGAACCCAGGGAGTACTTAACCACTGAGCCACATCCCCAGCCCTTTTTTGTATTTTATTTAAAGACAGGGTCTCGCCGAGTTGCATAGGGCCTCACTAAGTTGCTGAGGCTGGCTTTGAATTTGCGATCCTCCTGCCTCAGCCTCCCCAGCTGCTGGAATTACACATGTGTGCCACCACGCCCAGCCAGGCAGACATTTCTAAGAAAATAACAGTTACTTCTGAGCTCATTTTTGACACTGAATTGTTCAATGGCTCTGACAGTTCGTGTGTACAGGTTCCTTTGAATTTTACGTTCCAAACACAGCTTCCCTCATCAATGACAGAATATGACATATCTAAGAATTGGTCGGGCTTGAGTGTCAGATTAGACCTAGAATTGAAAATAAGATTAATTCTAGTGAGCATGTTGTCTGAGACCTAGAAAACTGTGTTTTGGATCAGTGACTAAGACAACAGGACATAGAGTATTCTATGGATTTTGAACAAGTCCAAAGCAGTTTCCAAACCTCAGCACTATTGATATTTAGGATAATGCCATAATAATTCCATATTGTGGGTGGCTGTTTGGGGATATTTATCACCATTCTTGGTCTCTATGCACTAGATAGCATACCTTCTTGGTCATGACAACCAAATGTATCTTCGGACAGTGCTGGGTGCCCCTGGCAGGGATACACCCAAGAATTTATCTTTCCATATTCTTATGGGTGATAGGTGGGTATAATGTGTGGTGTTTCCCAAATATATTTAATAACTATTTTTTAAGTCAAAGAAGTCTTTGAGATTATAAAATTGTTCCCTTCTTCCTCTCAAGGAAGAGAAACTGTTATATTATAGAGATAACAATGTTTTCATGGTTGTATCTTTGTCATTTTTTTAACCCCACTGAGGAAACTGTCCATAAGTGATCAGCTTTTAAGATGTGTGGCATTGACTTGGTTTTTCTGTACATAAACTTCTGGGGAAGGAAGTATCTGAGCTTTCTCTTTTTCTCTTTGCAATTCTGCTCTGCAATTAATAACAGATAACAAATGCTCTACAATTACCATCCTCACCCGCACAACACACAGACACACAATCAGAATGGCAAGTGCAATTCTATTCTTTTCTGTTTTTTTTTTTTTTTTTTTTGATACTAGGGATTGAACCCAGGGGTGCTTAACCACTGAGCCACACACACCCCCAGCCCTTTTTTGTATTTTATTTAGAGACAGGATCTCAATGAGTTGCTTAGGGCCTCCCTGAGTTTGGCTCTGAACTCATAATCCTCCTGCCTCAGCCTCCTGGATCGCTGGGATTATGGGTGTATGCCCAGCGGCAGGTGTAATCCTAAGATCAGAGGGGCAGAGAGTGTTTTTAGATGATGGAACCTCTTGGTTCTAGAAGGAAAATCAGTCTCATTTCTTCTGCTTTAAAATGGTCACAAAAAAATGACTATAAACCCTGGAGTGACTCTGGAAATTTGAGACTGGAGAATAAATCTATTGGTAGAAGAAAGTCAAAAAAAAATTAACTCAAGATGCTGTTATGGACCTCAGAAGTTTCATGGTGGGACCTATAATGGATTTTCCCCTCTGTGATGAAACTTCTTTGATGAAAGACCAAGGAAATTGTTATTTTTAAAAATGGACATTCATAGCTGGGCACGTTGGCACACACCTGCAATCCCAGCACTTAGGGAGGCTGAGACAGGAGAATTGCAAGTTCAAAGCCAGCCTCAGCAACGGCGAGGTGCTAAGTGAGACCCTGTCTCTACATAAAACATGAAATAGGGCTGGGGATGCGGCTCAGTGGTCCAGTGCCCCTGAGTTCAATTCCCAGTACCAAAAAAAAAAAAAAAAAATGGACATTCATGCTGGTTCCCAATAAAGAAGAGTTCTTGGTTCTCCATAAGGCAAATGGGTCCACCTTCCAGAATTAATTAGATGATAAGTAATTGAAGTGATCAGATTAATTAATTAGTTAGAATCTTAAATTACCAATGGTCTATGTCAAAGGCCCTTCAGAGTTAGAATTCGAATTTTGACTTTTAACAAAATATTATCCGTGATTCTAGGCTATTCAATTGAGCACATGCAAATCTTTCCTAAAAAAAAAAAAAATGTAAGAACCAGTAGCCTCTCTGAAAAGCTCACTTCTCCGAATAAATGAGTTCTGCATGTCACAGTTACCAATGGCTATCTGATTGATTGCCTTATGTTTCCTGATATGGTACATCAAGGTGCCCACCTGCAATTGGCCAGATGGTTCTAACTGGTACTGGAGAAACAGTAACACAGATCCCCATTTATGGAGCATATGCTGTGAGCCAGGGCCACAGCCAGGTGCTTCACATGCATTGCTGCTTGTCCTTATATACTCTTGGCAAAAATGAATATTATGTCCATTTTATTGGTGGAGAAATTGATACACCAGGAAGTTAAACAAATTTCTCAGCGTCATACACAATCAGCAACTCTTTGTATTGAGGCGGGGAGTACCAGGGATTCAATTTAGGGGCACTCGGCCACTGAGCCACATCCCCAGCCCTAGTTTGTATTTTATTTACAGACAGGGTCTCACTGAGTTGCTTAGCACCTCACTTTTGCTGAGGCTGGCTTTGAACTCGTGATCCTCCTGTCTCAGCCTCCCCAACCTCTGGGATTAGAGGTATGGGCCACTATGTCTGATTTTTTAATTTTTTTATTTTTGAAACAAATCTCTCTAGATTTCCTAGACTAGCCTCAAACTTGTTATCCTCCTGTCTCAGCCTCCCCAGTGACTGGGATTTATAGGCGTGCACCACCATGCCTGGCTGTCCTGGTGTCTTTTAAATGTTTGATTGACACGTAGGTAGCTTGTCGAGACAAGGAGGTTTAGAGGTGGATGTGTGTTGGGGACATGAGACAAACTCCACGTACCGGAGACAGACGCAGGGATTGATTTTGTGCAGAAACATTACGGATGGCATCTTAAGTTCCCAGATCTGTCCCTGATCGCCTTGGGCAATGGTAGAGATCAAGTGAGACTGCTCTAGCTCTATCATCTGCCAGCAGACTGACATCTCCACGTTGCCTTGAACCCTCCAGCCCAGACCTTTGATCACCTTCAAGTACCAAAAATCTTTGGTGGCTGACCACACTGCCATAGCTTTCCCACTGATGATGTGTTCAGACATTTCTTCACTCACCTTAGATACAGCTGCGAGTCAGAATCCTGGGACGCATCTCCCCCATCACCCTCCCCGTCTTCCCGATTGTTTTTATAAACACTCCCGCGGCCAGCAGAGTGGGTCCTTACACCAGTATCGCTTCTTCCCTGAAAAAGGCCAACAGCATTATTCTAGTGCATTCAGGTTGCAGATAATCAGGAGCCATAAAGCTGATGGGGAAAAAAAGAAGTAAGTCCTACACAAATAGTCAAGTGCTTAAGAAAGGGGACTCAAGGAACACGTTAGAGGTAACAGAGCCTGGTGATGGGGCAGTCGTCACATTCCCAGGGGCACCACTGGATATGCCCACAGTAGAATTCATCAGGTACCACATTTGCAGATTTTATCAGCTTTTGTTTATCTTTTTTATTTGTTCTTTTTAGATATCCGTAACAGTAGAACATATTTTGACATATTATACATACATGGAGTCTACCTTATTCTAATTGGGATCCCATTCTTGTGGTTGGACATGATGTGGAGTTTCCCTGGTGGTGTATTCACATATGAACACAGGAAAGTTCTGTCCCATTCATTCCACTGTCTTTCCTATTCCTATCCCCTCTCCCTGTTTCTTTCTCCTCTTTCTTCTTATCCTTCTCCTCCTCCTCTTCCTCCACCTCTTCTTCCTCCTTCTCTTCCTTTTTTTTTTTTAGTGCTGGGGAGTAAATCCAGTAGTGCTTAACCACGGAGCCACATCCCCAGCCCTTTTTATATTTTATTTAGAGACAGGGTCTCACTGAGTTGCTGAGTGGCTCAGTGAGTGGCTCCTCGCTAAGTGGCTGAGGCTGGCTTTGAACTCACTATCCTCCTGCCTCAGCCTCCCAAGTCTCTGGGATTACAGGCGTGTGCCACCATGCCCAGCTCTGTTTCTTTCTTGATAGGGAGAAAAACCGTAATAATCACACATTTGCAGAGCAAAGGGAACCCTGATTTGGTTTTTACAGCTTGCATAACTGATTTCATATAGTATCTAATGTATCTAATGCTAAAATATATTTCCCCTTCTACTATGAAGTTATTACTTTTTGAAGATGCGGGTGGCAAAGGGGCTGCTGGAGAGCCCTGTGTCCCCTAATGTGTGTGGCGGGGGGGGGGGGATAATGGGAAGCGGAGGCCCTGGATGCCTCTTGCTGTCTCCCCTTATTTCTCTGGTCCTGCCTTCGCCCCTGCTAGGCAGGGCCACCTACTTGGCTCTTGTATTGACAGCAGCCTTCAAATGTGCTCCAAAAGTTGACATGCCAGTCCTCGTTCCTTTACTTAGATCTCTGTGGCGTTGCAAAGGCTGGGGCACTGGGGGCCCAGTGGGGATGGCTGGATGCCCCATCTGGCTGGAATGACTGTAACTCCCACATCCCCTTTTCTCTAGGGTGTTCCCTGCCAATCTCATGCTTTCTCAGCTTCTTTTCATGGTAATAAGTGCCAGGGTGGTCCCCGACATAAACAGCCATCAGCAGGCCTGTCAACCCTGGATTTACACCCTCAAGTCAGAGGCCTTGTTTCCTGGTGAGACTTTCTCACTGCCCCTCCTCAATATTTTAGTTCTTGGTGGCTCTATTCAAAGCCATTCTTATTTTGTGAGAAGTCCTATAAAAGCATTTATTTTATTTTATTTTATTTTTTTGGTGCTGGGGATGGAATCAGATTCTCATTCATCCAGGCAAGCGCTCTACCACTGAGCCATTCACCCTCCCGCCCCCAGATGGAGGGAGCTCTGCTTTTTTGGAGGGGTGGGGGATAACCAGGCATTGAACTCGGGCACTTAACCACTGAGCCACATCCTCAGCCCTATTTTGTATTTGATTTAGAGACAGGGTCTCTCTGAGTTACTTAGGGCCTCGCTAAGGTGCTGAGGCTGGCCTTGAACTGGTGATCCTCCTGCCTCAGCCTCCCAAGCTGCTGGGATTGCAGGCATGCACCAACGCTCCCAGCTGGAGCTATTATGCTTTTGTGACCAAGGACTGTAACCACTCCTACAGCACCTGGGCAGACAAGGAAATGAGTGAATATGTAAAATCTATAGGGTGATGGTGATCAGAGTTGCTGATCCTTATCAATGATGTTGAGTCTGTGTCTCAGGACCTTTGAAGAACTGACATTACAAAATACTAAAGAAAAATGGCTGGAGATGAGAAAGGAAAGATAGAGCAGAAAAGAGGCATGGCATTCGAATGAGGTATCTTTAGTTTTGGGTGTTGGTGAGAAGTCCCTGTATGGGTATTGTCTGTCGGTGGGAAAAGGACACCGGAAATAGAATCTTCAGCATGTGTGTCTACTCTGTGGACTTTAAAAAAGACAATGCTTCACTTATTCATAAGGATGAGATTTTGTCTGACTTCTCTCAGCTGTGCTTGTCAATGTCTCTGTTAGATTTCTTATCTTAGGGAGCTGGGGATATAGCTCAGTGGGTAAAGTGCTTACCTACCATGTGCTAAGGCCTTGGGCTCAATCTTTGACACCACCAAAGAAAAAGGGAGAAAAGCTTTCCTATCTTAGAATCTGTCTATTGAATTTTTTTTTTTATTTTAGAAAATATTTTCATAAGTCAGGCACTATGGCACACTCCTGTAATCCAGAAACTCAGGAGGCTGAGGCAGGAGGATTAAGAGCTATTATGCTTATTATATTAAGCCAGTCTCAGCAATTTAGTGAGGCCCTAAGCAACTCAGTGAGATCCTGTCTTATAATAAAATATAAAAAAGGCTGGGGATGTGGCTCGGTGGTTAAGCGCTGCTGGGTTCAATCCCTGGTAAAGAAACAAGAAAAAGGAAAGGAAAGGAAAGGGAAGGGAAGGGAAGGGAAGAGGAAAGGGAAGAGGAAAGGGAAGAGGAAAGGAAAGAGGAAAGGAAAGGAAAGGAAATACCTTTACAATGGCATGTTAAGAGACAACCTAAAATACTCCACCGGCTAGAAGTAGTAGTGGTGGCCAAGGTGAGCGTGTGCTATTTTGTGCTATCTGGCCAGAATCCTAAGAGCTTTAGCACCATCTCCTTTCATTATAGAAATCTGTGTTGCTCCTAGACACTACACGTTATCCCACTGCACAGAGAGCAAACCTGAGATAAGAGATGTTAAGCTACCCGCCTTCGATGGCACAATGATGATAAAATGGCAGATGTAATTCTGGACCAGGTCTGACTGACCCCAAACCCTCTGGTGCATTTTGGAGCCAAGCTCTCTCTGCCAATAATGTCACTTCCTGTGCTGGTTCCCATGCACGGCTCCCCTAGGAATGTGACCACAACCTGCCTCTTGTTCGTGGTGATGGTGACGATGGAGTCAGAGGTGCAGGCGCTCCGCCTGCCTTTGCTCTTGCCTCCCACTGTGCTGGCTCGACATGAGACACATAGCTTAGAAAGGAAAGAATGAGGGAGGCTGGTTTGCTGTGGTTCCATGCTGAACTCCAGAACATGGCCATCAACCCCCAGTGCGATGGGCATGGTCTGCTCCAGGGATGAAAACTTCAGCCGACATCTATACCTCTCTTGCTGTGATTTGGAGCATGCCGTTTCTCCTTTTCTCTTGTCATGAATTTGTGAAATAAATAGATGGACTGAATGGTCTTTGAGACTCTGCTGCTCCAATATTTGAGAATTTAACCCTCAGCGTATGGGCCAGATTTAGTAATCTGCAGCCTTCCATTCCTGACCATTCACCAGTCATGTAGATAAGGCACTTCAGGGCATTAGGCAGGCCCCAGGAGGTTAGTAACCCCTCAAGAGAAAAGCAGGGTGTGGCTTCAGCCAAGGAGAAAAAATGGCCCTTTAGGTATGTGATTGTACGTTTTCCCTTTAGAGTGTCTTTCTTCACAAGAAGCTGCATGCTGACGGTGTGGGAAGGAAAGGTTCTCAAGTCAGAACTATTCACACTGCTTAGTTTTTTTTTTTAATTTGGTACTGGGGACTGAACCCAGGGGTGCTTAGCCACTGAGCCACACCCCCAGCCCTTTTTTGTATTTTATTTAGAGACAGGGTCTCACTGAGTTGTTTAGGGCCTCGCTAAGTTGCTAAGGCTGGCTTTGAACTCATGATTCTCCTGCCTCAGTCTCCCGAGTTGCTGGGATGACAGGTGTGCTCCATCGCACCCAGCTTAGCCTCATTCTTCCTGGGAGGTAGAGGAAGCAGAAAACTCTGAGGTAGTCTTAAGGTCTTCCTCTCTGTTGCCATGTGGTCATGGGTGGGCAGAGTTGAGCAACCTGCTGGTTTAACCGGCCACTTCTCTAGGCTAGCCTTAGGGTGAAAGGATGGTTCTGGATACAGTTGTGCTATATGGAGAGCCTGACTCTGCTGCTACCTGGCTTTGTGACCCCAGGGCAAGTGATGTCACTGATTCTCAGTTTTCTTATCTGTAAGAAGGAAGCCTAATAATACCTGGGCCACAAGGATGCTTCTGGAATTGAAACAAGCCAATTCATCCAGCACAGTGTCTGCTTATAGTAAGAACTCAATAAAAGGTCATTTTGCTCCAACTAAAAGAATAGCTTAGTGTAGCTTTTTTGGATTCTAAATAGTGTGTGCCAGATTTGTTCAGCATTCGCACTGTGAGTCAGATTCTAGGTGGATCTTTCTTTATGAAAACATAACATTTGGTTTATGACACTTCTGTGGTTACAGCTTTCATGTGATCATTCATTTCCATAAATATCTGCTGACTGGCTATAGCCTAGAAAGCAGAAAATAAACATGCATGAGTTGCAGCTACTGTCTTTTCTATTTGGCTAGCCCACGTGGTTTCCTGAACCTTCTATGGAGCTATGTTTGAACTTAAGTCTGCATCCTTGAACTTGGATCCCGCTCCCCTCCAGTGGAACAGTAGCGACAGGCAGGCGTCCATTTCCCTTTCCCAAGGCATGACCCTCATGCAACACACATTTCATTTGTCACTGTGATTGGCAAAGCCGGGCCTGTACTGTGAGCATCCGCATGGCATCTCGGAGAGTGTACTTTTCAGGTGAGGTTTGGCTTTGTTTCAATAAGAGCTTTCTTGTGATAAAAAGATAAAACCGGATATTATTTAAATGAAAGTTATTTTAGATGTGATTTTCAAATTCTGTGAAATCACAAGCGAAAGACCTCTAAAAGAATCTCCTGTCTGCAAACAGGATTTGACCCACCTGCCTTGGAGTGATGGCGAGGGCCACCTGGTTAGAAAAAGATCCCCAGGAGAGTCCTGACTTAATTTGGCAATGACCTCCAGTGTATGGTGTTCTTCCTGCCTTCAGTCCTGTTACTCCTAACCTGCTATCAACCAGTCCTGTGTTTGGAAATATGTACTACTTAATGAACGAGGGGGTGCACATGCCTGTAATCCCAGTGGCTTGGGAGGCTGGGGCAGGAGGATCGTGAGTTCAAAGCCAGCCTCAGCAATTTAGAGAGGCCTTCAGCCACTCAGTGAGGTCTGTGTCTAAATAAAATATAAAAAGGGGTTGGGATGTGGCTCAGTGGTTGAGTGTGCTGAGTTCAATCCCTGGCACAACTATATATATATCTTTATCCTTTATCAGTATCCCCCATGACACATTTCCTGCATATAGAATGTCCATCTCATCCATCCAGGTTGTGAATCACCTGTGCTAGACACTAAATAAGCAAGGGCTGCCCCCCTGGGCCATCCATTAACCAGGAGGTATCAGGCATCTGCTATGGCTCAGACAGTCCTGGTTGGTAACCCTCCTTTACCAGGACTTCCTGTGGGCCCCAGCATCTTCTAGCTTCACCCAGAAACTTCCTTCCTTCTATGCATCCCTGACCTCCACCTTCTCCTTCCTCCTCCTTCTGGGTTCCGTTTGGTGAACTTACCAACTCTGTGTGTGACTTCATGTTTATTGTGACGTCCCAGGCCTCAGCAGCCTCAGTATCCTTGAGGGGATCTCATTCTCTTTAGGTCTTCAGCCCTTTTCACACAGGCAGACACACCAGAGTTGTTTGCTTCCTTCTTGATGATTAAGAAATTGTTGTTGAGTGCAGCGGCGCATGCCTGTAATCCCAGCAGCTCAGGAAGCTGAGGCAGGAGGATCGCAAGTTCAAAGCCAGCCTCAGAAAAGCGAGACGCTAAGCAACTCAGTGAGACCCTGTCTCTACATAAAACACAAACTAGGGCTGGGGATGTGGCTCAGTGTTTGAGTGCCCTTCAGTTCAATCTCCCCCTCCTCCAAAAAAAAGAAATTGTGCGGTCCAGATTTCAAACTCTTAGTCCCTCCTTAAAGGAAGGTGTTAACCTCAGATTTGAACAGAGCTCCACATCAGAGCCTCCCCTTTGAATAACCTCAGAAACAAAGCCAGAAAACCCAAGCATTTGGGATACTTGATTTTGTGCTTCTAAGTAACAAGCAGAGATCACACTGTTTTAGAGTCTTACTCAAAGTTAGGGGGTGGGGGAATCCAGCTCTTAAATAAGTTGGGTTGTTTCCCAAGAGGAAAAAAATGTCGGAATCCTATTGGCAAAGTCAGAGGCTATTTTAGCTGAAAATTTAGGCAATTAAATGTGTCCAAGAGGAAGAACTCTCAGATATGTTGCCAATAAATAACATAGACCAGGGGATGCACTGAATATAGCTATTACAGCCCAGGGACGCACGCTGACGTAAAAGTCCTCTTTGCCTGGAAAAGGACTAGATGATCAGATGGAAATTTCCCTCCAAATAAACACAGATGAAACCTGTGTTTATTTGATTATCAAAATGACAGCTCCTTTACAGAGTCATCCTAGACCCATTAATAAACCTGTTATTTTTGGACATTTCCATCAACAGCTGCTTTTCTTCATTGGTCATTTAGAAAGCATTAGATGAAGTGTTTGCTGTCAAATTAGATACCTTGAGCATTTCCTAGTCACTTTCAGATTTTAATGATTTCAGGCAACGAATATGTGCGGTGACTCACGCTGAAGTATTACATTCTTTTTTTCCCCCAAGGTACTTCCATCCAAGTCCCCAAGGAAGCTGAGGCAGGAGGATCGCAAGTTCAAAGCCAGCCTCAGGAAGGAAAAATATACACATTTGAATGGGTAGGATGCAGCTAATCTAGATATTAAAAAGATCTTGCCAGGCATGGTGGTGCACATCTGTAATCCCAGCAGCTCGGGAGGCTGAGGCAGGAGGATCGCAAGTTCAAAGCCAGCCTCAGCAAGAGCGAGGTTCTAAGCAACCCAGTGAGACCCTGAGACCTAAAGAAAATACAAAATAGGACTGGGGATGTGGCTCAGTGGTGGAGTGCCCCTGAGTTCAACCCCCAGTAGTACCCCCCTCCAAAAAAGATCTTTAAGGCATCCTATGTAGAAATTTCTTCATCCATCCCCATTTAATTATATATGGTGGCATCAGTGACACACATCAAATGAATTACTGTCAAGGAGACTGTTGATGATTTAATTGTTTTTTCATTGTGCTGTTATTGTTCCCAACAGAAATAGATCTGCTTTGTATGGACAGCCTGTGAGAAACAGGATTTAAAGCCTTGTGGGTGGGCCATTTTGAAAGCACTTCTTATCTCCAATAATAGTACCTATCTCTGGTATTGAGCTCCACTGGGTTATTGAAATGATTAAGTGAGATAATACACATTAGGAAGTGTTAGGGCACTTCCTGGCACATAATGCGCCTGAGACAGTTGGGCCTTTGCCGATTCTGCCACCATAGATGGTTTCGTCCTCTAGCAACCATAGCAGATTACTAAATCGGTATTTTGATCAACTCCCATCTCCCTCTTCATTTCAAGAGATAGCTTGTTTGGACTGTTTGTATGTAGGAATGACTATCCCTAAGGATCTTCTTGCTTTAAGTTCAGGCCTGTTCATCTGATTT
Organism: Geosciurus inauris; assembly: GCA_004024805.1. Lineage (NCBI taxonomy): Eukaryota > Metazoa > Chordata > Mammalia > Rodentia > Sciuridae > Geosciurus > Geosciurus inauris. The sequence goes on along the minus strand of PVHX01001499.1, from coordinate 62,216 downwards.
AATGAAACCATGTTTCTTCACTCTAATCAAGAAAATATTACCACCTACACTTCTATACTCCTTATGCCCAACCCATTTCCCACCAGTAAATATATTCTTGATTCCCATTGTGGTTCTTTCCAGTATTCCCCATCTCTTAACAGGGTGGCAAATGTTATCATCTATCCAGTCACCCAAACCAGAAAGCCGTTAAGTCATCCTTGACTTTGCCCCTGCCTCCACCCTACAGGGGATCCATTGGGCCCTATCATGTCTACACCAAAAAAAAAAAAAAAAAGAGTTTCAGTGTACCACCCTTCCCCACCCAGATAGTGCATTCTAATCCAAGCCACCATCACCTCTTGCCAGAACAACATCAGTAGCTTCCTGGGTGGTTCTTCCTGTTTCCACTAATACTGTATTCACATCCAACTTCCACTGAGTAGCCGAAGTAGAATTATTTTTGGTTGGTTGTTTGTTTTTGGTACCAGGGATTAAACTCAAAAGCATTCGACCACTGAGCCACATCCCCAGCCCTATTTTGTGTTTTATGTAGAGACAGGGTCTCACTGAGTTGCTTAGCACCCCACCATTGCTGAAGCTGGCTTTGAACTGGCAATCCTCCTGCCTCAGCCTCCCAAGCTGCTGGGATTACAGGTGTGTGCCACCATGCCGAGCTAATAAGTGCTTCTTGAATAAACAGATAGACTTGTCCCAAACTCTAATCATACCCTTGCATTATTTTCTCATCAAAGTAACATTAAATATTAAAATGGATCACTATAATAGGGATTATCCTTATGCAAGTCATTAGACTACTTTTAGAAACTTGTAAAGTTACTTCTGGGAACTTTATTCCTAGCCTTTGAAAATTATCTCCCAAGACTTTACATGCATCAAAACACTGTAGGTTAAATGATGGATATTTTTTATTTTGGAGTAGGTATTCAAATTGGACATTTTTTTTCTTTCTTTCTATATATATATATTTTTCGGTACCAGGGGTTGAACCCAAGGGCACTTAACCACTGAGCCATCTCCTCAGCCTTTTTTATATTTTATTGAGAGACAGAGTCTCCCTAAGTTGCTTAGGGCCTTGCTAAGTTGCTGAGGCTGGCTTTGAACTCATGATCCTCCTGCTTCAGCCTCTCCAGCTGCTGGGATTACAGGCGGGCACCACTGCACCCAGCGAATTGACTTTTTTCTTTCATACTGGATACTATTAAGATTTTTCTAAAATAACTATTGCAAATCATAGCACTCAGAAGATGAAAGTTCAAATGAATGTTTCCACCTCCTAAAGTAAAAACTTAAAGCCAAATGTGTTGACATCTATATTTCAAACTGCTCTACTTGCTGCCATTGAAATTTTTATAATGGTTTGTATGTACTAGAAAAACATGCCTTTGGATGGTTTCGCTGCGAGCCTGCTTGGTAACCGTGGTTGAATTAATATTAGGCTCCTTGTTTTACATGGAACTATTTATCTATTAGGCATAAAAGGGCACTTTGGTAATTTAAGCTAACAAAATCACGATGTTAGCGGGGGAAATAATAAATACTGCACAGAGGGAAATGACAGTTGAAATCTCTTTCCATTGCATGCTCACATTCTGTTCTTCATTCTTAAATTCATTTTCCTCTGAAAGGCAGGACCATTATATTGGGGAATAATGTGTCTTGAAAACCTGAGCCAGCAGCTTATGATTCAAGTGGTAATGACTTCTGGAATCGCTAATGAGGCGATGGACATTGAATGTCTCAGTGTGCTTATTAGGGCCAGCCTCTGGCCTGTTCTACAGAAGCTGTCATATCAAATTTTTGTCCAGACTCCATGGGCACTTTGATTCCTAAACCTTTCTGAGAAACCTAATCTGAAATCAAAGTCAAGCTTCTTAGATGCGGTCAGACAAGGTCACATTTAAAACAGTCCAGTGAACCCGCAGATCAGAGTTGAAAGGTAACGCCTCCCCTCCCCACTCCCCCACACCCAATTGGCACAGGCTTACCTGCTGCCTCACCTTCTGGTTTTCTATTTCCCTTTTTCACCTCTTCCTAATGGACGGGGGACATGGGAGCTTTTTCTCTGGAAAGTGGCCCAAGAGTTTCCTTAAAGCATATCATTAAAAAAAAAAAAAATGGACACAGTTGTGTTTTGGAAATCACCTTTATCCCAATCAGTGAATCATGGGGGATTTTGAAGACATATCTTCCTTTTTTTTGGTGGTGTGGGGGGGTACCAGGGATTGAACCCCGGGGCACTTAACCACTGAGCCACATCCCCAGCCCTTATTTATATTTTATTTAGAGACAGGGTCTTGCTGAGTTGCTTAGGGCCTCCCTAAGCTGCTGAGGCTGGCTTTGAACTTGCAGTCCTCCTGCCTCAGCCTCGATAGCAGGACTTCTTTCAATCAGATTCTGAAGGTAATTTCGGGTTCATGAGCTCTATTTCCGGCCTCAAGGATCAGGATCTGTTCACGCTCTGGAGCAAGTCAGGATGCCACACGGGATTGCCGTGGGATGTGGGATCCAAAATGGCACGCCTGTCATCCCAGCACTTAGGGAGGCTGAGGCAGGAGGATCACGAGTTCAAAGCCAGCCTCAGCAACGGCGAGGCGCTAAGCAACTCAGTGAGACCCTGTCTCTACATAAAACACAAAACACGGCTGGGGATGTGGCTCAGTGGTCGAGTGCCCCTGAGTTCAATCCCTGGTACAAAAAAATGACACCAAAAAATGAGGGAAGGTGACTCTCCTTAGACGCGCTCTTGACATCTCGCGAGGCAGGTTTTTATCCAACTCCGTGTGATTCAAAAACAACAACCACCTTGCCGTTGCTTTATATTGCAGTGCTCTGTCTCTTGTGGTCGAGGGCATAAACAACGAAATGTTTACTGCATGGCAAAAGATGGAAGCCATTTAGAAAGTGATTACTGTAAACACCTTGCTAAGCCCCATGGGCACAGAAAGTGCCGCGGAGGACGGTGCCCCAGGTGGAAGGCTGGCGCTTGGAGTCAGGTGAGCAATGCTTCCCCCTGCCGACTGCTTCCTTCCAGGGCGTCTGCTCCTGTCTCTCCGCGTGGCTTGGTCTGACAGAGGGGCGCTGGAGACTGGGAGGGAAGAGTCTTTACCTGGACAACCGGGACATTCGCCAGGGGACCTTGAGCAGGTAGAGTCAGTCCCTGGAGCTTTGGATAATACCTTGAGGGGCGGGTTGCGAGGACGAGATCCACGTGGTAATAGGTGTCTGAGGTCAGGCTAATGAATGGCCTTTATCACTCACCACTTAGAAAACCACTGATTCAGGTCACACAGAGGCTGACTGGGTTTGAATTTATCTTGGAGGTTCTTTTACTTTTTTCTTTTCTTTTCCCGCACCAGGGATTGAACCCAGGAATGCTTAACCACTGAGCCACATCCTCAGCCCCTCTTTTTTATATATATACGTATTTAATTAGAGACAGGGTCTCACTAAGTTGCTTAGGGCCTCGCTAAGTTGCCAAGGCTGGCATTGAACTTGCGATCCTCCTGCCTCAGCCTCCCCAACAGTTGGCATTATAGGCATGTGCCACCATGCCCGGCTTCCTTGGAGGCTCTTGAAGAAAGTATTTGTGTGTGTTTGCTTGTTTACAACAGACATGGGGGACAGAAGTGGGTGTCGTTTTCTGGCTCTGTGACCTTGGATGATTTGTTTAACCTTCCAGAGCTAATGTCGTATGGTTCTTATGAAGATTTAAAACAATAAAGAAGGCCAAGTGCTTTGCTCAGGGATCTTGAATCTAATAGGCTCTCAAGAGTGATGTTTTGTCTGGGTGAACGTGATTAATGTACAGGATAGGAAGGAGGTGGAGACATACGTCACAGATGACCAGTAGAATCCACTAGTTCTTTACATTTAGTGCTGGACAGAAGGGGGTGTGAGTTTACCTGTAAGCATGAGATACAGGAATATGAACTAATCACTCCTAAACTATCACTCATATGTTTTCTTGCCTCAGTCTAACATATACCATATGTCACGCTAATCCTTCTGTCTGCTGACTGGGCTTTCCTCTAATTTCTCATTCTCCCATGCCATGGAGACCCATGCTGATCACCCCCAAGGGTTCATGGAAACCTGCGTGGAAGGTGGTATAGCCTTTGGAATCAGTTCTTCCAGATGCTGGATCTCGATTCCTGAGCCCCAAAGAAGCTTTGGACACAGCTAATGTTAACATGGTTTGAGATCCTGCAGTTCCAACATGGCTATGTGAAAATTCCCGCTGAAATGTTTGTTTCTTTCTTTTTTTGGAGGGGTGGGGTACTGGGGATTGAATCTAGGGACACTTAACCACTGATACTTAGGGCCTCGCTAAGTTGCCGAGGCTGGCTTTGAACTTGTGATCCTCCTGCCTCAGCCTCCTGAGACACTGGGATCACAGGCATGCGCTCCCATGCCCAGCCCAGATTAGTCTAAAATGTTTGAGCTGGCAGGCCTTGTCCTCCCTACCCTCAGCCATGTTTCCCATCACAGAAGTGTGAAATACAGGACACCATTCCCCAGCACAGTAACCTGATCCCTCCCAAGCCCTTTATCATCAGAAAACGTGGAGTTTCTGTCTGTTTTAATTTAACAAAAAAAAATCAATGCCCAGCTAGAAATAGTTCCTTAAGGAATCACATTCAGAGCATTATGTCATACTGGTCTTCCTCTTAATGGTTTCTAAGTGACCCTGTCATCGGTTAACTTCCTGCTCTCTTATTTCAGAAGCTCTTCAGCTAATCCGAAGCCTGCAGCTAGCATGATTTAAGATGCCACACTAATTAGCTTAGCCTCTTGTAACCTTTTATGCTGTTGCTTTTCTTTATGTTCCTTACCCTCTACTTATCTATTCTGTATTTCTCCCTGAATATTAAGCTCAGAGCATGTAAATGATGCTCATTTTAAAAGCCAGTTTACTCACTAAAGATATGATTAAAACAATCTCTTGCTTGTTATTGGTAAACACAGTATTTTACTCCAGTATCCTGTGATCTTGCAGGGGGAGCCTAAAATTGCTTACAAAACAGGGATGATTAGGTTTAAACTCTGGGGTTTTTTTTAGAGGGGGTGCTCCGGATTGAACTCGGGGGCACTGGACCACTGAGCCACATCCCTAGCCCTATTTTGTATTTTATTAGAGACAGAGTCTCACTGAGTTGCTTAGTGCCTTGCTCTTGCCAAGGCTGCTTTGAACTAGCGATCCTCCTATCTCAGCCTCCTGAGCTGCTGAGAATACAGGCGTGCACCACCGCACCTAAATTTTTTTTTTCTTTTTCCAAACATAAGGTAATGGGATTATCAGAATTATCAGAATTCCTCCCCAAACACCTGTTCAAACCAGTTGCTTCAAGAAGTCACCACCTTTAAAGGAGATGCAAGCAAACCCAGTTACGTAATGGTCTGTGGCCAGCTTTATGATGTCCTGATTTGATTTGTAGAAATGCATTATAAAAGCCAGAGAGATGAGGTGCAGCTTGGGTAAGATGCGCTTTATGCAATTTAGAAGTGTACCTGAAAATCATCCAACCCAGTGGTTGATGGACAAAACCAATCCACATGATCAGAGATTATTGGCTCACTATGATCCAGCAGTAAACAGGAGCACCCCTAAGGCAGGCCTCTTAGGCAAGGGTAATGATTGCCATTTGCAACAATACTTAAGAGATTGTATATCTGGTCCTTCTGTTCTTTTACTGGTAGCTATGTTTCAGTCTCCCTGTCTTCAAGGCAGATAGAATAATTAGTGCAATTTTTCAGGGTGTCAAAAATACCTGATGATAATCAGGCATACAGAATTTTGGGATAGGAGACTCCTATAGCCATGCTATTCTTTATAGTTTCTTCCCAAAATTTGGTGTTTTCAGATTTGAAGTGGAATGTTTTGTTTCAATGTCTTTTGAAAACTTATAATTTATAAAGGGAATCAGCTGAGTTGGTTTTTTGTTTGTTTTTGGTTTTTAACATCCTCACTAAAGTCTTGAAGGATTCCCCCGACCCCCACCCTCGAGAGTTCACGTTCAGGGCTGGGGTCGTTAACTCAGTGGTAGAGTGGTTGCCTAGCACGTGTGAGGCCCTGGGTTAATCCTCAACACCACATAAAAATAAATAAATAAAATAAAAGTATTATGTCCATCTACAACTAAAAATTTAGAAAAAGAGAGAGAGAGTTCATATTCAATTTGTTTAGATGGTTTGGATCAAGAGCTAAAGGATACTCATGATTTTTTTTTTTTTTTTTTTGTACCAAGGATTGAACTCAGTCACATGAACCACATCCCCAACCCTTTTTTGTAGTTCTTTTAGGTCTCAGAGTCTCACTCAGTTGCTTAGCACCTCGCTGTTACTAAGGCTGGCTTTAACTTTCCATCCTCTTGCCTCAGCCTCCCAAGCCACTGGGATTACATGTGTGCACCACCTCATCCATCTGGGTGTGAAATTTTAAAACAAAAATCACCATCAACTTCTTGATTTGGCCTGATAAATTTGAAAGCTCTGTATTCTTATTTCTCAAAAGCATTTCAGGGCACAATTTTAAAATTTACCTTGTTCCTATAAAAAGGAGGGTTTTTTTGGTGAGTTGTTTGGCTGGTTTTTCGTTTGTTTGTTTGTTTTGTTTTGTTTTACTTAAAATGAAGCTCAGAAATAAGAATCAATATCAGATTAGAATGAAAGTGTACTTCACCATTCATTAGTCATGAATTCTTTCGATCAGTTCAGGCATCAACCCTGAGATGTGGGTCTCCATTATGATTCCACACCTGTGTGGCTAGCGTGGGTCCACACACAGTGAAATGCCATGTCATAAGTGACAGCCTGGTTTCTCCCTTATTGATTCAGAATTCAAGGATATGTCTTGTAGTCAGTGGTGTCTTCAATGCAATGAAATAAGAATCCAGTTTTTAAAGACTTTCAGTGCTTACGTTGAAATAGAAACTGGCAAATTGCATTATGAGTCTTCAGCTGTTCTGGGTTATGACTTTTCTTGTAATTTCAATGCAAGCCACTAGGTGGTGGTGTCTAAGGCTGATGCATGATTCAGTGTTTAATGGAGAAATGGTGTCCTCTGAGAGGTTAGGGAAACCATATGCTATGGGCAGGACAAGAACAAAGTTGCTTTCGTGATTTCTGCTCTCCATTTGCTTGGTTTTTGCTTGAACTATGAGCATTGATGAGACCTTGTTTGAATACGGGATCCTCACCCACACTCTTGCTGACAAAGTACAAAAAAACGTCATTAGCACCATATTTTAAAACCAGAGTCCAGTTCTAACCCACAGTAGCTATGCCTCACTGCCTAGGACACAGTGTATTTGGATTCATTTTTTTTCCTTTTTGTTTTTGCTGAAGCTAAGGTGATTATCTCTGTTCTACACTTTATTTGTGGAATATCTATGTAAAAGTTTCATTAGGAAATAAAAGAGATGTTTTATGGAAAATGATGAGCATAGAACTAAGCCCTCAACTGGGGCACATTTTGTACCCTGTAGGACATTTGGCAATATCTGGAGACAGGTTGGGTTGTTACAGCTCAGGGTTGAGGGGAATTGTAACTGGTCTCTGGTGGGTTCAAACCAAGGATACTGCTAAATGTCCCACAGTGCACAGGTACAGGCAGCCTCCATGAGAAGGAATCATTAGGTGAGGACCTTTAATAGAGTCTGGTATCTATTCAGTGGTTGGTAGAAATCTGTTATTATTGTTGTTATCATTCCAAAAAGTTTCTAGCTAATTCCTGTTTTAAAATAAAATCTCCTCCATAATTTTAGCAGTAATGCCAGAAGAAAGTGTGTAAAATTCTTTCCAAGTTTTCACATGTATGTTATGATTCCCCAAATACCAGAAGTTGCACAGAGATTCTTTTTATCTATGTAGATAAGCATCAAGTTCTCCCTTTGAGTTGGTGAGTTCTGGATGCACTTCTGGGCCAGACCTGAAAACATCTCTCAACCCTGCACAGACGGCTGTGCTAGGATGATGCGGTGGCAGTGGTGGCCGTAGGGGGGGGACAATTTAACAGAGGCCATGCAGATGTCTACCTCTGCAAAGTAACTCAAAGGTACACTGAGTGGAACTAGAAAAATTAAATACACATGAGCACACCCCAGCGTCACCACCTCCAGGTCACGCAGAGGTCTTTTTGATGCCGTTTTCTTCATGGAGTTTCTGCACAAATCTCTCAGGACTCACCAACCAAGCCTGGCTAGCTCTGTATGCAAATGGTTGTCTCCCTGAGACAGCCCAGAAAGAAAGATGGAACATCAAAAATGAACGCAGAGGCTGTTTGAGCAATGACTGCAGAAGCATTACTTAGCAAGGCAGCCTCCTGCACCCTCCTGTACATTTCAGTGGTGCTGAAGCTTCTGAGTGGGTTATTCCAAAGCTGGTTCTGAGAGTATGCAAATCAGAAGCCAGAACAACACATCATATAATTGAAGTCTTTTGTGTGTGTGGCTTAATTTGTCTTTTGAAAAACGATCAAACATCACAGTGATTTTTTAAAATTTTAGGTAGTTTTGACCTAAAACTTGCACCTAAAACTTTGCACCTTCCCTCCATGGAACGGAAGTAAACTACTCCATAACCAGAGCATCAAAAAGAGGTTGCATTTACTTAATAGCCAACATAGTATTATGTGCTCTGAAAGTCTTCAGTTCTTTTTTGTTTCTTCTTGAGGTTATTCAAATATTTATGAGTTTGTGAATATTTGCCAGCTCTTAGCTACACTCAAACATGCTTGCAATACTGTCGTTCTTGTTTTGTATTTCTCGTTGGATACCGTATTCCAGAAATGTCCTTTTTCTGTGTAACAGCCCAAATTCAAATAGCCAAAGGATTTCTTGGTTCCTGCTGTTTGTTCTTGATGGCGTTGTTGTTTGAACAATTCTGTCATGTGTGGGGTACCTCTGCTGTGCTCCAGCTCATTTTCCTCCACAGTAATCATTGAGAAAAATTATTCCCATCCCTCCCATGAGACTTCAATGGCCATTCCCTGGAGACAGAGCTGTTGCTGGCATTCGGGGACCCTCCCCTCCCACCCAGGACATAATGACTTCAAAAGTCTGGCTCCTTGTGGGTCACAAACTCAATTCAATTAATACAATTAACTTAATTAAACTCATTTAATTAATACAGTTAAACCCAAACAATACAGCGATGTTGATCCAAAATATTTCCTTCTCCTTAGCTAGCTTTGATGTGAACTCTGTACCGCCCCCCTAGCAGAAATTTAGCTGAGACAATACGACTCGCCCTGCCCCGCCGCCCCGCTGCCTTCTAAAGAGTGTCACCTGTTTTCTTAAAATCTGAAATAGAAGGAAGGCTTAAGTTCCAGCAGAACCTGTTCGGGTGTACATACAGAGAGGTCATTAGCCCCAGAGACAGCGGAACACTGATGTGCATTAATTGAACAAGACTGTCTTTCTGGTTTAAAAGAGCCTGATTCTGTTCTTTTCGGGGACTTCTGTTAGGGATGTGGCTTCCATGCATATCAAACTTGTTGTCTCAACACCAGCAAATTAATGGAAGCTGAGTTATCACAAAAACTGGGTCATCATTTGTAATAGCTCCAGGCAGACATATGTTGCTCTTTCCAATCAAAAGGTCGCCTTTCGTTTCTGTCAAAACTTTAATAAAGACATTAATTCTTTGGCCTGACCATAAGTGAGATTATGAAACCCAGCAACAAGAAAGCCATTAAAAAATTAATGTAGAGGAAAGTTAATTGCAGATTTAATATGGTGTTTTGCAACTTGGTCAACAAAAATGTTTCTGCATGATTAACAATATTTTTCAAGAGCAGAACACATTAAGCCAAGGAAATTGTTTTTCTTGTCAGCTTTTATCCTTCATAGATTTATCTGAGGTTGTAAATAGACGCAAATACTTTAGTGAATTCCATGGGTTTAAAAAAAAAAAAAACTTTCCCGAAATAGGAGCAAGAAAAGGAAGCAACTAGAGAAAATAATTCTGCTTATATGGCCCTAAAATGGCCCGTGGTTTACTTTCCTTGGGTTCTGACTTTGATCCACCAAGAAATTCTTCTTGTACAGTGTTGTATCTCCTGATTTTCAAGAACCTTCAATCCTCCAGGATAGAAATCATTCCCAATTTTCATTTCCCATAGCAGGCTTATTTCTATGCTGTGCTCAAGATTTCAAACTACTCTTTCCCACCTTTCCAACCCTCTGAAGGTTTTGCTACCTTCAGAGATGCCCCAACCCTCAGACCTCGTGTGGCTTCTCCCACCCCTCCAGCCCCGGCCGGCAGTCAAGGTCCCAGATGCCCGGCAGTACGGTGGGCCCCATTCATTGCGCTAGCGGTGAAGGTCACTGGGTTAGGGGGACATCGCCTGCCTCCTCACCTCCCCCCACCAAAAAAATGAGCCAAAGCTCCCACTTACGTCCTGTGTCTTCCCAGTGCTCCGTGTCCTGTGGCCAAGGCGTGCAGCAGAGGCATGTGAGCTGTCAGATCGGGACACACAAAATAGCCAGAGGGACCCAGTGCAGCCCCTACGCCAGACCCGCGTCGGAGCGCGCCTGCCACGCCCCGCCGTGCCCGCGGTACAGCTGGCGAGCCGCGCGGTGGCAAGAGGTGAGTGGACCCCGCCCCGCACCTGCAGGCCTGCCGCCCCGCCCCTCGCCGTCGTCCCCGCCGGTCCCTGGGCAGCTTGTGGAGCCATCCAGCAGGGTGGCATTGCTGGCCCCTTCCCCAAAGGCTTGCTGGCAAGTGTGGAGCGTCCCCTCCAGCGAGGGTGAGGGAGCTCCCTGCGTGGAAGCGACGCCTCCTGGGTCTCTGTGTGTTCCTGAATGTTCCCCGCCCGGACTGTGCCAAAACAAGTTCTCCCAGGCCTTGAGCCAAATGCGAGCAGATAACTTTCACAGGAGGGGGCGGACAGGAGGACTGTGTTAACTATGCATGTCCAGATTGGGCCACTCTGTGTTCATTGGAATAGCTGCAAGCCAGGAGGCAGACTTCAGGTAGGACCTGCTGTGTATTTTTCCCCTCTTTGCAAGACTTGCGCTGTCAGGTAGAAGGTGGGTACACATGTGAAACTGTGATTAATTAGTGAAGGGTTTCCAAGGACTGTTAAAAAAAAAAAAAAAAAAAAAGATAGCGTCTAACACTAGTCAGTGGGTGCAGAAATAACCTGGTCTTACTCCCCCCGCCCCCTTTCCAAGTTAATGTTTGGCTAAAGAAAACATGAAGTGTCCCTGGAGAAAAGTCCCGCTGGGAAGGTAAGACGTTAATAAGAGGTGACCTCAGTTTCCAGAACAGAGTGTTAGATTGCACGAAGAGGGGGAAGAAAATTAAAAGCAAAACCATGTTGGCTGATGTTGCAATGAATAAAACTGCAAGCTGTTTAAAGTTCAAAGATGGGACCGGGGGGCCCTGCACCTGGGAAAGCTCTCGGAGTGCAGGGTAGAGGTTGGAGAACAAGAACGCTCTACTTGGTACTGTGCTGGGTGCTCTGTGTTCATGTCACCTCTCTCAGTCTTTTTAACTACTAGATAAACTGGGTGTTGTTATCATCCCATTTTATAGATAAGAAAACTGAGGTTCTGAGAGTCCATGTCATTTGTCCAAGTGTCACATACCAATCACATGGAAGAAGCAAAAGTTGATCCTGAGTTTGTATGTTTTTCTTCTTAAACTATAATAAGATATTCCACCTGGTTTCTTTTTTTTGGCGGGGGGGGGGGGGTTTACCAGATATTGAACTCAGGGGCACTCGACCACTGAGCCACATCCCCAGCCCTATTTTGTATTTTATTTAGAGACAGGGTCTCATTTTTGCTGAGGCTGACTTTGAACTTGCCATCCTCCTGCTTCAGCCTCCCACGCCACTGAGATTACAGGCGTGTGCCACCACACCCAGCTCCACCTGCATTCGTTACCCCCACAGGGACACAGCCCCCCAGCTCTAGCCTCCCCTCTCCATCCCTCTCCAAATCAATGGCTTCCAGTATGTATAGCTATTTCTCTTTTTTAGGAATCTCACCTTCTCCACCTACTTGGTCTTTCTGCTTGTTTTCCTTCTAGACTTTTGTCTGTTTGCTTTTTGTTTGTTTTTCAGTACTGGGGTTGAACCCAGGGCTTGGTGCATGCTAGGCAACTGCTCTGCCACTGGGCTACATCCCCAGCCCTCCTTTAGACATATCTACTTCCATCAGAGGGTAGCAGGGAGGAATGCCCAAAGGCCTAGGTCAGGTTCATTGCACCTGAGCCATGTATGTTATTGGGAATCCAGAGACAGTAATACAGACCTGGTTCATATCCCAGCTGTGCCACTTACTAGCCATGTGACTTAGAGCAAGAGTCTTGGAATGGAGACAAGATAACTATCTGCAGAATGGAGACGATAATAACTATGCAGAGTTGTTCTGAGAGAGTTGGAGAGAAGCATCAATTATAGTTTGGGGACTGCCAAGTGTCCGATGCAGAGGAAAGTGGAGGCTCCCTCATCCCCCCGCCTTCATGGTACCTCTTGAGATTTTTTTATTTTTATTTTTTTTGGTATGGGGATTGAACTCAGGGGTGCTTAACCACTGAGCCACATCCCCAGCCCTTTTTATTTTTTTATTTTGAGATAGGATCTCACTAAGTTACTTAGGGTCTTGCTAAATTGCTGAGGCTGGCCTTGAACTCTCCATCCTCCTGCCTTGGCCTCCCCAGCGCTAGGATCACAGGCGTGCGCCACTGTACCCGGCTTCTCTTTGTGGTTCTGTTTCAGACTTACCGCTGCCTGCTTACACCCTCTCCCTCTTCATCTCTTGCCAAACTCAGCCCTGTGTAACTGCTCCAAGGAGTGGAAGTAGAACATTTAAAAGTGGACCAGAGCTGACTGTTCACGCTTCAGCCAGTTTTTGAACCTGTTAGAACCAATCACAAAAACCCAAGCTCCATTTACAATTCCTTCTGAATCTCAAAAAAAAAAAAAAAGGAAAACTTTGCCATAGAAGCATTGATGAAATTCTTCTTTTCAATCATATAGAGCAAACCTGGAAGTTTATATCTTTGCATGTTCTGTGCAGATGGATCTTTTAAAAATCTATCGTCAAATATTGCTTTCAAGCTCTGAATAAGATGACCTGCCGGGCATAATGGTGCACGCCTTTAATCCTAGCAGCTCAGGAGGCTGAGGCAGGAGGATCGTAAGTTCAAAGCCAGCCTCAGCAACTTAGCGAGGCCCTAAGCAACTCAGTGAGACCCTGTCTCTAAATAAAACATAACAAGGGCTGTGGATGTGGCTCAGTGGTTAAGCACCCCTAGGTTCAATCCTTTGTACCAAAATATGAAAAAGAAGAAGGAGAGGTGGGAGGAGATGACGACCACTACCACCTAAGGACATAATCTGGCGGGGGCCTGTGTTTAAGAAATTTCCAGAGATTAACCAAAGAGAAAGACCCTATTAACAATCGAGGGCAGGTTCTAAGCGTCTCCCTCCTGCTCCTCTGCTTTCTCCTCTGCCTGCACCCAAGCTGGACAGTTTAGCGGAGGAGCTGGGGGTCAAGGGTGGCTAGTGTACTGTGGCAGAGTGAGGTTCTGGGCAGCTGAAAGAATGACAAGTCCCTCGGAACCTTCATGTCCCCATGTGAAAGGCCTGCAGGTGGCCTGCTCAGAATGTGCCCGGGGCAGCCCTGCATGGAGGGAGTGTCCACAGTGCCTGCAACCCCCCCAGCAGACCCGATCAGGAGCTGTGTGGCCAGGCGCACGTCCTCCTGTTTGCCTGGGGCCGCCCTGATGTAATCATTGATTGCCCCTACGTTTGTAATCGCAGGTGTCCTGGTTAAACAGTAAATAGGGCGGTTGCTTCCTAATACAGCACCCTCCTGGCTCCCCTAAATCACAGCCCCCTCTTGAGCTCATCTCTGCTGGCAACTTCCCGCTCGGTCCCGCTTACCTGAGGCCTGCTCTGTGCAGGCAAATGTTTTGACTTTCCTCCCGCATGACCCTTGACCTGATCTGATCGGGAGAGCACGCGCAGCACAGCATCTGGGCCCCAGAGTGGGAGCCCTGGCGTTCCCTACACAGGACCTTCTTTCTTCGTGTCCTTGGCAACCACCTCATACGTCTTCCTTGCATTTCGCATGTATCTTGTCCTTTCTGCCTCTCCTTTATGAATATTAAAGTCACCTGTATGTTGGTGAGGTGTCTTTTGTGTCAGCATACGACACCCTTTTCTTGTCAGAAATACTCAAAGCGTCTCCTTGATAAGCACCAACTCTGCATGCTCATCATGGCATAATAGGGGATGTTTTTGTACAGCCACACAGGTTGTGCACTGCACAACTCCAGGTATGCACAACGTAAGGGACATCCCTAGAGTTGTCTAGTTCTGTGGCCCTAATACTAATGATAATAAAAATAACAGAGCTTGTATTTACTAATGGACTAGATACCATGTTGAATACTTTTACATGAAGAACCCATTTAATACCTTTTTTTTTTTTTTTTTTTGGTTACTGGGGACTGAACTCAGGGCACTTAACCACTGAGCCACTTCCCCAGCCCTATTTTGTATTTTATTTAGAGACAGGGTCTCACTGAGTTGCTTAGGGCCTCACTTTTACTGAGGCTGGCTTTGAACTCACGATCCTTCTGCCTCAGCCTCTGGAGCCTGCTCCATCATGTCCAGCCCCATTTAACACTTTATCTCTCTGATATGGTAATTATATTTTCACCCTTTAATACAAGGATACTAAAGGTTTAGGAAGGTTATGCATTTGATAATAAGGCTGGAATTTGAAGCCCAGCAGCCTGACCTCTGGCACATGGTCTAATTATTTATATATACTGCTTCTAAGTCACCATGAACCTCAAGTGAAGTATTTCATTTTCCTCTCAGTGGCTTGTCAAGTTTCTTCCTGGAAAGTCAGTGTCAAAGTGATGTTCCCTTTCCTAATTCTGAAACTAAGGTTCTTTTTCTTTTTCTTTTGGTACCAGGAATTGTACCCAGGGGCGCTTAACCACTGAGCCACATCCCTAGCCCTTTTTATTTTTTTTGAAACAAGGTCTCCCTAAGTTTCTGAGGCTGGCCTTGAACTTGTGATCCTGCCTCAGCCTCCTGAGCTGCTGGGATTACAGGCGTGCGCCACCACGTCCGGCTTGTGAAACTAAGTTTCTTTGTGCGGACGGTTGACTATTATCAAATCTAAAGCCCTGTCCCTGGGTAGGCTTGATGACGTTGGAGTTGTGTTCCACTGTGAGACCTTTAACTGCGCCCAGGGAAGGGGCCCCATGTGCCTTCACAATCCCATGAGACCAGAGCCAAGGCTAGGCCAGTTCCTGGAAAAGAGGAAGGTGTTCTGTGGAGGCAGTTGTATCTCGCTTTGTGTCTCAACGTGTTTCTGCCCTGGAAGAAACGTGTTGTACACAGAAGTCCAACTGATCTGTGGTTCTGGGAAGCTGACTTCAAACGTTGGAGCTGTAGTGAGCATGTCTGCAAGAGGTCACCGCGAGGACCCAGCGGGCTGGAGGGAGGGACCTGGGGTGTGCCCAGGATGTGCGAGGCCTCCCCATGGCGTGTCCAGATGACCGCCCACCAGTTAAGCTTAGCCTGTGCCCTACCATGGTGGTCCCCTCATACTACCCACGAACTTTGGGCCAGTAATTCACCCTCTTGTGCTCCATTTTACCCACTATAGAATTATGATGTTCAGAAGGCTGTTTGGAGAAAAACTACAACAAGAATTTTTTAATTCTTTCAAGAATTATTTTCATAAAAGATTTACTTACTGATATTATCAGCTGACATTAAATTCACTTATAACTGAGGAAATTCTTTTTTCTTGTCCTTTTTTAATTTGTTCTTTTTAGTTATACATGACAGTAGAGTGTATCTTGACATACATACATGGAGTCTAACTGCCCATTCTTGTGGTTGGACATGATGTGGAGTTTCCCTGGTCGTGTGTTCATATGTGAACATAGGAAAGTTCTGTCCCATTCATTCCACTGTCTTTCCCATTCCCCTGTCTTTCCCATTCCCCTCCCCCTCCCTTCCCTTCATTCCCCTTTGTCTAATCCAGTGAACTTCTCTTCTTCCCTCCTCCTCTTATTGTGAGTCGGCATCCACATATCAGAAAGAACATTTGGCCTTTGGTTTTTCAGGATTGGCTTATTTCACTTAGCTTGATAGTCTCCAGTTCCATCCAGTTACCATCAAATGCCTCTTTCATTCTTCTTTATGGCTAAGTAATATTCCATTGTGCATATATACCACATTTTCTTTATCCATTCATTTGTTGAAGGGCACCTAGGTTCATTCTATAGCTTAGTGATTGTGAATTGAGCTGCTATAAATACTGATGTGGCCATGTCACTGTAGTATGCTGATTTTAAGTCATCTGGGTATATGCCAAGGAGTGGGATAACTGGGTCAAGTGGTCGTTCCATTCCAAGTTTTCTCAGGAATCTCCATACTGCTCCCCAGAGTGATTGCACCAATTCATAGTGCCACCAGCAATGTATGAGTGAACTTTTTCCCCACATCCTTGCCAACATTTATTATTACTTGTATTCTTTTTTTTTTTAATTTTTTAAATATTTTTTAGTTGTCAATAGATCTTTATTTTATTTGTATGTGGTGCTTAGAATTGAACCCAGTGCCTCACACGCGCTATGCAAGTGCTCTACCACTGAGCCACAACCCAGCCCTATTATTACTTGTATTCTTGATAATTGCCATTCTGACTGGAGCGTGATAGAATCTCAGTATAGTTTCGATTTGCATTTGACAAAATTTGTACCGTGAGTGTACGTAGGGTTATGCATTCTGAGCACTGAGGACTAGATCTTACAATTCCTGCAAGTGTCTCCTCCCTCCCCTTTCCCCAGAGAACCCCCTTCCCTTCCTCCTTGCTCTGTATCACAATAAGGCAACCCTGTTCCTACCCTCATGTCCGTCTCCCTTGCTCATCCTCCAGTCCCCAAGCTAGACATCACTTCCTCTCAGAATTCTTTCCACCTCCCCACTAGTAACAGAGTCAGATTCCCCCTGTGCTCACAGCACCCTGGGATTTCTCCATGGTAACAACCACACCCTGAGTTTTGCTTGGCTTGTCTTTCTTACCAGCCGTCTGAGTTAGGGAGTTTCACCAGGATTTTCCCTAACTTTTGGCAGGGTACCTACACCCTGGGAGACACCTTTAAATGACTGAATAGAGGGACTAAAAGAAGGGAGGAACTGAAGGGAAGAGAGAGAAAAGAAGGAGAGGAGAAAGAACAAAGCCCGCGTGTTGGCTGTGTGGCATAGACGTTCTCCAGTTCTGTCAGAACAGTCTAGCGAACTGTTTGCCCCTGTTATTTCTTCCTGTCCGAGGCTGAGACATGCCATGCTGGGGTTCATCTGCCTCTGCAGCTCTGCCCACCCTGCTTCTGTTTGGACCAGCAGAGGAACTTGGGCCTTGCTCACGTACAGATCTGGAGTCTGAGGACCTTGACTGAGATCAGCCATAGAACAATTCCCAAATCGATCTCCTTAGCTCAGAAAAATTAGGTCCTGGTGGGTGGATGGAAAAGACCTTGGTGACATTCACAGTTGGGAGGGATCGGGGTTTGAAGGGTACACAGGGCTCAACAGGAACGCTTATTATTCAGTACTTTGTTCAAAAAATATGGATGGATCACTTGCAGAGCGCCAGGTACCGGGCTTTAGGAATACGTTTAAAATCCCAAACCTCGAATCCTGTGATCCAAGAACCCCGACTGCTGTTCTCACCTGCAGGAGGGCCCCTCCTTGAGCAGCCAGCACCTGTGCCGATCATTGCACCTCCCTTTTAGCATTGTGGAGATGACCGTGTCCTTCCTCTTCTCTCCCTGTAAACTCACGTATACTGTTACGAATCCTACATCTACTTGCACAGGTGGTCGTAGGTGCTAAGTCCCCCTGATCACCAGAGAGCCAAATGAGTGACACACAGGACCCCGAGCTGAGAGTAGCTGTGGCCCTGAGTGGTATAGTAGGGAGGGAAGGTGGGTACGAAGCCATCAGGGATGTGTCTCAGTCCCCAGCACAGAACTGGGCCCGCTGTGAATACTGATTGAAGGAGTGGATGACGTTGAAGTTACAAAATGTCTCCATGGTAGCGTTTCTGCCTCCTTTTTTCTTTATGTCCAAATTTGCTGGGTGCCGTGGTGCACACCTGTAATCCCAGTGGCTTGGGAGGCTGAGGCAGGAGGATTGGGAGTTCAAAGCCAGCCTCAGCAAGGGCGAGGCACTAAGCAACTCAGTGAGACCCTGTCTCTACATAAAACACAAAATAGGGCTGGGGATGTGGCTCAGTGGTCGAGTGCTCCTGGGCTGTCAGGTTCTACATGTGGTCTGTGACTTCTCCATCCGTGCACTCTCCAATAGTGGCATTGCGACTCTAGAAGTGACAGAGTCTTTCCTCCTTGGAGAAAATCAGCAATCTCAAAAGGCTGAGCCTGTGACAATCATGTGACTGTCTTCCCCTATGGTTAGGGAACTGCACCAGAAGGTATATTTGAAAGTATAAAGCAACTTGATTACAATCATTAAGGACAAACAATTTCTACCTATCGCATTAAATGATCTGGTTTAGACCTTGTGGCCTTCCTACCTGGCTGAGCAAAATAGTACCTTAAGAGTTTATTTTAGGGCTTTCTTGACTTCCAATTGGGAAAACTATTCCCCCCTGTTAATTTTAGCACATTTAAAGGCACATGCAGCCCGACGCACCCTGGGTAACCTACCCCATTTAGTCCAGCCCTGTGATTATTTTCTTCCTGAATTATACAGTGTGCTGAAATTCACGGAGGCTGGAGGTGTTTCTCATGCATTTGGTAGAGGTTTTCTTCTAAAAGCCATAGTGGAATCAGAGAAAACCTTTTGGGCATTAAAATAAGGCTACCTGAACTTCCTGGCTGCTTTCTAGAACATTCTAGATCCTATTCCAGGACAGGCAAAAGAGTCCTAAGTCACGGGATCAGGGGAGAAATATCACCAAAAGCTGCTCAACCCCAATAGCACGCAGAATTTGCTTTCTGGTTACCCAGCCCCCACTGTCTCATTCGGATTAAAGATTCCAGAACAAAACTCTTCCTCACGTGACTTTCAGAGCTGCTGTTGACCAGTTCTGAGGCACGGGGCAAGTCACTGATTTACCTAGCTTAATTTTTAATTTTCTGAAAAGGGAGAAGTATTCCCAGCTCCCTCCTCTACTACTGGCAAAATAACTTTTCTGGTCGTTAACCATTCTTCAAGACCCATGGACAGGCACGTAGGAAGCAGAAAGCATTCAGGAATCGTGGTGTTTCTGCTCTGAACTGTTACTGATTGACACACAGACAAAGCCTTGTGGATTAAGGAAAAGGAACAGGAACTCTGGAAGATTTAGTCCAGGTTCAGCTGCTCACTAATCACGATCCTCTCTGAGTCACCCAAGTCTTCATTTTCTAAGGAATTACATTTTCCACAGATAGCTAGAAATTTCTTCTGCAGTTATCTGCATACTTCTTGATTTGGTTTGGTTTTTCTGGTACCAGGGATTGAACCCAGGGGCACTTGACCACTGAGCCACATCCCCGGCCCTTTATATATTTTATTTTGAGACAAGGTCTCACTGACTTACTTAGGCCTTTGCTAAGTTGCCGAGGCTGGCCTTGAACTTGCAATCCTCTGGCCTCAGCCTCCAGAGCAGCTGAGATTACAGCATGCACCACCATGCCTGGCTTATTTGGTTTTTGACATTCAGCAATCCTCTAATTCCTAATGATAAAACAAAAGCATTATCCTTTCATAATACCTGCCAGCTTAGTTCAGGAAAACAAAAAGCCCCAAAATCACTGAGCCAGAGGTGAGCCGGGGAACTACGCATTTCTTTGACCTGATTTTTGCTCCCCCAGGCTCACCTCAAAGTGGTGAGATTTAAGTCTGATTTGTGCTCTGGGGAGTGTATGAGTGATCCACATACCAGATTCTGAGATTTGCTTCCAAGCAATTTGAAGTTTATGAATGATGAGAAGCTACCAGCACATACCAGCAGATCCCTTCTACTTCCTAAAGGAGCAGTCATTCCTGAAAGATCCAGAGCATATCATATGACCTAGCCATTCCATTCCTAGAGGTCTACCCTAAAGAATGGAAATCAGGCCAGGAGCCGTGGTGGCACACTGTGTAATCCCAGCAGCTTGGAAGGCTGGGGCAGGAGGATCGCAAGTTCAAACCCAGACTCAGCTATTTAGCGAGGCCTTGTCTCTAAATAAAAAATTTTAAAAAGGGCTGGGGATGTTGCTCAGGTGTTAAGTGCCCCTGGGTTCAACCCCTGGTAATAATAATAATAATAATAATAATAATAGAAACCGGGTATACCAATCTGTCCATGAATATTCATAGTAACTTATTGAATTAATTATTATCTGTCCATAGGGCAGATAACCTCACTGAGTGAGGTTGGATCTCAAATGCCTTAGGGGCAAGTCTGTCTGTGATATAAAATAAAGAGAGGTGAGATCTGAGGCTCTCTCTGGACTCTTAAATTAGAAAATTCACTGACGGTTAGATAACCCCAGGGCAAGAGGGGTTATCACAGGGATAAAGGAAACGGAAGCTGGGCTTGGCACAGGTGCCCGTCAGCTCCCCAAGTAGTCGAGTCTTAAAATGTTGGGTGACAGGGACACTTCAGACAAAACAAGCTTTGGTGACCTCGATAATACATCACCAAGATGGAATTTCTAAGGTGGAATTTGCTGTTGGTTGAAACAAAACAGACAAGGGCTTTGTGGACAGCATAGAGATCATTCTAGAACAAAACATACCCCTTGTTTTCTTTTTCTCTCTTGGCTGACAGGAGCAAACATGTGTGACCAGGGACAAGTTACTTAGGCTCTTAAAATCCCAGTTTCTTGCCAGGCACAGTGGCACATGCCTGTAATCCCAGCAGCTCAGGAGGCTGAGGCAGGAGGATGGAAAGTTCAAAGCCAGCCTCAGCAACTTAGTGAGGTCCTAAGCAACTCAGTGAGACCCTGTCTCTACATAAAACACAAAATAGGGCTGGGGATGTGGCTCAGTGGTCGAGTGCCCCTGAGTTCAATCCCTGGTAACCCAAAAAAGAAAATCCCAGTTTTTTCATCTGAAATATGAAAATTACAGAAAATGCTAAATCTCACTTCCTTACTGCAATCATCAGTGCTCGAACAGGAGTTTCTCCCTGAGATCTGGAACATGCCATTCAGGTCCATCGTCCTCCACCAGGACCCACCTGGGCCTGGCCCTTGGTGCAGAGTTGGTGAATAGTCTCTGGGTGATTGGGGACGTGAAGGGTCCATCCTAGAGTAGAGCAGGCTGTGGCTACAGGACAGCCGTTTCCATACCTGATGGGGCTTCCTTGGGAGAAGAGGGACTCATCATTTATGCCTCCCTGGGACAGGAAATAGGGCAAGAGGGCAAATCAGCACACATCACCACATTCCTGGCACTAGAGGTACTTAGATGGCAGTTGGGTGACCCTGGGGTTTTGGTTTTAAAGGCAAGCCCGTGTTTGGATGGGTGTTTAGTTTACAGGTTGAGGACCAAGAGGTGCTCCTTTGCCTTTTCCTTCTTCATGAAAGGCTCATCACGTGCCTCGGGCAGCTGTAGGTGAAATAGGTAAAATATGGAGAGCTCTGGTATTCTGGTTCAGGGATCTCGGGGTTTTCTAGTTTGTTCTTTTTAGATATACATGACAGTAGAGTGTATTTTGACATATCATACATACATGGGGTCTAACTTATTCTAATTAGGATCCTATTCTTGTGGTTGGACATGATGTGGAGTTTCCCTGGTCATGTATTCATATGTGAACATAGGAAAGTTCTGTCCCAGCCATTCCACTGTCTTTCCTATTCCCACCCCACCCCCTTCCCTTCACTTGCCTTTGTCTAATCCAATGAACTCCTGTTCTTCCCTGCACACCCTCCCTTGTTGTGTGTCAGCATCTGCGTGTCAGAGAGAACATTCAGCCTTTGGTTTGGAAGACTGGCTTATTTCATTTAGCATGATAGTCTCCAGTTCTATCCATTTACCAGCAAATGCCATCATTTTGTTCTTCTTTACGGCTGAGTAATATTCCATTGTGTAGATATACCACATTTTCTTTATCCGTTCATCTGTTGAAGGGCACCTGGGTTGGTTCCATAGCTTGGCTATTGTGAATTGAGCTGCTATAAACATGGGTGTGGGTGCAAAGAAAAAGTAGGCCACTTCTCCACCATGTCAGCTTTGGAACCAGCTTCCTCAAAGTGCAGGAAGTGAAATCAAGAATCAATAAATAGGATGGTATCAAACTAAAAAGCTTCTTCACGGCAAAGAAACCCACAGAGCCCACAGAATGGGAGAAAATCTTTACCACCTGCACCTGAGATAGAGCATTCATCTCCAGGATATATAAAGAACTCAAAAAAATCTTAACACCCAAAAATAAATAAAAACCCAGGCTGGGGTTGTGGCTCAGTGGTAGAGCACTTGCCTAGCCATGTGAGGCACTGGGTTCGATCCTCAGCACCACTAAAAACAAATTAATTAATTAATTAACTGAAAAGGTATTGTGTCCATCTACAGCTACATTAAATAAAATAACCCAATCAATAAGTGGGCAAAGGAACTGAACAGGCACTTAACGGAAGAAGGGATTTCAGTCGTAGGAGCTGGAGAGGCAGGTGGCCAAGTAACAGCTGGCGCCACAGGACATCAGAAGGCACGCTAGCTTCTCTCTCCACCTGCCCGGTTTGTCTTTGCAGTGCACCAAGACCTGCGGGGAGGGCTCCCGGTACCGCCAGGTGGCGTGCGTGGACTCCGACAAGGGCGAAGTTCACAGCGCGCACTGCGCCCCGGAGCAGCGACCTGCAGACCGCGAGAGCTGTAGCCTGCAGCCCTGCGAATACGTGTGGATCACAGGAGAATGGTCAGAGGTACCGACCCGGGGACATCTGTAACGCCTTCAGATCCAGAGGGGCCCTGGCCTGAGAGCAGCAGCGGGGAGAGGCAGGGACCTACCTCCCAGCTCTGCCCCTGAGCACCTCGTGCTCTCAGACAGGTCCTGGGTGTAAACCGGGGGAGGTCTGCAGGATGGTCTCTCCGGTCCCTTCAGCTCTTCCTGCTGCAATTCCCCCTTGGTAGTATGATGAAGAATGATTACAGGGACTGCAAGGAAGATCCTTAGCAACTTAGTGAGACTCAGCCTCAACATTTAAAGAATTAAAATAAAAATTAAGAAGGGCCACGGTGGTGCATACCTATAATCCTTAGGAGGCTGAAGCAGGAAGATCTCGAGTTCAAAGCCAGCCTCAGCAATTTAGCAAGGCCCTGAACAACTCAGTGAGACCCTGTCTCTAAATAAAATATAAAAAAGGAATGGGGATGTGGCTTAGTGGTTAGGCACCCCTGCATCAATAACTGGTACCAAAAAAAAAAAAAAAAATTTAAGAAAGACTGAGGATTTAGTGCAATGGTAAAACACCTCTGAATTCAATCCCCAGTACCAAACTAAATAAACATAAAAAAATTCATAAGGTTTGAAAATAAGATAATCCTGTTACCACTATTATCAACTTACTAATGAAAGTTGTCTAGGTAGGCGTCAGGTATGGGCGTGTATGAGGGATTGATACTTGAGATTCTTTAGATATTACAGAAGAGTATTGTATTTCTCTGGGCCAAAGATGGCTAAATGGATTAGCCACATTGGACTTGTCAAATGAGATGGTTCGGCCTGTACCATGTTCTAAATAACAACATGTTCTAAATAACAACAGCATTTGCACATTGAGAGACCTCACGTAGAAGTCCAGGTTTTTGTCCTCTCTTGAAACATCAGGTCAGGGAAGAGTGGGCACTCCATGTCTGGACGGCTCAGCTGGAAAGGAAGAGAACTTACTGGAATTATGCAGCCCTGATGTCAGTGGTCCTGGTTGGGGGGTGGTCCTGCTCTGCCCCACCCACTATGCTCTCCGATGCCCTGACAGTACCACAGGCCTTTAAAGAGTGAAGACAGACATGGTCAGATTATTAGAAAACAGATATGCAGTTTTGCATCCAGGAGCATGTGACTCCATACGAGAGTTCAGAATAGTCCTGGATGTTGGGTTTGAAGTGGGGTCCCCAGCCATCCAGAGGCAGGGGAAGGCGGGGGGCGGGGGGATTCATGGGTAATGGCTCCTCTGTCCTTCTTGCTTGCCCCTTATTTCTTCATCAGACGTGGACCCTAACTTGTGATCTCTAACTTGTTTTCCTCTGGCTCCCAGCAGTGAAAAGACATCCTGCCCTCTCGCCCTCTCTCTTCTTCTTGACTTGTGACTCAGTTCTTACTAGCTGCAGCCGTTGTACCTCTTACTGGCCAAGACTGACAGCCTCCTCTCAGCCAGTCTTCTGTGTGCAGCTTTTATTATGTTGAAAGAGCTTGAGTTTCTTTCAGAAACAGAGTCTCACTAAGTCACTCAGGGCCTCACTAAGTTGCTGAGGCTGGCCTCAAACTAGCGATCCTCCTGCCTCAGCCTCCCCAGCCGCTGGGATTACAGGTGTGCCACTGCGCCTGGTTTATTCTCAAATTAGAAACGTAAGAGATGCTCATGTTACTCTTGTGGCTTTAATACAATATGAAACCCCTGACAGAGGAGAGAGAAAGATTTTTTAAAAAATAATTGTTCCACACTTCCACAGATTTTCAGCTATATTATGGACTGAAAACTGTGCAGATTTGCACAGTCTAGAAGTCTGAAAACAGGACTAGGCATGAAAGGAAGGACCATAGGGAAGAGAGCTTGCAAGGGGAGAGATGCAGGGAGGGGCTGGCATCACAATGCCTTCTAGAAGGATCTACTAGAACTTCTAGAGGGATCTACAA
The DNA here is from genome assembly GCA_004024805.1 of Geosciurus inauris. Classification (NCBI taxonomy): domain Eukaryota; kingdom Metazoa; phylum Chordata; class Mammalia; order Rodentia; family Sciuridae; genus Geosciurus; species Geosciurus inauris. The sequence continues at coordinate 37,377 of PVHX01001499.1, read as the reverse complement.
ATATGCAGATGCCGCAGCAAGGCATGCTCTGTCCCTGGGACCTCTGCTCCTGGAGAGTTGTCTGTGGTGTTCTTGGAGTTCACCCATCTGAGTTAGTAGAGAACTGGAAAACGCCTACAAAGAGAAGCTCCATCCCCCACAGGGATGCACACAAGTGAGGCCTAACAGGTATTGCTAGTGCAAGGAGACAACATTCTGTGCTTTCTTTTGCTTTGCTTTGCTTTGCTTTCTTTTTCTTTCTTTCCTTCCTTCCTTCCTTCCTTCCTTCCTTCCTTCCTTCCTCCTTCCTCTCTTCTTTCCTTCCTTCCCTCTCTCCCAGGGATTGAACTCAGGGGCACTTAACCACTGAGCCACATCCCCAGCCCTTTTTTTAGATGTTTCTAGAGACAGAGTCTCGCTGAGTCACTCAGGGCCTCACTAAGTGGCTGAGGCTGGCCTCAAACTTGTGATCCTCCTGCCTCAGCCTCCTCAGGCGCTGAGATTACAGATGTGCACCACTGCACCTGGTTTGTTTTCAAATTAGAAAAGTAAGACATGCTCATGAAGAATCACACATATAAGACCAAGACAGGTAGTGTAGGCAAAGCATGTACGATTTTACCTCCTTAGACAGGGGCCACTCAGACCCTTCAAAACTCTGGTCTGTATTGGTTGGAGGAATCCAGGGGCCGTGGACATTTTCACAAGGCTTTTATCAGTCAATTGAGAGCATCTGTTCTTTCCAGCTTCCTTTCAGAGATGTGGAGGCCTCTGAATCAAGCCTGACCATACTGGGGCTTAGTGTCACCAGCAAATGCCCGTCTGTCCTGTGTCCCCCCACTGGAATGGCGGGTGGGCTGCTTTGCTCCTAGTTTGTAGGAGCGAGGGCCCTTGGCACCCATGTTCTCAAACATGCAGCCTCGTCTAAATTAGTACAGACCAAGGTCAATGCATACACTGGCCAGCCCCTCTGAGACACCTGCAGCTTGGTCAGACAGAGTTGCTCAGCATCTCTCCTTGTGGGGACACCCTGGCTAGCCTGCACTCCCTCGACCTGGCATCACGAGCTGGGCCTTGGGGACCTTTGAACAGCAGCAGCCAAAGAAGAAACAAAGGTACACAGAGCATTTCCAGGTCTGGAGTCAGCCAGAGGGAAGGCCCAGCGAAGCTCTGCAGGCCTCTGGCTGGGCAGGCTCCTCCCGTCTCTGAGCTTTATTCAAGATGAACCTCCTTCCTGGAAAAGCCCAGGAGAGGAGCACAACAGGCTTAAAGCCACAGAGCAGGAGACATCAGGGAAAGGTAGGCACTGGCTGATTAAAAGGGTAGTTGCGCCAGGCAGGGTGGTACACACCTGCAAGCCCAGCAACTTGGGAGGCTGAGGCAGGAGGATCACAAGTATGAGGGCAGCCTCAGCAACTGAGCGAGGCCCTAAGCAACTCAGAGAGACCCTGTCTCTAAATAAAATAAAAAGGGCTGGGGATGTGACTCAGGGGTTAAGTGCCCTGGGTTCAATCCCGAGTACGAAAACAAAACCAAAAACAAAAACAAAGGACAGTCCCTTACCCCAGAAGCAGCACAACATACATGTAGCCTGTTATCTCCAGGACTTCCTCTGACCCTTCCCAAAGAGCCTGAAATCTAGAGAATACACAGACTGCATCCAGACTTTACAAACAAAGGTTGCCATTTAGGATGTTATTTGCTGACATTACCTAAGAAAGATCATCAAAATTACATGAATTATAATTCAGCCTTATTTGTTAAGCAGTAAATGATACAAAATAATTAGCTGAGAAGTTTGAACATGTTATAAAGCTTTATCATTAACCAATTCAATGTCCTGCCACAGAAGGGAGTAGGTACCTAGTAAAATGCATGCTGCTTCTTCATCTCTGTATTGGGGGGGCATTTTTAATTGTTGTATAGTTAGGATAAAGGGTTGCATGGTCACCAGGTTGAGAGAGAGAGGAGTTAGGAAAGTACCTGCCAGTCAAGATACCTAGCCAGCAAGGTGCAGTGGTGCGTACCTGTCATCCCAGTGGCTCCGGAGGCTGCGCCCAGATTTTATGCAGCACTATGACAAAGGTTGCCATTTAGGATGTTATTTGCTGAATTTTTAGGAGGACTGAAAGTTCAAAGCCAGCCTCAGCAACTTAGCAAGGCCTGAAGCAACTCAGCAAGACCCTGTCTCTAAATGAAATACAAAACAGGCTGGGGATGTGGCTCAGTGGTTAAGCAGCCCTGGGTTCAATCCCAGGTACCCAATAATAATAATTAATAATAATAATAGTGAAAGGACCGGGAATGTAGCTCAGGGTAAAGTACCTTAGATTAATCGCCAGTACTGGAAAAAAAACAACAGAAAGATCCCTAGCCAGGAAGAGAAGAGAGGGGCAGAGGATATTAAGAGGCAGGAAGCACATAGGACCCAGCAAGGGGACATGCCCCCAAAGTCCCCTTTTGGCCAGATGTTTGCATTCCACCCTCAAAATGGCAGCTCATGGGCTGGTTTGGTTCGTCTTGCTCCACAGTGGTGGCTTCTCTGATGTGGTGGTTGTAGGTTCAGAAAAGCACAGTTTGATGGCAGCTAGGGCACTTTCCTGTCCTCACCCACTGGAGACCCAGAGAAGGGGTGGCGGGGCCCCACCTGCAGTGAGAGCCTCAGATGTGGAGTGTCCCAGGGCTGCCTGTCCCCTGGGTGCTGGGGCTGCCCCTGGAGGTGGACGACTGAGCTGGCCAAGGGAGAGCTGGCTGCAGCCTCCTCGTGGGGTCAGGGCCCGGGTGGAAGGCCGGGGCTGGTCTGGGTTGCTCGCAGGAACTGCCTGAGCCTCCCTGACTCCTCTCTCCCCAGTGCTCAGTGACCTGTGGGAAGGGCTACAAACAGAGGCTGGTCTCCTGCAGCGAGATCTACACAGGGAAGGAGAACTACGAGTACACCTACCAAACCACTGCCAGCTGCCCCGGCACGCAGCCCCCCAGCGTCCACCCCTGCTACCTGAGGGACTGTCCTGTCTCTGCCACCTGGAGAGTTGGCAACTGGGGGAGCGTAAGTGAATGACTCAGTTACCAAATCTGGAAGCTAAAACCTTGTCTGAAACACCCCTGCCTGGCCTGCTGTCCTGAGTGGGGAACAGAAGTCAGCAGCTTGGCCTTTGCAGAGCCCGAGGAGGGGCCTCTTCTGGTCTCTGACGGCATGGCTCAGTGCTCAGAAGCCACTTGAGCTAGAACTGGTTCCCCAGTCAGCCACCTTCCAGGACAGTGTGAGCTGTACGACTCTCGGTTTCCTCATCTATACAATGGGTAGCTGTGGAGATGAGGTGCTAATATATAAAAGGTTATAATGGCAAATTTTATGATTGACACGTGTTTGTACGTGGTGTGTGTGTGTATATATGTATATACATTTCTAAACTATTTTTTTTTGGTACCAGGGATTGAATGCAAAGGTGCTTAATCACTGAGCCACATCCCCAGCTCTTTTTTGTATTTTATTTAGAAACAGGGTCTCACTGAGTTGCTTAGGCCTTTGCTAAGTTGCTAAGGCTGGCTTTGAACTTGAGATCCTCCTGCCTCAGCCTCTCCAGCTGCTGGGATTACAAGCATGCACCACTGTGCCCGGCTTACTATCCTTTTCTTTAAAAAGTACTTGGAGGTCTGGAGGTTTCTCTCAGTGGCATAGAGCTTGCCTCATATGCATAAGGTTCTGGGTTTGATCCCTAGCCCTTTAAAAATAAAATAACATGAAAAGCACTTGGAATCTGGCACTTGGCAGGAGCTACTGCAGGTAGCAGCTATGCTTTGTGGCTTCTGTTCTCAAGGTGTCTGTAGGCTTTCGTTTTTCTGTGTTGGGAGTATTTCGTGGTGTTACGGGTTCAGCAAGGCAGAGTATTTCAGATTGAGTCTGCCCTGCCTGGAGAATTGGTGCAGCCTCCTGTCTGGGCTATGAGACTCCTATTCTTGAAAGGTCATCAGGCAAAAGTACGTGATGAATTGTGCCAGACCCAGTGGCTCATGCCTGTAATCCCAGCAACCCAGGAGGCTGAGGCAGGAAGATCACAAGTTCGAGGCCAGCCTCAACAACTTAGCAAGTTTTAAAATTAAAAAAAAAAAAAATGGGAGGGAGGGGTTTCTGGGGCTGTAGTTCAGGGGTAGTGCTCCCTGGGTTCAATACCCAGTATCAGGGCTGGGGTTATGGCACAGTGGTAGCGTGCTCGCCTAGCATGCAGGAGGCACTGGGTTCGATCCTCAGCACCACATAAAAATAAAATAAAGATATTGTGTCCACCTACAACTAAAAAATAAATATTTAAAAAAAAAATACCCAGTATCAAACATACACACACGAAAGTATAAGATCTTAGAGAAAGTGGCTGGAGTTTGAATCCTGGCTTCACCATGACATTAACAAATTCCTTAACATTTCAGCCTCAATCTCACATCTAAAAATAGGGCAATGGTAGTCTTATCTCATAAGATTTTTTTACGCAGCTTGACTAAAAAATGTATGTATGCATATAATTATATATAATTTTATATATATGTAATAGTGTTTCATATATATGTTGCATATACATATGCGTAAAGCTTAAATATGTATGTCTAAAGCTTAGCACAGAGACTGGTTCATAATGAGTGCTGAGCAAATATCAGCTACTTGTCAGCCACACACAGTCTGAATTGTCACCTGCCCTTGACATCAGGGCTCTGAGCTCCACCCAACCAGAAGCCCATGCCAGCCAGGTCTGACAGCCACCTGCTGACTCTGGTTTCCCTTCCAGTGCTCCGTGTCTTGTGGCGTCGGGGTGATGAGCAGATCCGTGCAGTGTTTAACCAACGAGGATCAACCCAGCCACTTATGTGCCACTGATCTGAAGCCAGAAGAACGAAAAACCTGCCACAATATTTACAACTGTAAGTGGCCTGCTGGGAGCCATGTTCTCCAGCACGAGGAACGGGGTTTCTTTGTCCATCTGTCTGTCCTCTTTAGAAACATAGAGCATTTTTTGGTACCAAGGATTAAACCCAGGGGCGCTTCATCACTGAGCCACATCCCCAGCCGTATTTTGTGTTTTATGTAGAGACAGGGTCTCACTGAGTTGCTGAGAGCCTCGCTTTTGCTGAGGCTGGCTTTGAACTTGCCATCCTCCTGCCTCAGCCTCCCCAGCCGCTGGGATTACAGGCATGCGCCACTGCACCCAACCATAATGCTATGTTTAAAGAAATGCTCCCCTTTGCTAATATGTGTTGGTGCAAACAATATCATTCATCTCATGGGTGGACCTCACACATCTTAGAGCATCAAATAGAGCATGCAATTCGGGTGTTGCAGGCGAGTTACCCCAGAACTGCAAGGAGGTCAAAAGACTTAACGGTGCCAGAGAAGACGGAGAATACTTCCTGATCATCAGAGGGAAGCTCCTAAAGGTGAGTGTCGTCAAGAGCCATTATTTTGAGAACCCACCCGTCATCTCATTTCTGAGCTGTCCCCATGGGTTATTTCCGGCGTGTCTTTCAGATCTTCTGCGCAGGGATGAAGTCTGACCACCCCAAGGAGTACGTGACTCTGGTTCATGGTGACTCTGAGAATTTCTCCGAGGTTTACGGGCACAGGTAGGAAAGCCAGACTCAGAAAAAAAGCCTGGAGATACCCGGAGAGCCCTAGAAAATTGTTCCTGTCCTTACCAGAACCTTCTCTCCATCACATAGATTGCTCGACCCAACAGAATGTCCCTACAACGGCAGCCGCCGCGATGACTGCCAGTGTCGGAAGGATTATACAGCAGCTGGGTTTTCCAGCTTCCAGAAAATCAGGATAGACCTGAGCAGCATGCAGATAATCAGTAAGTGCACCGAGGCTCCGCGTAGGAACACGCCATTGCTGTCTCCGTTCAGCCGACCTCCGCGCCCTGCACGTGGCTGGGGGTGAGGCCCGGAGGATTCAGAGACCAAGGGGTTTGCATTCCGGTAACCACAGTCCCGATCTCGGGTGCATGGGAGCAGGGTTTTGGCTTGGTATTCCAGTGAACTGCCTGTACTGGACCTGACAGATCTGTGATGGACGGACGAGTGAATGGATGGATGGATGGACGGATGGATGAACAGGAAAGATGGAAGTACCTTAGAGGGACCCCAGTGCAGTGTGGGAAATCGAGACAGCACCCCCAAATGGCACTGACACTAAGACCTAAAGATCAAGGAGGGGTCAGCCAGAGCCCAGCACTAGTGCACGCCTGTAATCCCAGCAGCTCCGGAGGCTGAGACAGGAGGATCGCAAGTTTGAAGGCAGCCTCAGCAATTTAAGGAGACTCTATGCTGCAATCTCATGAGATCTTGTCTCAAAATAAAAAATCAAAATTAAAAAAAAAAAAAATGGTGAGGGATGCAGTTCAGTAGTCATGTGCTCCTGGGTTCAATCCCTGGTGCCAAAAAAAAAACCAAAAAAAAACAAGTGATCAACCAGGCACGGGGGTGTCAGTGTGGGGAAAGCAAGGGTGAAGCAGAAACTTCTAGAGCAGAAGAAACAGCAGAGACAAAACCCAAAGCTAAGCAATTCGTGTGGCCGCTTTTATCCCGCCGGCTCCCACCAGCCCAGTGGTACACAAACACAACGGAAAAGTAATTCTATCTGATTGTCAATTTACAGAAGAAAAATGGAACATGGAATTACCTTTTTCTAACAAGCCTGCGCGAGCTGGTTTCGTGCTCTGGCCCACACTGCGTTTCTGGTAGGGACATTAATCACCGGAGTGGTTAAAGACAGCTACACTATCTAAACATGTTCCCTTGAATGGGGGAAAAACAGAAAGGATGAATAATTAATTTTTCCTCATTAACATTGAACCCAGAATATGCATCGCTTTTCCTCTCGAGGTAGATTAAACTTGATTTGTACCAACATATTTTTAATTGCCTTTGGCTAGACTGGTGAGGGCTAAAGGCAGAGAGAGACTGCAGCTTCTCCACTTGGAAGACACCCTAGCTTGCAGACAAAGGCTCTCACATTTCCCTCCCACCCAAGTATGGTTCTCTGCAGAAAGATGAAGGGCTTTAGCCATTCCTGAAAGAACAAGGTACATGCCTGTGATCCCAGCAGCTCTGGAGGCTGAGGCAGGAGGATTGCAAGTTTGAGGCCAGCCTCAGCAATTTAGCAAGGCTTTAAGCAACTCAGCGAGACCTTGTCTCTAAATAAAATATAAAAAGGGCTGGGGATGTGGCTCAGGGGTTAAGTGCCCTGGGTTCAATCCCCAGTACCCCCCCCCCCAAAAAAAGGCAGAAGATAAATAAACTCTGGCCTCCAGCTTCACCAGCAGACCAATCCAACAGCCTTCTCACTTGGATTGCTCCTAGGCATGTGCAGAACTGGTCTCCGGAGCTACAGGAGGGTTAAAAACGCAAGCTCGGGGTCAGCATTATTTGGATTAGCTTTCTTTTAAAACTCCAAGTTAGCCTACACTTGGGAAACTGCCATTAATAATTTCAAGATGTGAGTTCTAATTGCTCCACATCTTGGCAATCATGGTGCCCAGGCCACGAGAGGACAGATGGAACCTTGGGGGACAGGTCCTGAGTGGCTGGCAGAGCTCCCCTGGCTCCTTGCCCCTGCCCTTAAGCCCGCCATGCAGAGTGACAGGAGGCTCACGGCCCTTCAATGACACTGCGTCTAAGTGAGGCAATTCACCTATTTATTTATGTAGGAATCGATTCCAAAGTCATGTTAAACTCCTTTTTGGCTTCCATACTGGGAGGAGACAGACAGCCAGTGCTGATAAAGCCCAGGGAACGAAGCTCTCCGAACCACAGTTCTAATGAGAAACACCCAGCTGCACATCTGGATCCCGTTACTCGCTAATGCTTGGAATGGTTTCTTCTCCCCCATTCCTTCCTACTCTTCCTCTGACTGTCCGTGCTCCCTTCTTTCTCCTCCTTCATATCCTGTCCCTGCTCTGCCTTTCTCCCCTCTCACCTTCCTCTCCCTTTAACCCCTTCTCCACCCAACAGCCACCGACTTACAGTTTGCAAGGACAAGCGAAGGACACCCCGTGCCTTTTGCCACCGCCGGGGACTGCTACAGCGCTGCCAAATGCCCACAGGTATGTCCTCAGAGCCTCCCCCTTACCCGGATCCACACCCCAGGGCCACCCTCAGTTGCATCTGCTTCTAAGGATGCAGTTAGAACAGGTTCTCAGCAGGGCACTGGGGCCACATGCTTAGGGGGGCCTCGCCAATGCCTGCAGAGTCTAATCCAGTGTTCCATTCCCAGGAGTGGTTCCCAGCAACATAACCAGGGCTGTAGGCCTGGTCTCTGCATTTGGCAAAAGGCACCAAGTCTGCCGTGCACAGTGTCGTACACCAGTAATCTCAGCAGCTCAGGAGGCTGAGGCAGGCCAATCACAAGTTCAAGGTCAGCTTCAGCCATTCAGTGAGGCCCTAAGCAATTTAGTGAGACCCTGTCTCAAAATAAAACATAAAAAGGGCTGGGGATGTGGCTCAGTGGTTAAGCATCCCGGGGTTCAATCTCCAGGCCCCCCTCCCCCTGAAAAAAAAAAAGAAAAAGAAAAATACCCCAAGATTGTCCCTGAATGGAGAGTTGGAAAGAGATGCATACCACTGACTAAACAGCCTGGCTAGTGGCCCCCAACGCATTCCTCTCAGCCATGCAAAATTCTGAATTTTGCATGATGTAGAAAATGCTTATCGAATTAAGGATCAAAATAAGATGCAAAGTGCCACACGTGCTGTGGTCCCATCTGTGTTTTTGGTTTTGGGTTTTGTGGTGCTGATGATCCAGTCCAGGCCTCGTGCATGCCGACCACCCACACTACACCTGAGCTATTCCCCTAGCTCCTATGAGTTTTGTTTTGTATTTTGTTTTGTTTGTTTTTGGTACTGGGGATTGAACTCAGGGGCACTCAACCACCGAGCCACATCCTCAGCCCTATTTTGTGTTTTATGTAGAGACAGGGTCTCACTGAGTTGCTTAGCGCCTCGCTTTTGCTAAGGCTGGCTTTGAACTCGCAATCCTCCGGCCTCAGCTTCTTGAGCCGCTGGGATTACAGGTATGCGCCACTGCACCCAGCTTCTATGTGTTTTAAAAAACATCTAAGTGGGGGAAAAAAAGCTTGGAAAAACTTTTTTCTGAACATTAGTAAGATGTATTTTGTTAAATTTTTTTAAGAAATAAATATTGGGCCTGGGGGGTCTCAAAATTGGCAAGATATATTTGGGTCCCTTTGATTCTCCAATTGTAGCATTTCTAGAATAGTCTTAGCAGATCAGTTGATCTCTCTGATGGGCACCATTCTTGTTAGTAGAGACCCATAAAAATCTATCTCTTGAGGAATCGATAGCTATTTGAGGAGAATAACAAGTAAACTAATAACCATGATGTAATAATATATTCTAGAAGTCTGGTAGGACTGAAACTTGGGGCTCTGTGGATGTCATTAGCCCAATCTGTTAGTCCCAAAAACACAGATGGGACCATAGCACGTGTGGCACTTTGCATCTTATTTTGATCCTTAATTCCATAAGCGTTTTCTACATCATGCAAAATTCAGGTCTATATTTGCAGTGTTAGGTCAGAAGTGCAATTTCTCATCATCTACTGGATCTGCCCATTCTGCAGTTCTCTTTCCAGAAGTGTGTCCTTTTTGGATTTTTTTTTTATTTGATTTGATTTGATTTGATTTGATTTGATTTGAGACAGGGTCTCAGTACGTTGCTGAGTGTCTTGCTAAATTGCTGAGGCTGGCCTCAACCCTCAGTCCTCCTGCCTCAGCCTCCCAAGGTGCTGGGATTACATGCTTGCACCCAGCCAGAATGTGTGGCCTTTTGAAACATGCTGTAATAATCAGCCCAGGCTAATTTTGCAAAATAGGCAACAGTCTTTGCAAGAAGCTTCTGCACTTGGAAAGCAAGACAAGCATAATGAATTTGTGGATTCTGGTCAAGAGAACTTGGCCTGGGTTTTTTCCTTTAGTCCATGTGAGGTCTTTACAAAGCTGCTAGTACACTCTGAGCTGGGAATTTCCCACTTGGCCTTCAGAAGTCTGGGGATTGGGACAAAAATGATGTGCTCAGACACTGTCTCCGTAGGATGGATGGATTTACCCCCCACCACAGAGAAGGCCAAAGACAAACATCTGAATTTTCTTTTAAGGAAGTGTTTTCTCAGCCCCCAAGCTTTAGAAGAGCATTGCTAAACATTTAGGGAAGTGAAAAGAAAGCTCTCCAGGGAGAAAGAAAGTAAACAAAGGACCTAATGGTAAAAGGGTCTTTCCTCCATTACTCAGGAACTGAAAACGTTTGAATTGCAATTTCTTTAGAGCTATCCCTGGCTCCCAACTCCCGAGTGGTACGGGTTGCATTTTAATGGCTAATAGATTGACCTGTCCTGCCTTTTTCAAATGTCTCAGAAGTTTCTTGTTTCTATGTGCACATCCTTTGGGAAACATAACTAAATTAAAGGTAATTTGCATTCATTTATTTTAATAATTCAGAGACAAATGACCTGATGGGTCTGCTCAATTCTAACAAAGAAGCAGTTGCTAAGTGGGAAAACGCCAGCCAGCGAGAAGCTTATATGTACTTTTTTCAAATCACATTGTGTCCTTCTGGGATTCCACTCCTGAGACATTTATTTAGCACCAACTGTACTAAAGACAGATGTGAGCTTTTCAAATCCATTTTCCAGGGAAACGTTTGTCGAAAGAACAATTGTGCACACTGCTATGGAGAAACTGATTTCTCCTTGCACCTAGTGATTGTGCAGAAATAAGAGAGAGGCTCTGTTTGGATGCCCTGCCCCCAATACTGGGGATCAAACTCAGGGCCGTGAGCGTGCTAGGCAAGTGAGCTACCACCACACCGTCTCCCCAGTCCGAGATTCTCTGTTTGAGGATCTTACTCTTCTTCCCGTTGTTTGGGGTATTTATTTTCCAACAGAAGTGCCTTCACCTCCAGAAATAGTGGAGTGAGCCGGGCGGGTGATACACGCCTGTCATCCCAGTGGCTCAGGAGGCTGAGGCAGGAGGATGGCGAGCTCAAAGCCTTAGCAACTTAGTGAGGCCCTAGGCAACTGAGCAAGACCCTGTCTCTAAATAAAATATAAAACAGGGCTGGGATGTGGCTCAGTGGGTAAGCACCTATGAGTTCAATCCCTGGTACCAAAAAAATAAAAAAATATAAAAGAAATAGCTGGAGTGTGTGTGTGTATAAATGTCACCCTGATCAAGCAGGTGCATTATTGTTATTCCTGATGCTAGCATTTGTCACTTGCCACTATTGAGCCTTTTAGGCACCAGGCTCAGCATCCCTGTGTCCACAGCACAGCATCCTACGTGGTGAGGAAATGGAGGAGGTTCGGTTCCTGCCTGAAACCACACAACCAGTGCACGGGGGAGGCTGCATTGGATCCTAAGTGTGTCTGGATCCGTCCATATCTGTGATGGTCGATGTCTTTTTTTTTTCTTTTGGTACCAGGGACTGAACCCAGGGGTGCTTAACCACTGAACTACATCCCCCAGACCTTTTTATGTTCCATTTAGAGACAGGGTCTTGCTGAGTTGCATAAGGCCTCGCTAAGTTGCTGGAGCTGGCTTTGAACTTGCGATCCTCCTGCCTCAGCCTCCCCAGCCACTGGGATTACAGGCCTGTGCCACCACATCTGGCAGATGTCTTTTCTAACTCTGTTTCCAGGCAAGATTTCTGCTTCATATTCTTTTGGTGAGAGAACAGGATCTCTCTTTGGCCTAAGCACATCTTTTGCAGGCAGACCTCTAGAGGATGGCTAACTCTTAATTACTTTTCTTCTTTTAAATCAGCAACAGGAGGTAATAACTACAACTCTTATGCCATTTAGACCTTGAAGATAAGGCCTTTAGGGGTAAAGACGTCCCAGAACAGAGCTAAAAAGACATTAGATTAGCTCTTTGCTTCTCTGACAGTCCTCAGCTTTCAAAGTACGAATTCTTAGCTAGGATGGTTGCAGATTCCTGATCCAGAAAAAGCAGGAGGAAAATGAGGACCAACTCATTTTCATTTTCAACTCATGCGATTGGGTTTGTCCCCGCTTCTGAGAAGGCTGACTTGGTAGACTCTGTGTTAGTGTGCTCAGACACGGGACAGCCAGGGGAGCTGGGGGTATTGTTGGGATAGAAGGCAGGTCAGCGGTCTAGACTTTCTAGGAACTCCAGTGCTGGAACAGACCACATCTCCCTTCTGCCACACAGGGGATCAGGCGATCTGAGTGGAACCTGGATTGGAGGGATTGAAAAGAAAGTGATCCAGCTGGGCTTGTGGCTCCGTGGTAGAGCACTTGCTTGTCTAGCATGTGGGAAGCACTGGGTTCGATCCTCAGCACCACATGAAAATAAATAAATAAAACAATAGTGTTGTGTCCATCTACAACTAAAAATATTTTTTAAAAAAGCAATCCTTGCCAGGCGCACTGGCGCCCGCCTGTCATCCCAGCACTTGGGGAGGCTGAGGCAGGAGGATCGCGAGTTCAAAGCCAGCCTCAGCAATGGCGAGGCGCTAAGCAACTCAGTGAGACCCTGTCTCTACATAAAACGCAAAATAGGGCTGGGGATGTGGCTCAGTGGTCGAGTGCCCCTGAGCTCAATCCCTGGTGCCAAAAAAAAAGCAATCCTTGGCAACTTTGCAATCTGGCTGATGTGAATAGTGAGACCCACAGCCATGGGTATGAATGACAGTGACTAAGAAAATGACCAGGTCGGGGGTGCGGGAGCTGGAACCCAGTGTCAGGCAAGGACAATCTGGCCACACCACAAACACCTGGGTACTGAGGCCACTGAGCATAACAATGGCTGACATCTGCGTAGTATTGTCATAAAAATTTTTCCAACATTATTTTTAAAATATCTCCTATCTCTGCCAGGTGACAAATCACATGCGTTCTGCCTCCGATTCACAGATTAGATCTCACTGAGCAATTTCACAGATGGGGCTCAGGAAGGCGGAGCCCTTTGCCCGAGGTCACGCTGAAGAGAATACTGGAGCTGGCTTTCTAGAGAGGTCCAGCCTCCACCCAGGCTTCTCACCCAGTGCTTTTGACTTTGGGGGCTGGGTCGTCCTCTGTGGTGGGGCTGTCCTGTAACTCTAGGCTGAGAAGCACCCTTGGGCTCTTCTCCTTGCCTGGAGGTGAGATGATTCACAATGTCTCCAGACGATGCCTGGTTTCCTCTGGCAGCAAAAATCATCCCCATGGTTGAGAATCACTCCCTGAATGACACCAGACTAAATCCTCTGGTCACCTCCAGGAATAGGAATCCTCTTCGTCCCCATTCTATGTTCATGGAATCTAAGGCTCCAAAAGGGTTCATAAACTCTTGTTTATGCAACAGGCAGGGAGAAGAGACTGCTAGCCCTGCAAATCTTCACTCAGTAGCTAGCATGTAATATTTATTAAGAGTCTATCAAGGTCAGGTGTGGTGGTGCACACCTGTAATCCCAGTAGCATGGGAGGCTGGGGCAGGAGGATTGCAAGTTCAAAGCCAGCCTCAGCAACTTAACGAGGCCCTAAGCAACTCAGGGAGACCCTGTTTCTAAATTAAAAAAAAAAAAAAATTAAAAAAAGGTCTGGGAATGTGGCTCAGTGGTTAAGCACTCCTGAGTTCAATCCCTGGTACCAAAAAAATAAAATAAATCTATCAAGGCCAGATGTAATGGTGCATACCTGTAATCCCAGTGGTTCAAAAGGCTGAAGAAGGAGGATCCCAAGTTCAAGGTCAGCCCAGGCAATTTAGTGAAACTCTGTTTCAAATTGAAAAATAAAAAGGGTTGGGGATGTAGCTTAGTGTTAGAGCACCCCTAGTTTCAATCCTCAGTACCAAAACAAAACAAAACAACACCTCTCAAGTGTCTATTCATATGTTACAAACCATAACTAATATGCATAAAGCAATGCCAAGGCTGTGCCCTCAATAAGCTTACTCTTATAGTGGGGAATGTAAACTAATTCTCACAAAACAATTAGAAAATGCAAGAGAGATTACAGGGGTTTTGGATATCTACTCACTACCTGGGGATAATTTCATTTCTTCCTCACTACAATGCTCTGCAGGAGTACTTTTATTACCTTCCATTTTACAGATGGACAAACTGAGGTTCTAAGATGCTAAAAAAAAAATCTGTCCAGAGTCTAATGGCTGGTAAAAGAGGTAAAGTCACACTGGCATCTGATTGGTTGTGAACACCTGCTCACTCTCTCTTTGCTTTGTGAAACAGCGTTTTGATAAAAGCACTGATTCAGAGAGAGCAGTCATGGGGCTTGCACTTGAGAACATGTTCAGCCCTAAAACTGCTCACCAAGGAGGAAGCCTCAAAGAAGCTAGTCCCAGAAGCCTTTGCAGAGTCCTTTCTTTCTTTCATAGCACTAGGTTTCTCGACCACTGAGCCACATCCCCAACCCTATTTTGTGTTTTATTCAGAGACAAGGTCTCACTGAGTTGCTTAGCACCTCACCATTGCTGAGGCTGGCTTTGAACTTGCGATCCTCCTGCCTCAGCCTCCTGAGCTGCTGGGATTAAAGGGGTGCGCCACTGCGCCCAGCTTGCAGAGTCATTTCTGCGAGAGAAAGAAACAGAGGAAGGGATCAACCAGAGGGTCTCAGCTGCACCATGCCTTAGAAATAAATGTCAGCGCAACCGAGGTTTTGAAAGGCACCCTGGGAACCTTTTGGCATTCTGTCCCAGGCCTGGAAGGAGCCGCCCCAGTCCCTGTCCGTCTTGAGCAGGCCAAGCGCGCCCTCTGCTGGCCGCTGTGGGGAAAGCGCCTCTTCTTTGAAGTCCCGCCCTGCTGTGCTTAGAACGCTTTGTGCCCATCGCCCCGGGGAGCTGGAAGCCCAGGACGCTTTGGCAGCGAGATCTTGTTAGAAAAATTACACTGTGGCATTTTGTTCCTGAAGGAATCTGATAATTGTGAACAACACCAGAATTGCCATGTTAGGGAGGCCGAATAGAGGTGGTGGAGGAGGAGGATTTTGAAGTCAGGAGGATGGGAGTTGCACTTACTGTGTGCTGAAGAGCCCATCTCGCCGCTGGGTCTCAGTTTCCCCATCTGCAAAGAAAATCCCCTCCCTAGAGCTCTCGCGAGGAAAAATGAGATGATGCTTGCAAAGTGCCTGGCCCTGCACGCAGCAAAACACGCTCAGTAATTAGTAGCCATCAGAGTTCATTAACGTCCTTCTCCCTTGCAAAACACCTTTCCTGGTGTCCCTTTGCAGTGGCTTGGGACATCACGTGGGCTAAAAACTTTTTTGTGTTGGCCCGTTTGTTCTAGGGTCGCTTTAGCATCAACCTTTACGGGACAGGCCTGTCTTTGGCGGACTCGGCCAGGTGGACGTCACAAGGGAACTACGCGGTCTCCGACATTAAGAAGTCTCCGGTAAGGCTGCCCAAGGGGCAGGGCACGGGTTTGGTTTTGCTTTCGACCTTTCTTTTCTTTTTTCTTTTTTTATAACCATAGTGTTGGTGCAAAGGAGCAAATAGGTTTTCCCATTTCTTTGCAAAGGGTTGGGAAGAAAATTTAGGATATAAATCCGGGGTGGTGACCTTATGGGGCTATGAAATCCTTCTCAAGCTATGACGATGGGAGCCATCCCAGAGATTAAGAGGGCCTCACCTAGAAGCTAAAAACAGGAAGAAGCCTTTCAAATGCCCTGTGGCTCAGACATTTTGCAACTATTCAATGTGGGATTGGGTTTGTGAACCTAGGAAAATGATCTCTTTTTTTTTTTTTTTAACTGTTTGTTTTGTTTTGTTTTTTGATACCGAGGATTGAACCTAGGGGCTCTTAACCACTGAGTCACATCCCCAGCCCTTTTTATATTTTATCTAGAAACAGGGTCTTGCTGAGTTGCTCAGGGCCTCACTAAGTTGCTGAGGCTGGCATTGAACACACGATCCTCCTGCCTCAACCTCCTGAGCCACTGGGATTACAGGCTGTGCCACTATGCCAGGCTCCCCCCCACCCACCCCTCACCACCACCCCCGCCCCCACCACCTTTTCTAAATCTTTAGAGATGATTGCAATTCAAATTGGCCTGGAAGAAAGGGCTAACCTTATCAAGTGATATTTCTGGACACTTAGGAATACATACACACGTTCTATGATAATCAGATTTCCGTGCTTTTAAATCTTGTGCTCCAGGGGTGCTCCATGGGACACACTGACCTTTTTTTGCTCAATGTAGCAGTCTCATCAAAAATACTTCCACCTAGCCAAAATGAGAATATAAGGAAGCTGCTCAATCTCCTACCTCTGAGAAGGGAGATACCCAATTTTGTCTTCTGGAAGAAATCTGTTTTCTGATTCCCTTTTCTAAGTGCCAGAGTTACATTTGTGAAAAATAAGAAAAAAAATCTGCCTCACTCCTTTACTCAACCTGAGCCGATCAATCACTGACCTCAAATAAAACTAACTAAATAGCCATATTGATTGCTCATAATTGATTGTTAAATATTTTCCTAGCACTGAAAGGAATAGAAAGAGCACAGGTGCTTTAGAATGTGCCCTGAAATTACAGCATTCACAGCATTCATGCCTTTTCTCTTCCCTCCAGCAACTATACATTATGGCTATTATTATTATTATTATTAAAAAATAAAGTTAGTATAGTTTCATTGCATACAACATGTTTTGAAAATATGCATTGTTTCAATGACCCAGAATAACAACAATAAAAATTGACTGTCCAGCCGGGTGTGGTGGCACAGGCCTGTAATCCTAGAGGCTGGGAAGGCTGAGGCAGGAGAATTCCAAATTCAAAGCCAGCCTCAGCAACATAGTGAGGCCCTAAGCAACTCAGAGAGACCCTGTCTCTAAATAAAATACCAAAAAAGGGCTGGGGATGTGGCTCAGTGGTTGAACGCTCCTGGATTCACTCCCCAGTACAAAAAAAACAAAAACAAAAACCGTCCAAAACCATGGTTGTAGGTGTAGGGAAGAAACCCTCTAAGTAAACTATGTAACTTTAGTTGCAATAGTATGTTAGCCCCTGTCAATCAATTCTGCAGTTTCAGGGGAAAGAAAAAAATAATTAAAGCCTGGAGCGCCACCTTATGGAGAGAATGATCACTGCAGAGGCTGTTCCTCAAGCCCTTCAGGAATGGTTGGGCCTGGGCTGGAGGGAGCTGGTGTTGACAATTGCCTGTCAGCAATTTTTTTTTTTTTTTTTTTAAATCTTGGTGTGTTTTTTGACAGTTTAGAGAGCCCTAGCTCAAAATTAATCTCCAGGGCCTGTCGCACACTTCTTTCGAATACCCGGGACGCTCTGTAGCCACAGGCAGCCTGGAGAACTGCTGCTCTGTGGCAACCTACAGTCTAGACCACAGAGCAGCGTCCCCTAGGGATGCTCTGTGAAGATGGGTCTCCACCACCTAATACATGTGGAAAAAAGCACAGGGGATTTCCTTCCCGAAGAGGCACAGCGAGCATCAATGTGTTGGAGGCTAGGATAAGTACACAGGAAAGAAACCCACGTGACTTTATTTGAACCAGCATTCCCCTAAAGCAGTGGCTCTCGCAGTAGAGTGTGTGTAAACTTCAACAGGGTTGGTTTGGGGTTTGTTTGTTTGTTTTGTTACCGAGAATCAAACTCAGGGGCACTCGACCACTGAGCCACATCCCCAGACCTATTTTGTGTTTTATGTAGAGACAGCGTCTCACTGAGTTGCTTAGCACCTCACCCTTGCTGAGGCTGGCTTTGAACTCATGATCCTCCTGCTTCAGCCTCCTGAGCTGCTGGGATTAAAGGGGTGCGCCAGCATGCCTGGCTTGTGTTTTGTTTTACAGTGCTGGGGATGGAACCCAGGGCTTTGCACATGCTGCACAAGTGCTGCTGAGCTGCAACCCCAGCTCCAAAAGATGCACAGATTTTCTAGGAGTAGCCAGAAACATACATTGGTTTTGTTGTTGTTGTTGCTGTTGTTTTTGTTTTGTTTTGGTTCCAAGAATTGAACCCAGAGGCACTTAACCACTGAGCCACATCCCGAGCTCTATTTTTATATTTAATTTAGAGACAGAGTCGTGCTGAGTTGCTGAGGCTGGCTTTGAACTCGCCATCCTCCTGCCTCAGCCTCCTGAGCCACTGAGATTGCAAGTGTGCGCCACTGCCCTGGCAGGAATGTACGTTACTAACAGTTTTCCAGGTGATACTGATGCTCCTGGTTTGTAACTATGTTTTGAGAATCACTGACCTAAAATTAAACCAACCACAAAACCTTTCAAAGTCACACCTTTTAATATTCCCCAAGCGTTGGTTCATGGGACATGCTTTGGAAATGCAATATCCTGCTCCCACTTGAAGCTCACTGCCATCTCGCCCCAAGAGGTAGAGGCGCAGGCCCCCTGCAGGGTCAGGCCTTGGCCATTTATTACACCCTCCTTTCTAAACAGCTCTGCTTTCATCCGGCCCCCAGAGAAGCACATCCTTTGCTTTTCTGCTGGGAGCTAAAAAAGGGAGAAAAAAACAGTGAAAGACACACTTTTCCAAACCTGCTTGACAATAAAATATTTTCCCCAGGCAACACTAAAAGCAAACTCAAGACCTTCAGGGTAGAACTGGATCTCTAGTACCAACACAGAACGCAGGTGTGGTCTCACCACCAGGGCAACACTGGTCAAAAGAAGCCTCCATATCAAGTTCACTGCTGACTTCCTTGTGTGCAATGAAAAGAACTCTCTCTTCCTGTTACCTAAGAAAAATATCATGATTATAATTCTTTTTTTTTTTTTGGTACTGGGGATTGAACTCAGGGGCACTCGACCACTGAGCCACATCCCCAGCCCTATTTTGTGTTTTATGTAGAGACAGGGTCTCACTGAGTTGCTTAGTGCCTCGCCATTGCTGAGGCTGGCTTTGAACTCGTGATTCTCCTGTCTCAGCCTCCCAAAGTTCTGGGATTACAGGCGTGAGCCACCACGCCTGGCTATGATTATAATTCAAATACAATAGTTTCTCCTTCATTTCCAGAGGATGCCTGAAATCTCAGATAGTACCAAACCCTATAATTAACTAGGCTTTTCTCTATATGTTCATATCTATAATAAAGTTTAACTCAAATCAGACACAGTATCTATGGTCAACTGGAGTCCAAAATATTAAATGGAAAATGCCAGAAACAACTCATATGTTTTAAAGTATGCACCATTTTGGAATAGTGCCATAAATCAGAATTGCTTTGGAATTAAAAATTAATGAAAGTTGTAACTTTGGGGAAGGGATGCCAGGATTTAACCTAGGGCCACTTAACCACTGAACCAGTAAGAAATTAACAACAATAACTCATAATACAATTGAATTATTATAACAATATATCATAGTAAAAACTGTGCAAATGTGGTCTCTTGAAATATCCTACTATTCTGTACTCATTCACCCTTTTGTGATGATGTAAGATGATATAGAACCTAAGTAATGGGATGAAGTAAGATGAAGGATATTGCCATTGTGATGTAGTGTTGGGCTATTCAATAAGGGTTACTTAAACACAGGCACTGTGGAACCATGACAGGTCATCTGATAAATGACTACTAAGTAACTAAGGAGAGGGTAGCATATATAGCATGGATACACTGGTCAAAGGGATGATTCACATCCTGGGTAGGACAGAGTATGATGGCAAAAGATTTTATCACACTACTTCAAATGGCACACACTTTAAAACATATGAATTGTTTGTTTCTGAAATTTTCCATTTAATATTTTTGACCACAGATAACTGAAACTGGAAAGTAAAACCCCAGATAAGAGGAAGACTACTGTAGATATTTATTGAGCAGTTTAAATGCATTAACTCTGTGTGTTCCTCCCAGCTGTCATATCATCAGGGATGGGGACAGCAAGGTAAAAATGAGGTCAATTCTTGGAAGAGCAAGGTGGGGAGGTGGGCAGAGGAGTATGTGTCTGTTGTCTTTTTGGTGGTGGGCTCAGTCTAGCCTGCAGCAGGCCCAGCCTTTGGTGCCACAGTAAAGCCCTCAGTGGCTGCACAGAGAAGGGGGGCCTTTGTTTTCTTCATCTGTACAGTGAGGATTGTAGTGGACCTCATCTCTTTGGGTTCCTGTGAAGCATAAATGAAATAAGAAAGTAAAGTTGATTGCATGTCACCAGGAAGATGGCAGGAGTACATGCCACTGTCAGTGTTATAAGATCTTCATGTTGCAGAGGTCAGTAGAGGTGACTAAGGGAGTGAGCTTGCTTCAGTGGAAGAACCTTGGACCGCAGTCTGAGCGAAGCTGAGCGTGTCCACATGGCCTGCTCTAGCCTTTGAGACAAATCTTTGGCCACTCCAACTCAGCTGAGGGTCTAGTAGTTTCTATGCACTCCGTTAGATCTCTGCATGAGGAGCAGATAGACAAAAACAGGACTGTAGCCTAGAGGTGAGATCTGAGAGAAAATGATGGAATTCTGAGCCCCTCTGCCAGGGATGCTCCATACACCCACACTAGTGTGCTCGTAATACGGAAGTGCCCTTTGAGCCCATCCAGAATCCCTCCACAGCTCTAAATGCCCCTTCCCAGAGCTGCCCTCTGGAGCTCTTTCAGGAGAGGGTTCTGGAATAGGCCTGCACAGCCAGGCAGCACAAAGTGCCCAGGGCAGAGGTGAGGGGAATCCCTGGCCAGGTGGGCAAGGTGCTAAGGGGGCTTTCTGCATCCTGTGTGCCTAGAGAGTTTGCAGGGGCAGGGGACAGGGTAGCAGTTCTCTAAATCCTGCCATCTGCCCAACATTCTTTGTATTAGGGAAAGGGCTATAAATTGGAGTTGCTTTGAAATTAAAAATTAATGAATTGTATTTCCTTTTTTTTTTTTTTTTTGGTGCCAGGGATTAAACCTGGGGCACTTAAGCACTGAGCCACATCCCCAGCCCTTTTTATATTTTATTTAGAGACAGGGTCTCGCTGAGTTGCTTAAAGCTTTGCTAAATTGCTGAGGCTGGTTTTGAACTCGGGATCCTCCTGCCTCCAACACCCACACCACTGGGATTACAGGCGTGCGCCACCGGGACTGGCTGAATGTTGTATTTCTATAGAGAAGAAGGATCTAGATCCTTTCTTTCAGTTAATTTGCAAGTAAGTGGAGTTAAGACAATCTGGGATAGGGACACACATGTGCACATAAGTACACACAGTACACTCAGCCCTCATTTATCAGCCTCCTAGCCCACAAGTAGCCTAAGAGAATGCAATTATCCACCAAGGGCAAAAATCATACTACAAGCCAATAAAGTGCTATAAATTTGTATTTTATATATGAATGCATTTTTTTGGTACCAGAGATTGAACTCAGGGGTGCTTAACCCCTGAGCCACATCCTTGGCCCATTTTATATTTTATTTAGAGACAGGGTCTCACTGAGTTGCTCAGGGCCTCGCTAAGTTGCTGAGGCTGGCTCTGAACTTGCAATCCTCCTGCCTCAGCCTCCTGAGCCCCTGGGATTACAGACGTGCCCCACCACACCTAGCCACGCATGCATTTTTATTCTGTACATTACTGTAGAAACTGAATGTGTTTATACATATATTTGTATGTACATAGCTGCCTAAGGGCTCGATTTGGAATATACATGTGTGTATGTGTGTATGTATATCAATGTGTACACATATACTACGTACATTATGTGAAAGTATAGTGTTTTGTGGGCAATAGCAAGGACAGTCAAGAGCAAATTTCATTGCACATGATTTTGATCCTAACATTTGATTTGGGGTCCTAAAATCATGTGTCCATTAATTAGAATCTCTATGGGTTTTCTTAGCCAAGGTCCTCAACTTGCTCTCCAGCCCAGCAGGAGAGCCCACAGCACCCTCCAATCAGTAAGTGCTCTTCAATCAGAGAGGCACTTCTTAAATCACGGTAGTCAACTCCCTAGTCACATAACTAGAAAGCAGAAAAAAGTAGTGCCCAGTATAAACTACAAGCTATTCTTAATGGTACAGAGATTCATCCGTTTGACTTATATGTAATAGTTTGACTGCACTAGTAGCACATTAGCTGAAAAGAGAATTCTAGAAGGCCTGCTCTAATGAAGAAATAAAAATTAACACTTCATGATGTGTGGGTGGATGCTTCTTATCTACTCGTTTTTTTATTTTTTATTTTTTTCTCTCCCTGAAAGAGACTCTGTCTCCATGACAGTCATGTTTATCTAATTTGCTTGCTTGGTGTGGCTTTTTTTTTTTTTTTTTTTTTTTTTTTTTTTTTTTTTTTTTTTTTTTTTTTTTTTTTTTTTTTTTTTTTTTTTTTTTTTATCTTGTAGTAAAAATAAATTTTAGCTCTGCTTTTATCTAAATCAAATTAACAGATTTCCAATAAAGGATTGGCATGAATGTTGTAAAGCCTGAACCAGGTTTACTTTTCAATTTTATAATCTTATAATTACCCAGACTTTTTGTCGGCCTCAGGAAAACAGGTTTTAAGTAAGGTTTTAAGTGACATGGTAAAACTTAAGGTTTTAAGTGACATGGTAAATACACATGTGATGGAGATCCACCCCGCCTAATGTCTTCATGATAATCCTCAGCTTGTACCTTGGGCCAAGTTCTTTGCTGAGCACTTATTAAAGTGCATCATCTCATTCATGGCAAACATGTGAGGGAGACTTTGGTGATTCCCATTTCACAGATGCCCCAGGAAACCGGGGCTTCATTCAGGAGCATATTTAAAGGAGCAATACCAGTCCCAGGCAATCTGTTTCAAGTTACCGCCTCTGGATGAGGAGAGTTTAAGTGAAGCTTAGCTCTGAGGATCCTGAAGACTTTTCTAATATGTTGGCATCCTAAAGGCCACAAGCCTTACACTGGCTAGAGAACTGGTTATTCTGGCATCAAATCCAGTTAATGTTGATATGGGCTAGTTCCAGAACTAACATAGGCTAGTTTAGAACTAACTAAAACCAGGACCAAGTAGGGTCCTAGAAATAGCTCTTTTCTAGGCTGGGGGGCAGCTCAGTGGCAGAGCCCTTGGCTAGCATTTGCAAGGTCCTGGTTCTGTCCTAACATGAAGGAAGGAAGAATTCTTCCAGCTCAATATCCATATCAAAAGCATGCAACTTTTTTAAACTAAAGAGAAAATATTTCATTCTTTTTCATAGTTAAACTCACCGTTTTCTTCCTCCCCCACCCCCACACTTCCTCTGTTCTTTTATTAAAAAAAAAAAAAAAAAGGAGGTGATCCATTGTTTGCAGGAGGCTTCACAGATTGCCTGAACCAAGTCTTCATCCCCTTTCACCCAGTTCTGGGAACATAGGCCAAAGATACCCTGAAATTAAGACACAGACGTTCATCATTGTGATATTCCACCATTGTGTTATTCCGAGTAGTAGCGGAAAGAGTGAGACATTGTTTGGAGAGGGAGATGGAAAAGGTTTTAAGTGACATGGTAAATACACATAATGGAATACAATGCCACAGTTAACAACAACAAAAAAACTTTTATAGCATTAAAGCCATATGGGAACTAATCAGCAAGGTCGTGTTGCATAGTTCAAAAACACTAGTGCATCCTTAGCCACATTCATTCATTCATCATTCATTCACTAACAGATGTGTATTTAGCATCACTATAAGCTATACACCATGCTAGGTTCTGGATACTTTTAGATGTTAATAAGAAATTTGGTGGGATATGGTGGTGCATGCCTGTAATCTCAGCAGCTTGGGAGGCTAAAGCAGGAGGATCACAAGTTCAAAGCCCGCTTCAGCAACTTAGAGAGGCTCTGTCTCAAAATAAAAATACATAAATAAAAAGAGCTGGGGATGTGGCTCAGCAGTTAAACCTCCCTGGGTTCAATCGCTAGTACCCCATCCTCCCCAAAAAAATTTAAAAAAAAAAAGGTTTGACCTTGCATCATGGAACTTACATTCTAGCAAGAAGACAAATGTTTTTTAAAAAAAATGACCCCATTACAGAGTGCTGTGCAGCTAGTAACTGAGTTAGGAGGGTGTCTTAGAGGGAGTGGCCTTTGTATTCGGAAGAATTTATCAGGCAAATATTGGGGTGGTACAGTGCACGCCCACAGGGAAAGAGAAGAAAGTTACAATCATAGAGATTGGGCGTGTGCAAAGGCCCTGTGTTATAAGGGGCATATCAGAAGAACAGCCCAAAGAAATACAGTCGTGAAGGAAAGAATGAATGAAGGAAAGAAAGAATGAATCTGGAAAGTCAAAGACAGACTATGCATGTCTGTAGACCAGAGATTAACAAATTTTTAAAATAAAGAACCAGAAAGCAAATATTTTAGGATTTGAGGACCAAGAAGCAAAATCAGGGATGCTATTTATTTATTTATATGTCAAGAGAAAAAAATATGTGAAAATTTTGGTTAAATTCATAATATAATAATTGAGTACTTTTTTTTTTTAATACTGAAGTGTACCAATGAGAAGAATGGCGTATTGGTAGAGGAAACATTGGCTTGATTAGTGTTCCCTAATTATCAAAATGTTTTGTGGATATTTACCTTTTAATGCAGATCTGAAATGAGATTATATCTAATTCATATTGCAAAGTGTTTTTTTTTTAACATGGATACATGTTGTCAGACACTGATATCTGTCCACAGCTGTCTAATTTCATTTGAACATACTCACGGTTTGGCAAGCAATTATAGAAATCTGTTGGAGTTTTCTCTTGATATTTGCCTTTTAGCATATCATTCCATTGCACATTAATCACTATTAAACACTTGCAACTGAAAATGAAACAGAAACTCCTGAATTATCTAGCTAAATGAATTTTTGAAATATGAAAATTTCCTTTGCACTTACATGGAAGACCAAATCACACTGCTAGGACAGTAGTTTAAGCTTAGAAAATACAACCACTGTAAATTTGTGTGCAATAGAGATGTAGCTTTTTGTTTTGATTTTTGACAGCATGGGAAGGCATTGAAACAGCTTAACATTACTTGTGATTTAAATAATATTACTTGTCATTGAAATGACCTTTCCACAGTAGGAGTTTTGCCTGTAATTGCAGTTTTGCCATACCACTCTGGGTACATTTCATTAGGAAAT
Source organism: Geosciurus inauris (assembly GCA_004024805.1). Classification (NCBI taxonomy): domain Eukaryota; kingdom Metazoa; phylum Chordata; class Mammalia; order Rodentia; family Sciuridae; genus Geosciurus; species Geosciurus inauris. Next base: position 12,364 of record PVHX01001499.1, on the reverse strand, counting down.
ATTACCAAGTCCATAGCAAGGTTGAAGTTCAAACCACTAAGTGTCCAGTTGTGATGATTGGAAACAATTCTTACTCAGAACATTTTTTATCTGGGTCCTGAGCTCAAAATTCAAAATAAAACTTTGCCAGTAAGTGATTACATTGCAATGGTATTCAGCTTCTAGTTTTTACACACACACACAAAAATCACAAAACCAATGATGATCAAGTCATAGCAAATAAATTCATCATTGACAATACTAGTTCTAGAACACCTGATAGGTTCACATATTTTCCACAAAGTACCTGCTGATGAAAAATACAATGAATAACCTATAGGCTTTAAATCTTACAGTTTCACAAGCTTTGTACTTTTTTCCAATTAAAGCTTTTGGCACTCCACACATAGTTTTACCACAATCAGTTTTCAACACATCTTAGCAGATTCCACTTCAGTTTTTCTGCACTAGTTTTTTGTCTCAACCTCATTGAAATATTGGCACCTGTGCTTGTTCCATAAAGGCTAATTTTTTAAGTCAATTCAGATTGGCTCTTGTCTCCTCAAATGGCAACAGCCCCTAAACAGTATCAGTAATATCTGTTGACTTATCAAGAACCTAAGAAATCCAGGCTGGGGAGATAGCTCAGTGGTAAAGCAGCTGCCTACCATGCATGAGGCCTTGAGTTCAGTCCCCATCACCACATAAGAAAAAATAAAATAAACAACAATAAAGTGATATTAAAAAAAAAAAGAACCTAAGAAATCCACTCAAAATCAGCTACCTTGTTCTTAATTAGCTATCAGTATGGCTACTGCTGTCATCAACTTTTTAAGCAATTCTTGCCAAAAGGGTAGTTTTCTTGAAATAGTGTATTTTTGCTGGACAGACTTCCTCAACTGCTGCAATTAAACAAGATGTAATTAATTCACTATGAGTAAATTGTTTTCCTTGCCTGACTAACAAGTGAGCAACCTGGAGACTTACTCATTTTCATTTTTTTAATTTTTGGGTAAGAATTATGCTATGGTAAGATACCCCTACTTGAAATGTCATACATTTCTGACCATTTCAAGGAATATTCATGATGATTTTAATTTGGTAATGTTGGTGTATATTATATTCCATTAGCACAGCTATAGTGTCATTGCAATGCTTTGTCATCTAAATTTGATAACAAAACAATCTACCTGCTATTCTATCCTAAAAGTGTAACATTCATTTTTGGGGAAGGGGAGGTAATTTGTTGCTAAGGATCAAACCCAAGGCTGGCAGTCTACTACTGAGCTGCACCCTGAATCCCAACCCAAGAGTATATCATTCAAAGACCACTTTTTCTTCTTTTTTTGACTTGTCTTAATGGTATACGCTGATAGTAAAGAAATAAATGTTAGGATCTCACAGCACACATGACTGTCAGAACACTATCAAGTTAAAACAGTGTCCCCATGATTTCTAGTGCACTGAGCGTCAATGTGAACTGAGACCCACTACAATTCCTCATTTCTGTTGTTGCAAATGAAAGTAGCCACAGATTTTAGGTAAATTAATGACCATGAACATGGCTGTTATAAAAAAAACTTTATTAATGGACACTGAAATTTGAATTTTATAGAAACACCTCATGTCATGGTTTGCTTTTGATCAACCATTTTAAAATGTAAAAACCAATCTTGGATCCAGGCGCGGTGGCGCACGCCTGTAATCCCAGCACTTTGGGAGGCTGAGACAGGAGAATCGCAAGTTCAAAGCCAGCCTCAGCAACGGCGAGGTGCTAAGCAACTCAGTGAGACCCTGTCTCTACATAAAACACAAAATAGGGCTGGGGATGTGGCTCAGTGGTCGAGTGGCCCTGAGTTCAATCCCTGGTACCAAAAAAACAAAAACAAGAACAAAAACCAATCGTGGCTTGTCAGCCATGAAAAAACAACTGGTTGGCTGGATTTTGCACATAGTCCATAGTTTGCCAGCATTAGACCATGGTGAGTATGTTGGGTTTCATTTAATTTCAGAAGGTCTGCCTACTATATGTGCAAAAATGATTTTCCCAAGAGGCATTGCAAGCCCTGAAAAGATTATCCCAGCAGGTGATCTAAGAGGATGTATCTCTTTGCAGGATGGTACCCGAGTCATAGGGAAATGTGGTGGTTACTGTGGAAAATGCACTCCATCCTCTGGTACTGGCCTAGAGGTGCAAGTTCTATAGCTAAGGTATGTATTCCATCTGCTGATCTGTCTCTGGTCTCTTCTCTCTTATTTCTTCTACAGCCTAATGATGAGCAGATGTGGGTCGGTCAGGGTTACTAGTAAGCAGCATATTGAAACTGGCCTGACACTGTCCTATCTTTTTCTCTCCTGCTCATCTGCTTTCACATGCCTGAGGCCATCTGTCCTCCACCCAAGGCCACATGAATCAGATTTCTCTGCATTGCCTCTTTCAGATCTTCCCTACTGGGCTTCATCTCTAGCAGTCTTGCTTCATTTCTCAGGTAGATCCAGGGATCTGTATTTTTAATGCAAGGGAATTCTGATGCAGGGAGCACACCGATCATCTTTCGTGGTGCTGGGAATTGAACCCAGGGCCTTGTGCATGCAAGGCAAGCACTCTACCAACTGAGCTAGATCCCCAGCTCGTACACAGATCATCTTTTGAGAACTACTATCCAGGAATATGACGATAATAATGTTAAGTCCTTGCCATGCTAAGCAAATTACAGGCATTATTTAATTGAATTATCACAAGGAAACCATAAAGTGAGGCTTCGGGGCTTTACAGAAGCATATGCTGAGGCCCACAGCTATTCAATGGCTTCTTCATGGTCCCTCAGCAGAACCCAGGAGTGCTCTCAGTCACTGTACAATGCCACAGCTTTGCCACTCACGGTGTGGCAATTGGACCAGCAGCAGCAGCAGCAGCATCACCTGGGAGCCTGTTAGAAATGCAGAGTCTCGGACCCCACCCTGTACCCACAAAAGTCAGAATCTGCATTTTAACAAAACCCCCAAGAGAAATCATGAATATCAATGAGCCATCCCTGGTTAACTACATCATGTAGCAAGAGCTCCCTCTGCTGGACATAGGGTGGAATTGGTCACTTTTCTTTTAATCATCCCAATGTGTTCAGCCCCAAGGAACAAGCTCAGCCAATCATGTGGGCCTCCTACATCTCCCTTCAATCATCCAGCAGCTCTTTATTAAAGCCGGACACAGGAGTACTTATTTGACATTTATTAGCATTTTAATATTTAATTAAACACCCATATCCAAAATTATGTTTTTAAATTGGGATTCTTTTTGTTACAAGGGGCAAAGGAAATATATTAAATAAAGATGTCCAAGTACTAGCTAGCTCAGGCATGGCTGCATCCAGAGGCTCAAACAAAGTTATCGGTTTTCTTTCTTTTTTTGTTGATCAGCAATGCTTGCCTCTTAAATAACTTCCTTCTCAGATAGATCATCTCCCCCACACCGTGGTTCCAGGCAGCTCTCCAATTACATCATCATCATAGCTCATGATTCACATAAATACTCACCCCCAGCATCCATTCTGCAAAAGAACCCTGATTGGCTCTGACTGGGTCCCATGCCTACTTCTGGACCAATCACAATGTCCAGAGGCCTGAGATCACATACCCTCCTAGAGTCAGGTGACTGACAGCCTTGAGAGAGAGATCATTCCTTAGGGATAAGAAGATATTTGTTATCAGAAAAAAGGAGACAAAAATTGATGCTGGCAAAATTCATTGAGTATAGCCAGATGAAGTGGCCCACACCTGTAATCCTAGCAGCTGAGGAGGCTGAGGCAGGAGGATCAAAGCCAGCCTCAGCAACTTAGTGAGGTCCTAAGCAACTCAGCGAGACCCTGTCTCTAAATAGAACATAAAAAGGTCTGGGGATGGGCTGGGACTGTAGCTCAGTGGTAAAGCGCTTGCCTAGCATGCATGAGGCACTGGGTTCGATCCTCAGCACCATGTATAAATAATAAATGAATAAAATAAAGATCCATCAACAACTCAAAAAATATTTAAAAAAAAAAAAAAAGGTCTGGGGATGTGGCTTAGTGGTTAAGCACCTCTGAGTTTGATCTCTGGTACCAAAAAAAAAAAAAATTGTTCAGTGCATATCTACTAGAGATACCCATTTCATATGTATTTTATATATATTTAAGGAGATAAATTTCATATATAGTTATGTGGTAAAACTTATGAGTGAATACATATACACATCTATTTACATATATAAACAAGTATGTATAGAAAAACACTGCATGGAAATATACCAATATTTTAATATCAGGTGCAGGTATATCCATCCAGTGAATTCTTTCTTTCTTTAAAATTTTTTTAGTTATACATGAGCATAGTGTCTTTATTTTGTTTATTTATTTTTATGTGGTGCTGAGGATCGAACCCAGTGCCTCACATGTGCAAGGCAAGTGCTGTGCCACTGAGCCACAACCTCAGCCCCCACTGAATTCTTATTTTATGCTTTATTAATTCCTAAAACATCCATTCTTCTAATGGCAATAAAACTAAAAATAACTTTTTAGCTGGGCATGGTGGCACAGGCCTATAATCCCAGTGAGCCAGGAGGATTGCTGAGGCAGGAGGATCACAAGTTCAAAGCCAGCCTCAGCAGTTTAGTGAGGCCCTAAGCAACTCAGCGAGACTCTCTCTCTAAATAAAATATAAAAAGGGCTGGCAGTGTTGCTCAGTGGTTAAGCCCCCCTGGGTTTTCAACCCCCAGTACCAAAACAAAATTCACTTTTTAAATCTGGAGAAAATAATAGTGTCATTTTAAAACTATATATGTAAAAATATATGGCTTACCTACTCTTAGCTTTTGGCATTTGAGGCAGAAGGTTTATATTTTCTGGTTTGTGTATTTCAGGTGCTCTGAAGAGGAAACCATTATGGGATGGATGAAGGATAGTAATGCAATACCTCCACCTTAAATTTGGGTGCCTGTGTGTGTGAGAGGACCTTGTGCTCGTGTGTGTGAGTGTGTGTGTGTACATGTGTGTACATATGCATATATATATATATATGTACAGGTTGAGCATCCCTAGTCCAGAAATCTGAATATCAGATTACGTGTATGCAAATATTACGAAATCTGAAGTCTGAAAACACTTCCGGTCCCAAGCATTTTGGATAAGGGATACTCAACCTGTAGAATATCCTGATGATGTAAAGTTTAATATTTATATGTTTGAAATTATTTATTGTGATGTAATATTTTTGTACGTAAAATGATTTTATTGTGACTGCCTCTGCATTATTTTTGTCCCTTGCAGTCAAGACCACTGCATTTTACGTACTCTACATTATATGTAGTACTACGACAGAAGTGATCCTTCTTTATCACGGTACACTATGGTTTACTTTTTATCTGTACATGTTTTGCTGTTACTTTTTTTTTATTACATTGTGATTTGTGTTTTGAAACAACTCAGCCATCATCAAGGTGCTACAAGAGTCGTACAAGGGTATTTTTGGCATTTCTAGAAAAGTCCCGTTGGCCGATGAGTCTCATTAGCTAATTAGTTAGTGACATCGCAGACTGTACCAACTATGAATTCTATTAAGTAGCTATTCTGTTTCATGTGATCTCTGGGAAAAAACAAATATATATATATGCTGCCTTGGTGCTAATGTTGTATGTATTTAAGTGACCTTCAGACTCAGACACTTGTTAATAAAAGAGCAACGGAACAACAGTTTCCAGTGCACAAAGTCACTTGGATAGAATAAGACACCCTTATTTTTGGACATGCTTGTTTTGGAAGAGTTGAGCTTTGTTCTTGCTGGTATGGTTGTTGACTGCTTTGCTTCAGTCTGTGGTTCCTTGGTCCCTCTGCACTTTGACAGAGGATCTGGCAACAGCCACATTACAGAGAGACACTGGGAAAATGAAGTCCTCACACTGTTTTGCCAAGGTATTCTAGAGTGACATCCAAGGTCACCAGTAGCAAGACTGAGGAAGCTCTGCATAGGAGTGGCCTTCAGCACCCCTCAGCACACCCCGGAGATGTTCTGGAAGGTTCTGAGTCATCAGGATTATCCTTTGTGTGAAAACATCAGCTGAAGACTTAACTTCTCTTCTGGCTGTGAGCCTGATACCCCGCCATTTTGCCTGTAGTATTTGATGCTGTGTGAAGAGATGAACTTTGGAGTACGAGATGCCAGTATCTTTCTGATCTTCCATGAATCCACGTTTTGTTACTTCTTTCCAAAATGGAGGTGGGGAAGCCATGGTCTTTGTGCCCTTCCAACTCGATTGGAATGGAAGACTCTTGGTTTGAGAAACCCTGCCCACGTCTAAAAACCAAAGAGAGTAGGAAAAGCTGGCAGGATTCAACTGCAAGTGAACTCCAGAGTGCTCCAGGGAGAGGTATACTCAGTGTATGAATAAGTATTGTTTTCCATTATTAACACATGTTGAAAACATATTATGAATAAATACCATGACCACATCCAAACCATTTGCTTTCTGGATTCTGAACTCGAGTTGGAAAAAGAATGTCTGTTTCAGGCTGGGGATATAGCTCAGTTGATAGAGTGCTTGCCTTACATGCCCAAGGCCCTGGGTTCAATCTCCAGCATCACACACACGCAAAAATGTCTGTTCTAAAATTGCCAGATTGGGCCAGGTGTGGTGGTGCACACCTGTAATCCCAGCAACTCTGGAGGCTGAGGCAGGAGGATGGCAAGTTTGAGGCCAGATTCAGCAACTATCGAGGCCCTAAACAGCTCAGCAAGACCCTGTCTCAAAATGAAAAGTAAGAAGGGCTCAGTGGTATAGCACCTCTAGTTTCCATCCCCAGCACCAAAACAAAAATCAAAAAACAAAGCAAATAAGCTCGAGGTGGCTCGCAGTGCTGAAGTGGCAACAGGCTCTGATTGGGCCACGTGGCCACATCTGGGCCAATCACAGTGTCCAAGGGGGTGGAGTTGAGCACCACCTAGAATTCAGTTCTTGATAGCTTAAGTGGAAAAAGAGGTGGCTTCCGGTAGAGAAACGGGGTGAGCTGCCAGAAAGGAGACCACCCAACGGAGGCAGCAAAAGCAGCACCGTTGTGCTGATTCATTCATTTATCCAGATAATATTTACTGCTCACCTATTAATTTCCAACTGCTGTTCTAGAGATTTGGTATGATGGCTACTCTAACTGCCACTGGCTGGGTGGCTTGAACAAAAGAAAGGAATCTTTTCGCCAGGTGCGGTGGCGCATGCCTGTAATCCCAGCAGCTTGGGAGGCTGAGGCAGGAGGATCGCGAGTTCAAAGCCAGCCTCAGCAACGGCGAAGTGCTAAGCAACTCAGTGAGACCCTGTCTAAATAAAATTTTAGAAAGGGCTATGGATGTGGCTTAGTGGTTAAGCACCCCTGGGTTCAATCCCAAGTACCCAAAAAAGAAAAGAAGGAAGAAACCAAAGAGAATAGAGGCAAAGGAAGTACCTGGGGCTGAGAGTGATGTAGAGATTCCTTTTTTATGAACCTCCATAGCTGCGAACAGAGCGGCTGCAGGTCACCATCAAAGCTGCCACCAAGCTCAGTGGGTGTGGAAACCACCTGTCACCAACAGATGGCGGGAGTCTGTGTTTCAGCCTTGAGTCTGATCTGTGGCACACAGTTAGACTGTCACTGGGTGCTGCTCATTATAGAGGGGACAGTGGCTGATATGCTTGCTCTCTTTAGAGGTCCCGAGTCCTACAAAGATCAGGCTGCTCCCCTTGGACATGTGCCTCGAAATTAAAAATACCTCCAGGCCATGAACTTGATCTACTTCATGGAAAACTATTTGGATACCATATATCAATTTTTCCTCAAACACCAGAAAAGCATCTTTGCTGTGGCCCTGGGCACAAGTTTTGTCTGCCTGGTAGGTGGTCCAGATAGTTTGACTTTATTTGTAACAGTGATATTGGATAAGGAACAAACAGTCATAGGAGGGTACCCAATTAGGAGAGGAGAGAAATAAAATGTAACCTTGAATAGAAATGTACGCCTGTGTATGTAAATTGTCATCCTGCACTTTGTTAGGACTGAGGCTCAAAGGCCTTTCAGGTCATTGATATGAATGACAGTGTGGTTGAAGAAGGGTTTGTGTGTATAAAATGCAACTGATATTCAATTTATTCCATTTAAACGTTTAAAAAAATCTGTATCTTCCTTAAATTTTTGTTTTGTTTTGTTTTGTTTTGTTTTTTTGTACTGGGGATTGAACCCAGGGGCACTTACCAACTGAGCCACATCCCCCGCCCATTTTGTCTTTCATTTTGGAACAGAGTCTCACTAAGTTGCTTAGGGTCTCACTAAATTGCTGAGGCTGGCCTCAAACTTGGGATCCTCCTGCCTCAGCCTCCAGAGTCACTGGGGCTATAGACATGCACCACCATGCTTGCCTTAGTCCTATTATTTTATTTATTGGTCAGCCTAGATTTAAAAATTTACTAAAATACTTTTGAATAACATTTGCCTCATTTGTAACTTAGGAAATGTAAAGGCATTTTATTCAAAATTTATGCATTCGACTAGTTTTACTTCTTTCTTGTTTTTTTCTTGGGGGGGGGGGAGTATTGGGAATCAAACCCAGAGCCACATCCCTAGCCCTTCTTATTTTTTGAGACAGGGTCTCACTAAGTTGCTGAGGGTCTTGCTAAGTTGCCACAGCGATCTTCCTGCCTTAGCCTCCTGAGTTGCTGGGTCACTTCATCCTGCTGAATGTGGCTCTTCTATTTAAATGTCTTCCTGCCTTCCCAGCAACTCAGGAGGCTGAGGCAGGAGAAACCAGCCTCAGCAATGGTGAGGCCCTAAGCAACTCAGTGAGACCCTATGAATAAAAGACAAAATAGGGCTGGGGATGTGGCTCAGTAGGTTGAGTGTCCTGGAGTTCAATCCCCAGTACCAAAAAAAAAAAAAAAAATGTCTTCCTGTCTGGATCCAGAGACTTTTGAACTTGACAAGAATTCTGCATTTCCACATATGCACGTAGAATTCTCACAGCACGAAGGGATGGCCCTCTGAAAGCTGGACATCTCTCGTGGCTTCGTCGGACCTGCCATCATGTCTTGTGGGGCTTCTTATGATAGAGCAGCCTTTCAGAATGTGAGCTGTATGAAGTCCAGAAACTTCCATGGGCCATCTGGTCACAGAGCCTTCATCTTCCTGGATGGGCCAGGAGACGCCGCCCTGGCTTTCGGGCAGCTTCCTATCACTGCAGAATGGGTGTGTGTCCGTGAGCCCAGCACAGCCTGGCAAAAGCAGGGGCCCTCAGGGACACCCTGGGTGCCTGAGCACAGCCCAGCTTACCAGTTGGTGTCACTGGGTTGGAGCTTGAGAACCTGTCTTTCTCACAGGCTCCCTGAGAGACCTTTAAGCTCACTATAGAAGAGACCTTTCAGGGTGTCCTTCCCACACCAGACTGGGGGCCTCTGGGCAATCAGCATCCCTCTTTCCACCTCTCCAGTGCTCAGTTTATGTGCATGAAGAACAAGAAGGCTGGCCTGTGTTGGCTCCTCTGCCCTCTCTCTGTGAAACCTTGGACACGACTCTCCCGCCTGCCTCTTGAGAGGGACGAGGGCTGCTGATGGCGCCCAGGTCTTGTGTGGCTCTGAGGCGTGGTCAGGGTAATACATGTGAAGCATTTAGAAGACAGCCTAGTATGTAGCCAGCGCTCCGCATCTCTTAGCTATCAGGAAAAATATGTCACGCAGGAATAATAATCTCTGCTTTAGTTGGGGGTCAGCTATTTTGGGAAACTATTGGCCTGAACTTTAACCTCAAGTCTAGATGGAGAAAACTGGATTTTCCTGCATGTACCTGTCTCCAATTCCATTTGCTCATCTAGTATGGCAGTTCTTTCTGTTTGCTTTCCCAAAACATGAATGGAAGTTGTGAACTGGAGGACGTCAGATAAGGTCCTGAAAGGACATACAATCCAATGAAAATATTAACTATACCACAAGAGTAATAGTGACTACATTTACAGAGCATGTCTCAGTCCATGTGAGCTGCTATAACAAAATAACATAGACCAGGTGACTTACAAACAACAGAAGTTTATTCCTCTCAGTTCTGAAGGTTAGGAAGTCAAAGATGAAGACACCAGCGCATTCCATGTCTGGCAAGAGATTACTTTCTCATTGACAGGTGTAACCCCACAGAGCAAAAGGGTGAGGGGTCTCTCCCACACTGATCCCATTCATAAGGACTCTGCACTAGGAATCAATCACCTTCTAAAGAGCCCAACTCCCAATGCCATCTCCCTGGGAATGACAATTTCTATATAAAAATTAGGAGGTGGACACAAACATTGAGATTGTAGCAAACCATTTACCAAATGTGATAGTTAACTTTATGTGTCTCAATCTGAGTAGGCCACAGTATCTAATTTGGGGTCAAACACCACTGTAGATACTCATTTTAGTGATAAAGTGACCATACCATTGTTGCTGTGATTAAAGACCATACCAGAACAACTGTAGAGGAGGAAAAGTTTATATGAGGGCTCACAGTTTCAGAGGTCTCAGTCCATAGACAGCGGGCTCCATTCCTCGGGGCTGGAGGTGAGGAAGGACATCATGGAGGAAGAGTGTGGTGGAGGGAAGCAGCTCACATGATGATCAGGCAGAGAGAGAATCCACTCTCCAGATACGAATGTATACCCCAGAGCCACGCCCCCAATGTCCGCCTCCTCCAGCCACGCCCACCTCTGTCGGTCACGCCCACCTCTGTCGGCCACGCCCCCAATGTCCACCTCCTCTAACCACGCCCACCTCCTCCAGCCACACCCACCTCCTCCAACCACGCCCACCGCCTCCAGCCACGCCCCCAATGCCCACCTCCTCCAGCCACAGCCACCTCCTCCAACCACGCCCACCGCCTCCAGCCACGCCCCCAATGCCCACCTCCGCCAGCCACCCCCACCTCCGCCAGCCACGCCCGCCTCCTCCAGTCACCACCCAGTTAATCCCATCAGGGGACTGATTCACTGATTAGGTTAAGGCTTTCATAACTCAATCATTTCTCCTCCAAACCTTCTTGAATTGTCTCACACGTGAGCTTCTGGGAGACCCCTCACATCCAAACCAAAAAATATTGCTGTGAAGATGTTTCCTTAGATGTGATTAAGATTGAGATCAGGACTTGGAGTAAAGCCGATTCCCCTCCACCATGGGGGTGGACTTCCTCCAACGAGTTGAAGGCCTTAAGAGAAAAGGCCTGAGGCCCCCTTCAAAGAATAAGCAGTCTGACCTTCAGACAGCCTTGCCTTGGGGGCAACATCATCTCTGTGGCTCCAGCCTGCTCACCCACCTGCCCTGAAGACTTCAGACCGCCAGTCCCATAGTCACGTGAGCTATTCCTTAAGCTCCCTCTGTCCCCCACCCACAGATAGGTAAAGACGCAGATACAGATACACAGAGATGTCTCTGTGTAAGTTCGCTGTACACACTTATACATCTGCAACCTGTTGACTCTGTCTGTCCAGAGAACCCTGAGCATGACCGAGACAGAACTAGCCAGAGCCAGACACACTTCCAAAAGGTGTCATCCACTTTTGGAGCCCAGTGTTCCAGAAATCGTGTAAATACCACCCCATGTCCTTTCATGGAACCTTCGTGATACCTCTCTGAGGGAGCTGCTGCTATGTTGATTCCCATTTTAACAATGGGGAAATTGAGGGAGAGTCACAGCCCAAGTCTCACACCCAGTAAGTGAACCCCAAATTACGGTGTCAAAGTATCTCCAGTGAGGTAAAAGGCCGTGCCAAAGCTGGGCATGGTGGCACACTCCTATAATCCCAGCAACTCAGGAGGTTGAGGCAGGAGGATTGTGAGTTCAAAGCCAGCCTCAGAAACTTGGTGAGCAACTCAGTGAGACCCTGTCTCTAAATAAAATATTTTAAAAAGGGCTGGAGATGTGGCTCCATTTAAATGTCACTAGGTTCAATCCCTGCTACCAAAAAATACAAAATAAAAAAGGCAGTGCCAAGACCAGTGTCCACACCCACTCGCTCCTGACAAACTGACTTTTCACACCAGCAAACCTCCTCACAGACAGAAGAGAAGAGCTGGATGTGGTGGCGCATATGTGTGATCCCAGCTCCTCAGGAGGCAGAAGGATGGCAACTTCGAGGCCAGCCTTCACAATTTAGCAAGACCCTGTCTCAAAATAAAAATTAACAAAGCCGGTTGTGGTGGCGCATGCCTGTAATCCCAGCACTTTGGGAGGCTGAGACAGGAGAATCACTAGTTCAAAGCCAGCCTCAGCAACAGCGAGGCACTAAGCAACTCAGTGAGACCCTGTCTCTACATAAAACACAAAATAGGGCTGGGGATGTGGCTCAGTGGTCGAGTGCCCCTGACTTCAATCCCTGGTAC
>PVHX01001498.1:60824-205430 GCA_004024805.1 Geosciurus inauris | reverse complement strand
CAAGAAGATAGGCAGAAGAACCCAGGCAGGACAATGTTGTCCACCAACAAAGAGAGGAAAGACTTAGATGAGTCCTTCTCCTGCCCTACTGTGGGAAATCTGGGCAGTCAATGAGAATCATGAGGAAAGGGCAATGAAAGATTTCAGAGGGTCTGTGTGGGAGTGCATTAAATTAGGTGTGGCAAATAGAAATCCCCTTAGTGTTAGGCTGGCTGACCCTGCAAGTTTCCACAGGGACTAATAGAAAGGAGAGAATAAGGAAAAGGAAATTAATAAAAACAGAAAGAGGATTAAAGCAAAGCAGGGAAAGAAAGAAAAGGAAAGAGGGTCCTGAGTAGACTTCAGTAGAAAAATATTAATGGGTAACATGGAGATCCCTTGTGGATTGAATGCCCCTGCCCTGCATGGAAGTTCTGCATTAAATCTCTACTTGTAAGCAGTGTTTGGGTTAGACAAATATGGATGTGCTAATATTCTGTTATGGCTTCTCCCAGCTGGAAGAAAGTCTCAGAATTATCTGGGACTCTTTATTTTGATAAAGACTTATGTCCAAACCTTACAACAAAATTATTGCACAGAACCTTGGCACATTAGGAACTGGTAAAGGAAAAGTTAACTCTATTTTAGCAAAGCTTTCAAGGTGATTCTGAAACCATCTTTCATTAGCACCACACACAAATACATGCACATATACATGTATACCAGTACTATTTTATCTTAAACTAAACAAACCACAACTAGAAACTCCTGGCCAAAGCCCAAGAAGACTATCACCCCTTGATTTATACTTCTGTAGAATTTCAGATCTGTGGGGACAAGAGAGAAGCAAAGCTATGTCCAGGCATCCTGATTCTGAACACCTTCAAGGTATACACAGGGCTGGGTCTTTCCTCCTTCATCTGGAAGTGCCATTTACTGCTTTATAGCTACTGAGACTTCTCTGTACCATTCATTGTTCTGGAATTCAGAAAATTTAATCAGAATTAGCTAGGCTGAATTTAGTGGAAAAAGTTTTCATTTTTGAAGAGGCTGATGGGTACTCTGCCTTGGGTTTGTGAGCTGGTGAGTGTGCATGCATGTGTGTGTGTGTATGTGTGTGTACACTTCTCAGAAACCTCCTCCCTGTAGTGACCAGTGATGTCCACTGCCACTGCCCCACTGATGATGATGTTTGTCTCCAGGGAAGGTGAAAGGCAGGTGATGGGGTGCTTAGCATGGGAATGAGGGCTGTGGATGCCTCCTCTGTTACCAAGACAAGGTGATTCTGAAACCATTTTTCATTAGCACCACACACAAATACATGCACATATACATGTATACAAGTACTATTTTATCTTAAACTAAACAAACCACAACTAGAAACTCCTGGCCAAAGCCCAAGAAGACAAAAACAACATGAGCATGACTTTGTAGGTTCCTCCCACCCTGGTATTTTTCCTAGTACTTCTGGTAGAAAACATAGAAGTAGATCATAGCCAAGATTGTTAAAAGGTAACCCTTCCACCTAACAGCTTTTGAGTACCTGCTATCACATGATAGAGACTGAGCTGAAGACCTCATATGAATTCTCTTACTGAAACCTTTCACTGGCTACCATCTGAGAGTGGGGCAATTATCCCATTATACAAAGGAGGAAACTATGGACATTGATTGCCAAAAGTCACACATTCAATAAACTGTGAAATGTAGGTCTGAACCCAAACAGTCTAATAATGGCTTAGGTATTATCAATGAAGATTGTAAAATAATGCAATTTATAATTTTCAGAGTCTTTTTATAATGCATTATCTTTTGGGGTTTTGTGTCAGTTTCTGCCTCTCAAATAGGCTTTGCTCCTGCTGGTGAAGTGAAGATGGGAAGAAGGGAAAGAACTCAGTACTCACTGAGCCTAGACCAGAGGAGATCACTGATGTTCATTCAAATAATTATCATGATTACCTCAATTTAACAGTATTATCTCTACTTTTAAAAAAGATAATATAGAATACCACGGGAGGCATATGTTAGCCCAAGTTTTCAGGGAAGATCTGTGGCAGGGTCTACGCTGGAATCCTGATCCATTTTATTCCAAAGACACTCAGTGGCTTGCATTTCAGTTGTGATAGCAATTTTCATGAAAGCACCTGACATTGATCATCTGTGCCTTTGATGTGATGTTCTGTGGTCCCAGATAACTCTGGATGTTTCTTTGGGATTCTAAAGGATTTAAATTTCTGGACCTAAGGAACTGAAATATACTTCCAAGGCAAAGAAAAAGAAGTGTATTTTATTTTATTTTTTTAAATTGTGAAGATTCAACCACTTGAAACACTGCTGTGGGTCTCAGTAAAAGTCATAAGTAAAAGAGATGGCTCAGTAAAAGAGATGGCTCAGGAGTCAGGTTGTGTTAATATCTCTTTTCCATAAAAGACAAAGAAATTGTCAAATTTGAGCACTCTGGTTCCTCTGTCCTCTTCTCCCAAATATTGACAAGTTCAAACTCTTTAATTAATGATGCTATGACCACACACACACACACACACACACACACACACGCCTACACTCAGGTACTTAAAAAGCAAGGTCAGTCTCAATGCATACCCACACCAGCTTTAGAGACCCAGTGTGACAGATGTCATGGGTGATTCATAACATGAATCACTCAGCTCAACCCATTGAGGAATGGCATGACAGAGCCCACACTACAGGACACATTTGTTCTTTTTGGTAAATCCCTAAAATTCCGAGCAGCTGTTTTATTCATTGTATGTTCCATCCTGATAAATGGGAAGGAAAAAAAAAGTGATGAGGTATATTTTGGTGGGCAATTAAATAGTGTTATCATAGTTCTCTTCTTAGTAGGAAGTGGTACTCCTACTTTGTCTTCAGTCCACACTAAGAATATGTCTTGCTTTGCTGGGTTTAGAGCTTGTTTTTTTCTCGATTCTTACCTTTGCCTGGGCAACATCAATGTCTATGTAGCATAACCCATCCAGACTGGGCTTCATGGCCAGTTAACCTTTTCAGCTCCAAAATCCTTCAGCTCAGCTTAAACCAGGTGACCAAACACATGGTCACACTCTAAAAGTCATCATGACCCAGAATTGTTTTACTTCTGAAAACTTAAAGTCTCTTGACAATATTTTGTCCATATACATCTCATACTCTCTTATTCTCTACAGCTATTCTTGAATGTTATTGGGACTTTCCTTTTCTCACAATATCCCACCCCTTTTCTGCTTTTTTCCTCCGTATTAGATACTAGTCCACCAAAACTGCTCTTATCAAGGCCATCTACAATGTCCAAGTGGCCAAATCTGAAGGTCAGTCCTTATCATGACCTTACTTGACTTTTAACTAACATTTGTTATGACTGACCATATTTCCTTTTGGAAAGACTTTCTTTATTTCACTTCTAAGATATGATGCCTTTTTGACTTTCCTATTTACTCATCACTTATTAAGTGTCTTCAGTCTCCTATGCAATATTTTCTTCTTCCAACTTCTTAACATTGGAGTGTACTAGAGCTCAAGGCTGGTTTATCTCTTGTATTTTTACCTGCTCTGTAGGTGAGAGCATCCAATATGATGACTGTAAAAAGTAGACATGTTCTAGAAACTCTTCATGTGTATCTCCAGCCTGAATTTTAGTTCTGAACTCAAGATTCTAATATTCAACTCTCTAGTACACATCTGAATTGGATGTTTAATAAACATCTCTAACAATATGTTCAGAACTGATTCCTCTTCCACCTGGTCAATTTGCCCTTTTCAAAACCTCAATGCATAGTAAAAGAACAGTCTCATTCTTCCAGTTGAACAGGAAAAAAACATCATCATCTTGACTCCTGCCTTCTACTGAACTCCCTACCATCTGTATGCATATTTATTTTAAAAAATAAGTCAAAAATTTAACCTCATCTCACCATCTCTCTCACTAACCCCAAATTGTTTGTCAAATCCAACAAAATTCTAATTTGTGTTAAGTAGCCTCCTAACTGATCACCCTCTTTGTATCCTCACCTCTTACAGTGTCTTAACACAACAAGCTTGCGGAGTGGTCCTTTTCAGATATAGACCAAATCATGTCACTTCCAACTTAAAACTCTCCAAAAAGGAAATCCTAAACCTAAATAATCAAACCACAACTATATTGTTTCGAGAAGAAAAAGAAAAATATATTTATAAATTCAGGGGAAGTAAAGACTATTTATAGGGAATACAAAAGACACTAGCTGCAACAAGATAATTATAAACTGGTTTTTGTCAAAATTGAGGACTTCTGCTTGTCAAAATACATCTTTAAAAAATAAATAGAAAAAGCTCAGATTAAGAAATAAATTTATAACACATCTGACAAAGGACACACATTCAGAATTCATAAATAACTACAGTTCAGTACTAAAAAGATTAAAATCCTATTAGAAGACTAGCAGATACAAAAGAAAAACCATAAATGGCCAAGAAGTATGTGGAAAATGTTCTATCTTATTGGTAATTAAAAACGAGGAAAATGCAAATTTTCCCACAGTCAGTAGCTTATCTCTTCATTATTTTAATAAATGACTTAAACAAAGCAGAAGTTTGGAATTATGGTGAACCCATTTATCCAATTCTCTTTCTCTCTCTATTTCAAGTAGTACTTTTTGTGTCCATTACTATACCAAAGAACCCACTTGCAGAATAAATTTTGCTTTTTTCCTGGCAATCTCAAGCTCTGTTAGTTTGGAAGTCTTACTACCCAGAAAGGAAATGTTTCCATCAGGGGATACAATGGCATTTTCACTAAATTGGAAGATGGGGCTGCCACCTGGCCTCTTTGGGCTCCTTCTGCCACTGAACAAATGGGCAGAAAAAGAGGTTGCTCTACAGGCTGGAGGGACTGACCCTGAATACAGGAGGGAAACTGGGCCACTGCTCTCATTGAAGACAAGGAGGGTTAAGTTTGTAATTCAGAGATGTTTCCTGGGCACTTTTAAGTAGCATTATATTCAATAATATAGATTAATTGAAAGCCATAGCATCTTAAGAAATAGAGGAATAGTTGAGGACTCAGTACCTTGGAGAATGGAGATTTGGGCCACTCTAAAGAACCCCAACTGCTTAAAGTTTGCGTATGAGGATGGTGAATGCAAGCAATGGACTGGAGAAGGAAATCATAGATATCAATTAAAGATGGTGTTTTGAGCAATTGTAAAAAGATTATGGTAGCTTTGACACACACGTACACATACATATACACATATACATATATATGAATATGTATATCTCATTGTCTTATTCTCATTTTACTTTTATATATATTGAGGTTAATTTTACAATTTTATCTTTATGTAACAGACTGTGACAGAAATTGAGAAATATTCAATATAACCAGTAATGTATACAATGATGATATGAAACACATAGCTCCTCATTATGGGATGAAAATGAGAACTTTTCCCCATTTTAAGATAACTGATTCTTGTTAGGTGAATCATACAGTTGTTTTGTTGGTGCACAGAGGTTCAGATGTGTATAGACAGGCGTATGTAGAGATGGCACAGTCAAGGCGCTGACTATACCAGTGATCAACTGTTTGCCTTTCAGGTCCAAATCCACCCTTCATTCCCTTCTCTGTGACAATTTAGTTGGGCCCTGTAAATATTCCTCCTATGTCAGCTGACACAGGTGAAGTTTTGTCAGAAGGTGTTGGAGGGATGTCAGGAGGACAGGTTTTTCTTTCTGTTGCCAGTGTGTTTCATGAACATCCCTCAGCATACAGTTTCTCCAGCATCCAGCTTCTGCAACGCCAAGAGTTTCTCTGACTCTTGGATCGTGTAACATGGGTAGATTTTCTCGCACTTAGATTCCACTGCACATGGTGGCCAGAAACACCTAGCAGCTAGGAACTCTGCCTGGCACTTCCTCAGGCAGCTTTATTTTGCAGCAAAGTACCTTTGGTGAGATAACTGCTTACAAAGAGCTTCCTGGGTCTGGAATTCCTCACTCCCTGCCTCTGTAAATCTGAGTCCTTTAACCCAATACAAAAGTTACCTCTACAGTCTTTCTTGATCCTTCCAGTCAGAATTGGTTGCTTTCTTTTCTGAATGGCCACAGTAGTTCATCTCTGGGTTTCTTATGTAGGTTCATTTTCTACTTTATGTCATGCTGTGTACTTATCTGTCTGAGAACAATAAAAACTGAGAGCTTAGCAGAACGATTTGAAAATAAACAGATACCACTAACTATTGGCTGATGAATGAATGAATATGAAATAATGTTGTGTTGACACAATGAAGGGGTAGTTGTGGATTTTGTTAAATAGTAAGATGTGCATGGATGGGAATAACCCAAAAGAGAAATAAAAACTTCATGGGAGAAATAGAAGCTGATTCTGGAAGGAAACACGGGAGCTTCAACAGCAGAAGGGAGAGACAGAGGGTTAGGATGCACTTCATGGTATGGGAAACAGCATGATCAAGGGCACAGAGGTAGTGTGGGATGTCCTAATCATGTGTTCAATGGAGAAGACTGGCTTGGCTGGAGCAGAAAACTTTTGTTGGAGGAGTGAGTTAGCTCAGATACGGGGCAAGTGTGGACCTTGGAGGGTGTTGCAATATTTTATAAACTAAATCAAACAAACCTTCCCTAACTGCTCACGTATTTTATCTGACTTGTGCATTCTTTACATTACACACACACACACACACACACACACACACGAAAAGGAAAGGAAAAAGAAGGAGCTACCATACTTTATCTATCCTTCTCCCCTTTCTACTCCAGGGTAAACAGATCTCATGGCATAGACTATCTTTCAGATGGATGTGGTCAAAGGCAAATGCTGTGTCTAGCTCTTGCAGGCCCCAAATGCAAATGCACTGGACTCTCTTGCAAAATTGTTTATTTTAATCAGGGAAAAGTTTGAAGGAGTAGATTGGTTGAAGTTTTCATGCTATTAAAACAGTTTTAAGGCCATCCAAAGCAATGACCACGGCCACTCCTTTCATAGGGCCCACCATGCCTTTTCCACACAGATGGTTTCCCTCAGAGCAGGTTTAAGACTGTTGCACCTTCTCCCAGGCTGGGACATCATGAAGGTGGGGTCATTAGTTAGCTAATTTCCCTGTGTGGTCAGCAGATAAATGTGGGATGGAATGTAATGACATCATCTAAACTGCCTTATCTGCTATATGATGCAAACTCACTAAACCAAAACAGACACCTTTCAGGATCTTGCTGGTCAGAGCAGAATTCCTTCTAAATCTTTTCACATCGTTTAGAAAATCACCTTCCATATGTAACCCTGAACATCATAATACCTGTGATTATTCTTGCTTTTCCAAGGGGAGATCTTCATGAGAGAATTCTACAGAAAATCCTCTCTCAACTTGGATTACATCTGATTTTCCTTTTCCTCATCAAACCAAAGTAAGATAATCATAACCATCTTTAGACATTGTTATTGAGGGATGCTCTTTACAAAATGCAGTTTCCAGAATTAATGATCAGTTCACTGATTTTCAAATTTGTCATATGACCAGAACCTGAAAGACATGTTAGTGCAAGGGATTACTAATATAGATATGTTTAATTTCATTATGAAAAGTAAGAATTTTCTCAGCCGATAATATAACTGTTTTAGTCAGCTTTTTCACTGCTGTGATCAAAAGACCTGACAAGCACAATTTTACAGGAGAAAAAGTTTATTTGGTGCTCATGGTTTTAGAGGTCTTAGTCCACAGAGAGCTAACTGTATTCCTCTGGGCCTGAGGTGACACAGAACATCATGGTGGAAAAGCATGGAGGAAGAAAGCAGCTTAAAACATGTCAGTCAGGAAGGGGAGGGGGCGAGGAGAAAGAGCTATGTTCACCAGGAACAAAATATAAACCCCAAGGCACATCCCCAGTAACTCACCCTGTGTAGCCACACTCCACGATTATAGGAGAATCTCCATACCTTCCAACCCCTCCCTTCCATCCTTCCCCATTCTATGCTAATAGACTGTGCTCTTGCCAAAGAGCACCCCTTTGTTTGTGACCTTTGGATCCAATTGGTCCAAGAGTGTATTTAAGCTTCTATACTTTCTGGAATAAAAGGTGTTTTCTGCATCTCGCTCTGGTGTTTCTGCATCTCACCGGGGCAGAGCAGATTCTTTACCTACACCCCGGGGCCTGAGGAATTTGGCTCTGTGGACCGCCATGTCCAGAGAGACCCCATATCATCTTCCTCCCTGAAGACCCCTTCCTTGTCTTTTCTGGACCCCTACTTATCGAGCAGGACCCATGTGGCAGCCCCCGAATCCCCCTTTTAGCAATATACAATTACCACCCAGTTAATCCATTCAAGCAGATTGATGCATTGACTAGGTTAAAGCTCTCATAACCCAATCATTTCACTTCTCAACTTCATTGGTTTAATGAAGCACCTGAGCTTTGGGGGAACACCTCATATATAAACTATAATAATGACTTTACTATATTTACCTAGTAAAAACCTACACATAGTAAGCTTAGCAATAAAACACAGTTATAATGACAATGACAAGAAACCGAAGACACACGAATAGATATTGATAGATATGGGAATTAGAAAAATAATGTAGTCTGAGGAAAAGAATGGCCAAGCATTACCTTCATTTCCCCTAACTATGTTTTCCTGATGTTGGTCATGCTGGCAGCCCTTACCTTCCCCAGCTCTGTCTCTTTGTGCTACTCACACCTCCCCCAACAAATGTCTTCCTGAGGCTAATCCAGGAAGAAGAGGGCGCTGAACTGAAGTGATAAATTGATTATTTTAATTGGCAAACAACCCCAAATTCCTAAATGCCCTCCAAAACTTAAGAGCCTGTATAAACCCAGTTCCATCCTTTGCTCTCTCTCTGTCTTATTTTCCACCGGGAATATGAGTCCACCATCTCCACAGATGAATCCTGCTCCTGAATAAAGTCTCCCATGACTTGCATAGTTTGCTGCCGCCGTGATCGTGATTCTTTTTGTCCTTACAGATATGATTTCTAATTTCTAATCTTTTTTATTTTTTTTAACTATGTGTTATCTTTTAATATTCTGCCATCTCCCAGGGCCTGACACCAGTCAAGAGTGGCCAGTGTAAAAGGCCAAAGAAATAAAAAACAGGAGAAAAGCCTAAAGTTGAAAAACATCTTAGCTATCAACCTAATTTTCTTACGATTTGGCTGCCATTGCTTAATTTTATTATCATAATACATCTGCCAAGATCAGGAAGATAATCATTCCATGGGAAACAAAACTGAACACCTCTGGAATGGGTGGTAGTTATCACAAGTTGTAGATCAAAGTAATTCCACAGTAAATTTGGTGTCTCAAAGGCAGATTAATTTGGCAACAGTGCTCCTGATGCATAGGAGTTGATTTGAGAAAAATAAGTCAGGGCACGCAGGAAGCCACTGATGTGTATGAGCGTGGGGTGACAAGTTCTGGATGAGAAAGTGACGACCCAAGAAGGGAATGTGTGAGGGTCAGAGTCATTAGAAGGAGGGAATGTGAAGGTCAGTGTGGAAGGTAATGGCCAAGTTTCTAGTCTGGATAAAATAAAAAAATAACTAAAAACAGGAAACTTTAGAGATGATGTTTGAGGAATTAAAGTGAATCTATTTTAAAATGCTTTTTATTTGAAGTTATGGTATAAAATATAATAGATAAAAATATGATAAAGGCCAAAAAAAATATAAAAGGATGTGCAATGTCACTAATCATTGGGAAAATGCAAATCAAAACCACAGTGAAGCATTTCTTTACAGCCATTAGAATGGCTTCTATCAAAAGCAAACAAAAAATTAAAAAAATAAAAAATCAGAAGATATCATATGCTGCTGAGGATGTAGAAAAATTGGAACATTTGTGCATTGTTGGTAGAAATGTAAAATGGTACAATTTCTATGAAAATATATGACTTCTTCAAAAATCAAAAATTGAATTACCATACAATCTAATAATCCCACTTCTGGGCATATACTCAAAATAAATGAAAGTGAATTTCAAAGGGTATTTGTACACCAATGCTCATAGCAGCATTATTCATGATAGCCAAGAGGTATGTTATGGTTTAGATATGAAGTATCCCCAAAAGCTCATGTAAGTCAATGCAAGAATGTTCAGAGGCGAAATAATTAGATTATGTGAGATGTAACCTAATCAGTGGATTAACCCACTGATATGGATTAACTGGGTGTTAACTATAGGCATGTAGGGTGTGGTTGGGAAAAGATGACCGAGAGAGTATCTTTAAGGTTTATATTTTGTATCTGGTGAGCAGAGCTCTTTCTGCTTCCTGGTTACCATGTCCTGAGCTGGTATCCTTCACCATGCCTTTCTGCCATGGTGTTCTGCTTCGCTTTGGGCCCAGAGCTCTGGAGTTGGCTGAGCATGGATTGAACCTCTGAAACTATGAAACAAAATAAACTTTTCCTTCTCTAAGTTGTTCTAGTCAGGTCTTTTGGACACAGCAATGCAAAGCTGAAGAAAAAAAGATAGAAGCAACTCTAATGTCCATCAAGGGTGAGTGCAGAAACAAAATATGTCACACTCATACAAATGAAGTATCATTCAACCTTTAAGATGAAGGAAATTTTGACACATGCTATCACATGGATGAATCTTAAGGGCATTATGCTAAGTGAAATAAATTAGTCACAAAAAGACAAATGCTTATGCAAGGTACAGAGAGTGGTCAAATTCATAGAGACAGAAAGTAGCATGGTGATCTCTAGGGCTGGAGGAGGGAGGAATGAGAAGTTGTTGTTTACTGGGTATGGAGTTTCAGTTTTGCATTAAGTTTTGCAGATTGCTTGCAGAACAATATGAATATAGCTTCACATTACTAAATGGTTACAGTAGTAAATTTTATGTGTATGCATTTTGCCACAATTATTAACAATTAAAATATAGTACTTTAATGTGGCAAGGTGAAGAGAACAGAATATTTAATGTTATCAGAGGCTTTTAGATGAAGCTAAGAACATTGATTTATACCCACTGGCTCTATTTTGTGAATGAGCCAATCATGGCCAGGAATTTTAGAAGCACTCTCTTTACACTTCATCAAAACTTGTAACATAGCTATTATTTCACCTATTTTAAATTATGAAATAAATGAGACTCAGAGAGATAAAATAACTTGGCCAGCGTACACAGATGGCCAGTGGTAATGCCAGGCTATAAGTTCTATAAGTCATGGTGTTTCAGGATGCCTCATCTTTGCTCTCCAAGGGAGAAGAAAGCTGACCTGGAACTTAGGAGAAGCCACAAAAAGTATAGTAGGTAGGGGAAAGAAGAAAAAAGCCTGAAAAGATTCAGCACAAAAGCAAATGGGGAAAGAAGCAGCAGGAAAGAGCAGAGTTGTGGGAGTCTGAGGGGTAATTCTGGGGAGGCAATAAATGGTCCTTATGTGTATCCACCTATCTTGATGTGATTTCTTATCTTACTGTTGTATTTAATTCAATCCAATTTTCTTGAGCAAAGAAAGCAAAATGAGCCTCATTTGCTTTGATTCTGCTTCTATTATGAAGTTGCAATTTAGAAAGCCACTCTGTGCTGTTTCTTATTTCTTTATTCTGTTGTTGGATGCCACTGAAAATATTCATTATCAATGTCACTCATGCATCACCTACGAAAAGCAAATTCATCCAAGTTATATTCCATACCTTCAAACTCCTGGGTTTCAGCTTAAAGATTTCAATCTCCATATAGCAGATTGTTGAATCTAAAATGCCATCATTGTTATAGGTGCTATTAAGAAGGAAAAGATGCTGTTGATTATCATTTTAAGGTCCCATCAAGAAATGTTGAAACATAAAATGTACTTAAAATCAATAAAATATAACTGCAGAAAACTTACTGCAATCCAAGTACCTTTTCCATGTGCTTAACATAGATACTTATAGGTTAGCAGAGACAGACTAAAGAAGGTCCAACAGCAGCATATTTTGTACTCAAGAAGAGAGCTCCACTTTTTTTTGTTTTTAACCAGGGATTGAACCCAGGAGTGCTCAACCACTGAGCAACATCCCCAGCCCTTTTATATATTTTATTTAGAGAGAGTCTCACTGAGTTGCTTAAGTCCTCACTAAATTGCTGAGGCTGGCTTTGAACTCGTGATTCACCCTGCCTTAGCCTCCTGAGCTGCTGAAATTACAGGCTTGTTCCACCATGCCTGACCAAGAGCTCCATTTTTGCTCCACCACTGCAAACCCTACTCTCTTTCCGTCCCTCCCTCAACGATGTTTCTTGGCCCTCCTCACTGATGGGGAGGCATAATCTTTTCTAACTTCCTGATCCCTGTCATTTGTGGCTTCAGTTCTTTTATTTTTCACTTAAGAAAGTACAGTTTTCTTTTGACACATATATTAATGGAGGTGCACAGCCCTGACCCTCCCATCCTAAGCCTTTTCTCATTTTATGAACTTTCTCATTTTTGAATTTTGCTATGTGTAAAATGGGATTAATGATAAAAAATAAGAATTCACATTGTAATTGTGGGAATTCAGCAAAACAGCTCATACACAGTGCCTGGTGCACGTGGCTAGAATTAAATAATTGGTAGACACAATTATTAATAATATTGCCATCCTGAAATTAAGGGAACTAAAGAGGGAACTAGGGAAGCCCTGGGGAGGCATTTACCCTTGCAGTGTCTCCTCTACCTGTGTAAATATGGGAAGTCAAGCAAGCTTTGTGGGTTCTCAGACAAGCTTGCAGTGATTGGTGGTGCCTTGACTGGGGTAGATGAGTAAGAGCTTGGGTGGGGAGTGAGTTTGGCCAGCTCTTCTCCCAAGGCCCTGGCTTGCTCTTGGGTGGTGTTTTCTCCCCCTAGTTGGAAAGACGGAGGGCCTCTCTTATATTCTGTCTAATTACATTGTTCCTATTTTGTAAAGGGGGTTAACATAGGCACTAGGCATGTTGCTCAGAATTGAGCCACATGCTAAAATTCATTTGAGGCTGGGCTTTAGGTCCTGTGCTCAAAAATACTATTTAACCCATGATGTGGCCCTGTTCTCAAGACTGCTACATCATTTTGTACTATCCTTCTAACTGTAGAAATGCCAACTTCAGAAGCTCCCCAAAGGCCCCTTTGTGAAGGGCTTGGTCCCCAGCTTGGTGCTACTGGGAAATAGTGGAAACTTCAGGAGGTGGAGCTAATAGGAGGTCATTAGGTCATTGAAAGGGTGCTCTTGCAGGGCTTTGTGGATCCCTGGCCCTTTCTCTTCCCCCTTTTGCTACCTGGCTTATGATTTAAGTGGTTTTGCTCCATCATGCACTTCCAGTGTGATGTGTTGCCTCATGACAGGCTCAAAAGCAATAGGGCCAATTGATCAGGAGCCAAAATCTCCAAACTGTGAGTCAAAAATACTTTTTCTCTCATAAGTTGATTATCTTAGGCATTTCATTACAGTGACAGAAGCTGAATAATACACTTTTCTTGTCCTTTAAACATGTGCTCATACACCTGATCTATTAAAGGCTAATGGGGAGCAATTTCAGAACTCTGAAGAAAGAGAAAATATTCAATCATTATATAAATGGGGCATTCTTGACACCAATTATTATAAGATGACACATGGCATTTTGTAGAGGTTGGAGGAGAAATTTTGCTTGTTATTTTTTTTTAAAAGTCCCTATTTTTATGTTTACTATGCAGTCTTTTTTTATTAAATAAATACAATCGGAAAATACTGTGGGGCTGGGATTGTAGCTCAGCGGTAGAGCGCTTGCCTCGCATGCGTGAGGCCCTGGGTTCGATCCTCAGCACCACATACAAAGCAATAAAATAAAGACATTGTGTCCATCTATAACTAAAAAAATATTTAAAAAAAATAGAATTCCAATTTAAAAAAAAGAAAATACTATGAAGAAAAGTCATTGCTATTCAATTAAAATAAAGGGGCAAGTGTGCATTTTGTAGCTGGTTATTTGGTAAACAAAATTTACTCATAAATAAAGGTAATATTTGGAAAAGAATGTCATAGCCGTATGTTGTCAGGCAGATTGTGTAGGTGAGGAAGGGGCCAGAGCCTGGGCAGAGGGTAAGGACCAGTCCTGTTCACAACAGAAGGGAAGAGTCTGTGGGACAAAAGAGTTTTGGGAGTGGTTTTTGCCACTAATCACCTCCAGCAGGGACTGCTAGATGGCATAGCCCAAAGGACTGCAGCAAGTAAGTAGAGCTAGTAAAGCGCCACCTGGAAATTCAGACTGACAGGCTGACAGCATGTGGGCCTGCCCTTGGATAGCAGGGCCTGGCCTCTGGGTTGAGGTTCAGAACAAGAATGTAGAAGAAATAATTAATCCTTAAAATTGGAGCATATGGGAGTACTCTGGCTCCATAAATGCTATTTGTAAAGAAGCTAAACTGTAGCTGAGAACTTGGCATGAAAACCCAGAGGCCCTGAGCCCAGGTCTGCAGAGCCTCGATGTGGGCTCAGCTGGTTTCAGCACTTCCTGCTTCAAAGCAGTGTTTCCTTGGTTAATGGAAGGGCTCTGCTGTTGGAAGACTGGAGAAGGCAGCTGCAGGGGAAATGAGGTGGGACTGGCTGGGGCTATGGTGGAGATCTCTGTTAACAATTAACTGGAAGCTGGAACTAGTTAACTCTGAAGAAAAGTTATGAAGTTACCACCACACTTCATCGGCATGAGTTTTGAAGTCAGATTAGTTTTGCAGTGAACATGAAACTTAGAGAAAGATTAGACAAAGTGTCAAAATGCTGGCATGTAGTGGACTCATTTCTATCATCAGCCTTGGCATAGAGGGCTCACTTCATCTCTCCAAGAAGCAGTTTTATAATCTAGGAGAGTTTATCCTTGCTGGCTTCAATTTCTCAAGTATTTATTATTTATTCTATGACTCCTTGTCAAACATGGTGCCAAGGACACACAAGGATGAGCAATGAATGGACTCGGGCTGTGGAGAGGCCAGTCAAGAAAGTGCAGAGGAAAAAAAATAAAAAAGGATGAGACATTTACATGTACCTGGCAATAGACTGGGCGCTTCATTCACATGGACTCATTTAAATATCTCAGGAAAGTGTTGTTGTGGCAGGTATTATTATTTTTCTTCTCAAAGATGAGGTGATAAAGGATCAAGGGGCAGTGGTGGTGAAATAAACGGACCAAGGTCGTAGCTTTGGTAATGGTGAGCCATGGCTTGAGCCCAGGTCTGTGTGCCCTCAAAGCCTGTAATCTTCCGGATATCCCCACTGCTCAGGGGACAGAGCAAGGTAAACAACTCACTTTACATGTGTGTGAAGACCAGTATCAACAGGACCCCAAAGAAAGGCAGGATGGACTTCTTTTGGGTTTAAAACAATTGAACATATGGGTAAGGATGAAAAGAGCATTTAAGAAAATGAGGAAGTATGATTTGTGTTATAAACATATTTTACCCCCCTTAGGTTGTGGATAGAGTCTGAGGGTATAAAACTGCAATCTCCTATACTCTTCTCCACTAACACATTCTCTGGGAATATGCAAAGCACAGGCATCATCCATTCCTGGGGAGGTGAAAGGGGGACTTATGGGACAGGATGAAATCAATAATATTATAACTTCGGAGTGAGAAGCTGGGTGACTGAGCACAAAATGTCAGCAGCCTGACAAGGCAAAGACAGTCTTGGCCTGGGGCAACTGATATTGATTATAATGATCCCAAAGCAATTTAGCCCATGGATCCACTGCCTACACATTTTGCTTTTCTTCTCAAAATATGTATATTCAGGGCTACGGTGAACCACTGCTCCCTGAAGAGCTGGTTCTGCTACTTGGAAGGACATCAACAGTAGGACCACTGTACCATCAATTCCTAATTACTCAGGGCTCAGCAAAAGCCAGAAGGCATTTTGAGATGTCTGAATGCACACAGGACCTCAGGCAGGGTATTACAAATGGCAAACAACATCATATTGTTGTTGGACTCATATCAGGTGTTGGACTCTCCTGAGAGTTAGACAAGGCAGTTGTTAATTTGATGCAAGACTTTGAAATGCAAGTCACTGAGGCTGTCTGGGTCTCAGTTTTCTTATATTTAAAATAAAGGTGTCGGGCTAGGAGTATTTTTCTATAGTGGTTTTTTTTTTTTTTTTTTTTTTTTTTTGGTAGGTGCATATGTTTGGTGTGTGTGTGCTCCCTTTGAGAAATCAGGACTAATAACTCTTGACTCTCAGTCCTTCATTGGTTCATAGTTTATCTTTAGACCCTTAGTCCTTTCTCCTTTTCCTGTTTGCTTCCTGTCTTTGGAGCATGCATAAGACCTGAGACCTGAGAACATGTGCACTTGTTTCAGTGTCTTTCATGCAATAAAAAAGTATCTGACACAAGTTACTGCCTGGGATATGTGCTTGATGCCCGATACAATATGAATGTGATGGTTACTATGTATCACCTTGACCAGACCAGGAGTGCCCAGATGCTTATATCAAACATTATTCTCTGTGTGTCTGTGAGAAATCTCCAGAATGAGATTGACATTTGAATCCATAGATTGAGTAAATGTGAGTGGGCCTCATCAAACCCTTTAAGTTCTGAATAGAACAAAAACCCAACCCTCCTTTGAGTAAAACAGAACTCCTCCACCTGACTGCCTTGCGCCTAGAACGATACCATTGGCTCTCCTCTAGCTTGACAACTGCACATCTTGGGACTTGCTAATCTTCATCATTATGGGAACTAATTCCTTGTAATAAATCATCTCTCTAGATGATAGATAGTGATCCTATTGGCACTATTTCTCTGGAGAGCCTTAACTGATAAACTGAATAAGACACTATTTAAGAAGTATGTCCCACTTAATTCATAATATGCTGCTCTGGTAATCTTCTCTGGGTTAGAAGATAGAATTTTGCCTTAAAATAGTGGTTTCCAAACTTCGCTGCACATTAGCATGACCTGAGGACTTTTGAAAATTTCAGTACACAGACTGTACTCTAGACCAATGAAATCAGAAGGTCTGCAGTGGCACTAGTTTGGATGTTGAGTATTACCCAAAGGTTCATATGCTAAATGTTTGGTACCCAGGATGGTGTCATCAGGGATTGCTGTGGGTCTTCAGAAGGTGAGGCTTTATGGGAGGTCCTTAGGTCTTTGGGGATGTGCCCCCCAGCATCAGGATATTTTAAAGATTAATAGGTGATTCCAATGTTCAGAAAAGCTGAGAACAACTGTCCTTGAATAAGTTTTGGAGGTCATAGACAACTTCTGAAGATTTTAGGTATATAATTGAACTTTAAAATATTATAGGAAAAGCTTCATCGGTATACTGAAATAACTTTGGATAATCATAATTACCATGAATCGAGCACCTGTTATATGCTAGGTTCTAATGTAAGATTTGGAACACATCAGCCTTTTAGTCTCATTTTTGTGGATGAGTTAACTAGAACTCAAGGTGATTAAATTCCCTGAATACACAAACAATAATATGAAAAGTCAGAATTGCAAACAGGTCTGTCAAAAATAATAGGGTTAACCTCTAACCATCCACTGCACCATGTTGCATGTCCCCTTCAGGTTGGGAACCCAGTCTCCACTTCATAGTTTTGGAAATAAGAATGAGGTAATGAGGTATAATTCAGTCTCATTCCTCCAAGGAGCATGCCTTTACTGCTGTAAAACCTATAGATTTCTTCCTCCTCTTTCTGAATGCACAGTTTAGGTTTGATTCATGTGTTTTATAGTAGTAACTAATTGTTTTATGCTGCCTTTTGACAACCTTAGGTTTTCCACGGGATTGTGTCTATTATATTTTTGTTTGGTATCTTCTCTTATAGTGAGGGACACAGAGTAGGTACTCACTAAATACTTCTGAAGTAATTTATATCAAGACATAGCTTTTTGGGAGGGACTTCCCAAATGTCTACCTATGGAGTATGGGTAAAGTAGGACTGTATAATTTGAAGAGAGAGTGTGTAGAGTGGTTGAGAATAATGGTAACACTTGTGGATTTGTTGGAATCCATTTCTGGGTTCCATTTTAACATCAGTTCTTCTAGTTGCCATCCCTTGAGCTTTTTCAACCACCAACAGGGTCTCCATCCTCTTATTCCCCTGAAATTGAGGCATATGGGTCCAGTGGTTGCTCTTAAATGTTAAGGCAAATGATTAGGTCTGACACTACAGAAGTTTTCATACTTGGAGAATTGCCAAGATCAGAATGAGTCATCGAGATAACAGTTATCCTACCAGGTTTTCTTCCAGAAAAAGACTCAATATCATCTGATCTTGGCAGAGACACTGTTTACATTATTCTATACTCTGTCCCTCTTCCATTCTCTTTTTGTGTTGTATGACCCTTGGTTATCACAGAACCATCCGGCAGAAAGAATACTAGCATGTGGGAGACAAGAGGCCATTTCTCTTCTCCATAATCCACACATGACATTGGGAACACCATCTTAGTATTTTACTGTCTTAGTTTCTCTACCTACAAGAGTCAAGAAATAATACTCTATTGTATTTGACAAACCAAACATCAGTGTGAACTCTCTGATTTTTTCCCAAAGACAAGGGCTACAGAGAGCAAAGATGTCATCAATATCTCTGTCAGGGTGAGGTTTAGTTGTGCAGGAAGAGGAAATGATTCCCCTGGAACTAGGAAATGCACCCCTGATCTCCATCCACTCACAGGTTCCTGAGCTGTGAATCAGGAGATTAGCAAGAGAAATAAAAGGACTCATGATTTGCAGTTCTGCATTAAGAAATACCTTCCTTACATCTAGATATTTTTGTTTTTCCTTTGTCTGATATGGATATGTAAGGATGTGTGTGTGTTTGTGTGTGTATGTGACTAGTGTGTGAGTGTGATGTAACTATGTATGTGATTAGCTGTGAGCATCTGTGTGTGTGTTTGGTCAAAGCTTCAGGCTTTGTATAAAAGCATGGGCTCCTTCCTCTTTCACTTACTTGTTTCAAGCACAATAGATTATTTAAAAAATTAGATGATTTTACTTTGCTTCTTATAATTTATTGGTTTATGCTTTAGCCCTGTGGATTCAGATTCCTTTGTGTGGCCACCACAGCACCAGTCCTTTGCTCTGAAATGAGCAGAGACACAATGACAACAGTTGAGTTTAACTAAACATTCCTATCACTTTATACTTTAAGAGGAAAAGAGAGACAAAGATCCTCTGAGAAAGAGGCTGATCTTCCTCTGTACCCTGCCAAGGCCAGGGACAAGGTCCCTCCTGGTAGAGACAAAACCCGTGTTGTACTCATTTGTCTAGCTGCTGATCAACCTGAGGAGATGGATCTCTCTGCCATAAACTGAGCCAAGTTTAGCTGACACATGGGGCATTTGTTAAATGTTTGCTGAATGAATGGGTGAAGTGGAAGACAGAGGGCTCTTTGAAAGGAAGTTTTATAAATAATATGGAAAAAATAGGTTCCCAGAACCATTATTTCATTTAACAAAAATGATGTTAAAAGTCAAATGTGGTTTTTGTTATGTTTTATAAAACTACTTTCTTTTTATATTCCAAGCTTCTATAACAATAAAATAGTTTTGCAGTGACATCATCTTGTATAAATAAAAGCATGATGGAGTGAATTGGCATTCTTTTTTTTTTTTTAAACAAAAATGTTAAAAGAAAAGCAAAGCAAATATCTGTGCTGTCATGGGGGTGGGAAGAAGAGGTGCCTTGGGTCCCTGCACTGGTGAGACTGCTTCCTTTGTGAGCTCTGGAAATATAGGAAGAGATGTGCCCTCTGCTATGTTGGTTATAAAGACTGGCTCTCACCTCATCTTACCTTACCATCCATACTCAGCACTAGAAAAAGGGTCTCAGCAAATGAGTCAAAATAATAACATGGACTTGTGAGTGGAGCAGACCCATTTGCCTAAAATATTTTCATCAGGTGATCAATTTATTGGATTATTATTCATTGAGTTACTGATTAATAAACTATTGTTTCTATTAGTCATTTTGGATTCTTAGTAATTATTGTCTTACCATAATACAGAATATTTCCAGTTGCTCTGCTCTTTGGCCCTAGCTATGCCAAGAATAACAATGTTGTGTACCTTTTGAATTTTGAATTGAACTCTTATCACAGTTTGATGAAGGGTTTTATGAATGGTAGAGTTGGTTTATTTCTCCTGTTCCATATTCAATGTACTCAATTCTCTTCTTAATTTTTCTTAATTCACAGAACCGTTTGCTTCAGTGGGAAAGAGAGTGAGTTTATGAAGAATTGTCCTTGGTGTGCACCCCGCATAGTTGCCTGTTATCTGTGGCTTGTGCTGTGGTCCTCTGCACATCCCCACCACACCAGTGTGTACACACAAACACCTATACTCATACTCATTTCTCTATCAGTTCCCCTTCCTATTCACTTATAAGTCCTTTCCAAGAGTCATGTGAATCCAGAAATAAAAAAGCTCAGTTTCTGATTAATCTTTTATATATCTATGACAATTTAAACTTTTTTAAAAAAAAGAAAACCCATTTATCTACTTATAAAACATTCAGCTTTCAGGAAGAGCTCAGATTCAGAAGTAAAAAGCATAGATTAACTTGTCTTTCAACTGGGTTAGGCTACCAATAGCATAAATGAAAAAAAATAAAAGTGGTAACAAGAGCTTATTGGGCTGAGAATAGTAAATGTACATCAGGTGTGATGTAGCAGCCCTGAGATTCTTTATATACGATACCTCTGGATATTGGTATTTCTGGTATCCATTCTACTGTATGGATCTGCCTCATGTGATTTAACTTGGGTAGAACATACCTAGAACCTTGCCACATGCAAATAATTAGGGTAGGTTCTGTTAGAAAGAAAGTAGAAGTAGTAACCTGTTCCTTCAGAGACAGAATCCAGTTGTTGTTGTTTACATCCAGAATGTTCCCTCAAAAGCTCAGGTATCAAGATACGCAGCAATGTTCAGAGGTAAAAAGATTGGATCATGAGGGCTCTGAATTTATCTGTGGATTAAAACATTTGATGCATTAATAATTTGAATGGATTTACTGAGAGGTGTTGTAAAAGATAGGCAATGAAGAAAGTAGGTCACTGGGGGAGAATACTTGGGGACTATATCTTATAACTGATCCTCTCCTTATTCTCTATATCTGCTTCCTATTTGCCTTGAGCTGAGTAGCTTTTTTCCACCATGCTCTTCTGTCATGATGTTCTGCTTCACCTCACAACCACAGCAATGGAGTCAGCCAACCATGAACTGAGACCTCTGAACCCATGAATCAAAATAAATCTTTCTTTCTCAAAGATGTTCTTGTCAATTGTTTTGATTACAGTGATACAAATCTGACTAATGCACCAGCCATATATTTAGAAGGCCCAATGAATATTCTCACATTCAGAGTAAAAAGCAAGCCTTACTTGTAAACGTGGGCATGATCCATGGCCTGCACCAACAATGTCACCTCTTCCACTATGCTCCTTTCTTCCTTGTGTTCTGTGGCTTCCTGGCTCTCTCCATCCCTCCAAAAGGCTAGTTTTGTACTGAGATTCTCCTTCTTATACCCCCATTTGAATATGATCTTTCCAAAATAACCTCCTGCTCCTCATCAACCTCCCCACACCCTCTTAAGCCACACTTTTCCTCATCTTCATCATAGTATTCATCTTAATATGACCTTAACTTTTTCCTTTCTTCCTCTCATTCATCACTATTTCATAAGCTCGAAGAAAGCTTTTCCTTGCTTATCTGTGTTGTTACCACCTAGAGTGGGCTCAATAATTGTTTGCTGTGTGAATTATTGAAACCACACTTTATTCCATAGAAATATAAATGTCTTATTTTTCTCAACATGCTGTCAAAGAGCCTACACCATGTTTTAATAATTTTTCCTCTTTAATGTTTAGTATAGTGGGTTTTGTCATCTAAATGGCTTGAATTCTTATATATTAAAATTTATCCTTCTTGGTTTTTTACTTCTATGACATGTTTAGAAAACATTTCTATATCAAAATTGTGAAAATTTTTACCCACATTTTCTTCTAGTGTTCTTGTGTATTTGATTTACATTTAAATATTTAATTCATCTTGCATTTATTTTGGAGCCAGATGCATGGTAAGAATCCAAGTTAAATTTTATTTAAACACCAAGACAGTTGTCCTGACATCATTTATTTAAAAAAATAAGCATTTTCTATTGACGTAATCATGTGTTAAATTCTTCTAGATTTCTCTATGTGCACTTGTCTTTCCCAGGATTGTTCTCTGTCCCAATAATTTGTTGGTCTAATTCTACCCAGAACCACAGTATTTCAATTATTTCAGCTTTAATATAGCCTAACTTCTTATGTGGTAGGACAGATTTTATTCTCCAAACCATTATTTTCTTTTTATACATTTTCTCACCTCAGATAAACTTTAGAATTATTTTTTCAGTTAAAATATTTAGGGTTTTTTGTGGATTGCCTAAGGAATTAGTTATTAGATATTATTATTTTTAGGTTTGCATGCTAAGAATTTGTTATATTTTTTATTTATTGAAATCTTTCCTGTTAGTACATTATTTTCATTTTCTTCAGATACTTTATCTGAAGAATGAAATTCTTAAAGTCTTCTACTATGTTTGGTATATGTCTATATGTTTCCTATGGTCTTCTTTCATATGTCTCTCTGTATCCTATCCATTTTGGGAGCGGTGCAAATTGAGTAAGTGAGAGTCAAATATAATATTCTGATTGTGATAAGAGATTTCCTGTTTGAAAGCTTGCCATGTCAAATCATTAGAAAGTGGTGATAAATTCACCAGGTCCCAGATGTCAGGTCAAGCAATATGCTCATAAGGCCATGTGTTTATCTTTGTTTATCACCTCTAGTTTGCTAATGTAAGAAAAACATTCATTTTGAATTCACTTTTCAGATGCACCGAAGACTTGATTCTAAGAACTACCTGTAAGATTGTCCCTAAAAAAGACATTATTTCCACATAAGGATGACTATTTTAGTTCACTTCTACTTTGGGATATTCCACCTGGAATTAACAATATTGAGTCTTCCAATCCATGAGCATGGTATATATGTCATTTGGAACACCTTTCATTTTTATCAATAAAATGCCATGTTATAATAATCAATTTAAAACATTTTTAGATGGGCATAAATAGGCAAATAAGATTAACTTCTGTGAATAAGAGATCAGGTTCTGGATTTGAAGACTTTTGTTTTGATTCCTGGCTCCATCACTTACTAGCTTGTCTCTTTAGACAGGTTTTTCATCTTCCTTTCTGTTCCTCTGTGACTTCATCTGTCTAAAGGAGACAATAATCATCCCTCCTGCATGGTTTCCTTGGAAGATTAAATGTGATATTTTAAGTTCAGGCTTAGAAAAGCATTTAACTTAACATAAAATGATAATCATTTACATCATTCTTGTTAAGTTTCTGTACTGACCTAGAGGATTCTTAAGTTCTTAAGGACTAGGAGTGTCCTCCTACATCTTGCCTCTTATGTGATGTTACTTGAGGAGCATTTGTCAAATTAAATCTCCTTATTACCATATCAGAGTAGAATTTATACCACTATAGACTACATTTGCCCATGACATGTTTGTAAGATTGTCATCAATTTTTATATTCTTTCTTAGGTCTTTAGTTTTTGTCTCCACTGGTTCTACCATGTTCCCCTAGACACTTCCCATAATTTTCACCTGTATGGACATCACATTCTCCAGCTACTATTCCATCTCTACTGCCCGGCTCCCATGTTCTCCTAAATCCACTTTTGTCTGTTTTCATCTTTCATATCATTGAATTTGCTTTCACTGAAATCCCTAGTGACTATTTGTATTAGTCAGCCTTTGGTTGCTGTGACCAAAATACCTCACAAGAACAATTCAGTGGAGAAAAGATTTATTTTGGCTCACGGTTTTACAGTCAGTATGTGGTTGGTTGACTCCATTGCTTTGGGTTTGAGGGGAGGCAGAATGACATGGCAGAGGAAACTGCTTGGCTTATGACAGCCAGGAACAGAGAGACAGAGTCCAGAGAAAAGATAAACTCTTCTAGGATATAGTCTCAGTGACATATTTCCTCTAACTAGGTCCCACCTCTTAGTAGCTTATTCAGCCATCAATGGATTAACCCACTGATAAGATCAGAGCCCCTATGATCCAATCATTGCCTAAAAGCCCCATTTCTGAACATTGCTGCATTGGGTACCACACTTCCAACACTTGAGCTTTTGGGGGAAACATTCTTAATCTAAACCGTAACATTATCTAATGGCCAAATCCACTGTCTTGGGCTGTATGAATTTACTTTAGATCACAAGTACCACAAGAGGAATGAGTTTGTTTTACTCTGTTGAGACTCTGGTGCCTAGAATAGTCTCTGAACATAGTAGATACTCAATAAATACTGATTGAATTAATAAATTGATAAATATCACTTACATGTTGACCAGTCTCATGTTTTAAAACATTCTTTTATGCATAGAAACATTGCACTCTTGTTTTCTTCTGGAAATTTCTTTGTTTTCCTCCTTTTCTTTTTACATCCATCAAATGTTGATGTTTTCCAGACTTTGATTCTTGTCCTTTTCTCTTCTCTTAAATGTTTCCAGGATGGACCTCTCTTATACATATTAGTTTTCACATACCATCTCTCTCTCTATATATATATATGTGTGTGTGTGTGTGTGTGTGTGTGTGTGTGTGTGTATAAATTACTTCCACATATGCAGCTTCACCCACATTAACTTTAATATTTTAGACAGTTTAGTCAATTACCTATTCATGCCTTGATATTTCCATGGAATCCCAAAATGAAACATCACATTTTTGTCAGAATTTTATGTTAAAATATGAGATAAAAAAATAATTAGTTGAAAGCCAAAATATCATTATCATTGGTTTTAAGTACTAATTTGGAGGGTACTGTTTTGTGTAAGTGATGAAAAATGAGCCTCAGTTACAGACCTACATGGTTGGCTCTGAAGTGAATAAGTTGAGCATGGGACACGTCTAGTTAAAAAGGAACCACATTCTCTTCACAGTTGTTACATAATTCTGTGGTGATATGACTATGGAATTGCTAAAAGTTTTGAAACTGTCTTCACATGTCCTTAAGTAATCATGAACCAACATGACATAATTTGGTAGTGGCTTATTCTTGAGTTTGGGGCAAATACCTAAATCCATAATTATTGTTTTCTTCTCACAGATGCAGAGTGGGGCTTGGGGAAGCTAATACACTTTTATTAAGCTTTCCATTATAATTTAAACTTAGAACCTTCCTACTTCTTTTAGGTACACATAGAGGTCAACTCTTCTGAAATTTAGAAACAGCAAATATTGCTGGGTGTGGTGATGCATGCCTGTAATTCTGGTGACTCAGGAGGCTGAGGCAGGAGGATCACAAGTTCAAGGACAGTGGGAAACTTAGTGAGACTCTGTCTCATAATAAAAATAAAAAAGGAATGGTGTGTTGGTCAGTAATAGAGTACTCCTGGGTTAAATCTCCAGTACTACACAATACAATAAATGAATAAATAAATAAATAATGACAAATATTTTGTGCTTGAAGTCTGAAACAATTGCATAAAGAAAAACTCTTTTCCCTAGCCAGCATAGCAAAGCATTAATCACAGAAGCACAAAAAGCAGGTTAGCAGGTTAGATATATACAGGCCTGAGCCATAGTGACTCCATTTTGAGTTTGGGGATTTTACACTAATTCAAGGTTGAGCTATAGCCATCTGTATCCTAAAAATCCCCTTCTGTGAGGCCTGCGCTTTGGCAGAGACCCTTTCTACTTACACCCACCTGAGGACCAGACTCTGCTGCTGCAAGTAGAGCTGAAGGCTGAGTAATACCTATATTAATTATAAAGATTAATTTTAAGGCTCTTAGTGTGTCAATGAAGCCTGCAGACACAATCACAACTAGGAGGATTTGCCATCTTCATCAGAGCAGTGCTAGGAAATGGGAGATGTCTTATGCAGGAGATCCCAAAAGGAAAAGGTTAGCTCCCTGGCTTTCCTGGTCAGCTTGGTTCCTAAAGAAAAAAAATGGAGTTGCTGAGCTGAACATGCCTGGTTTATTTCCCCAAATGTGTCCACAATTTACTCACTCTACTTTTCCAGGAAAAGAATAAGAGGTTGAAAAAGAGCCTAGGCATATTTAAAAATCTCTCTGCTATAAAATTAGGGAAGTGGGGAGCAAGCATTTTCATCCAACACTGTTGACCTTCAAAGATGATTAAAGCAAGACCATCTACTCAATCACCTAAGCCGGCAACTGGTAAATATTTAGATTTGTGTCATTCAGTACAATGGCCACTAGTTACATCTGGCTATAAGCTCATAAAGTTTGGCTAGTCCAAATATAGATATATAATTATAAAGTACACACTGGATTTTGAAGAGAAGATTGTAACACTCCTCATTGATACTTTATATTGATTACATGTTAGAATGAAAATAATTTGGATATACAGGTTAAATGAAATATATTATTAAGGTAATTTCTTCCTGTTACCTATACAGTTTGCATTATATTTCCATTGGAAAGAACTGCTATAAATCAATAGCTTCCAATTATCTAAGGTATAGAATCCACTGTAAATTGATACTTTTGTAAAATTCAATAAAAAAAACTTACTGTAAAGATTCTTAAACCCTTACTCTCTATCTTGTATTTTTTTATTGCCAGCCAGTAACAAACAGCTTGGGTCTGACCCTAGTCTGAAGATCAGACTAGAAGCACCTTCTGAACTTTTGTGCCTTAAGTAATAAAGTCCCATCAACTGTTTTTCCTGCATATCTTGTATGCATCCCCTCTTCTCTATTTCTTTTTCTTCTTCCTTCAATCAGACCTTTATTTCCTACTTGGATTATTGAAAGTGACAACTAGGGCTGGGGATATATCTCAGTTAGTAGAGTGTTTGTCTTGCATGCACAAGGCCCTGGGTTCAATTCACAGCACCACAAAAAAAATAAAAAGAAAGAAAGAAAATGACTAATAAACAGTCTCATTGCATGTTATGGCTTGGATCTGGAATGTTCCCTAAAGGCTTACATGTTAAAAGGTTTGGCCCTATCACTGTAGTGTGCTGATTTTAAATCCTTGAGGTATAAACCTAGGAGTGGGATAGCTGAGTCAAATGGTGATTCCATTCCAAGTTTTCTGAGGAATCTCCAAACTGCTTTCCATAATTGTTGCACCAATTTGCAGTCCCATCAGCAATGTATGAGTGTACTTTTTCCCTTACATCCTCACCAACATTTATTGTTGCTTGTATTCTTGATAATTGCCATTCTGACTGGAATGAAATGGAATCTTAATTTTGATTTGCATTTCTCTAATTGGTAGAGATGTTGAACATTTTTTCATATATTTGTTGATTGATTGTATATCTTCTTCTGAGAAGTGTCTATTCAGTTCCTTAGCCCATTTATTGATTGGGCAGTTTTTTTGTTTGTTTGTTTGTTTTGGTGTTGAGTTTTTAGTTCAGAGTAGCCAAACTATGGAACCAAACTTGATGCCCTTCAACAGATGAACGGATAAAGAAAGCGTGGCACATACACAAAATAGAATATTACTCAGCCTTAAAGAAGAATGAAATTATGGCATTTGTGGATAAATGGATGGAACTGGAGAATATCACGCTAAGTGAAATAAGCCAATTTCAAAAAGCCAAAAGCCAGATGTTTTCTCTGATGTGCAGATGCTAATTCACAATAAAGGGGTGTGGTTCTAGGGAAAAATAGAGATACTTTGGATTAGGCAGAGAGGAGTGAAGGGAAGAAAGGAGGTATAAAGGTAGGAAGGATACTAGAATGAATCACACATACTTACCCTATCACATGACTGGTGTGATTCTACAAAATGCCTAGGCCTGCAGTGAGGCAGCACATCATGGGAGAAGAGCATGGTGGAGCACAGCTGCTCATTCCATAGTGGCCAGGAAGCAGAGAGATGGAGAGAAAGAGAGAGAAAAAGAGAAAGGGCCAGGAACAAAATATACCCTTCCAGGGCATGCCCCCAGTGACCTACTTCCTCCAGCTAGGCCCTGCCTCCTCCTTCATCCATATGGACTGAAACCTCTGAAATCATGAGATAAAAATAAACCTTTACTCCTTTAAATTGTTTTTCTTGGGAATTTTGTCACAGCCATGAAAATATGACTAAGTTGCTGCTTATACCCTTTTCTTCATCCCATACTTTCAGAGCGATCCACATGAAAGAAGCTTGGTCACATCATTCTCCTCTTAAAACCCTGCAACTCCTCCATATTCCTCTGGCCAAATTACAAAATTCTCTTGACACCCTCAAACCAGGGATAAG
The DNA here is from genome assembly GCA_004024805.1 of Geosciurus inauris. Taxonomy (NCBI): domain Eukaryota; kingdom Metazoa; phylum Chordata; class Mammalia; order Rodentia; family Sciuridae; genus Geosciurus; species Geosciurus inauris. The sequence goes on along the minus strand of PVHX01001498.1, from coordinate 177,191 downwards.
TTGGTTCCAGCCAGCTGCTGCATTCCAGTTTATCACATTGCCATCCCAGATGTGCAGACTGTGAGACAGGAGCATGGTGCCTCCTATTCTTCATCTGTTCAGTATCTCTGGGTTCAGTGCTTCTCTTTGAATTGAGGTATTATCACAGGAGTACCAGTAAATTCCCTTTCAGCTCCTCATCAACACTTTGTCAAACATCAGATGTTTGTCTAAGCTCATGGAAGACAGACCGATCAGTGATCCATGGAGCCTCAGACTAATGTCCTGGTACAGAAAGACTTGGCAAAGTGTTCTACCATTGAGCCATACTCAGCCCACAGAAAACCCAAATGTAATATGCTCAACACTCTCCAACACCCCCAACTCCATCCCAGATCTGGACTACTTCCTTGTTCTCTTGAGAAGAGAAGGATGAGTATTAGCTAATGACACCCTAAACCCCAGTCACAGGTAGCTGGGACTAGTGCAAGGAGATGTCTTCATGGCAAAACAACTCACCATGTAAATATTCTCCTTTCCCTACCATGCATCCCACCTGAGCAGTTACTTATGGGGCTACGTGCTGACATGGAGGACTGGAGAAAGGTCTTTCAACATGCTTCATGAGGGCAAATGGCTATAGCTAGGCTGTGTGTTCCTGTCTGCTCAGGTTGGTGTCCACTATGGGAAAATCACTAAGTGACTTGTTCATCTTCACAGCTACTTCTCAGCCTATGTCACATTCCTAATGATTTTTTTTTTCAGAGAAGAATGGCAAAGTGAAATAGAATTTTTCTCTTGCATTTATTTATTTTTTGTCTGCATTCTATCTAGACTATATGGAGCTTCATGGATATTCATAATACTGATGGTGGTTTTAGAAAAGCCTGTAATTTGGTAAGGATGAAGGGTATATGTACCTTTCAATACCTCAGTAGTTCAATGACAAACCAGTACATTTTGAAGTTCCCATGTCTGCTTTTTGTATATGCCCAATACCAGGAATCCCCACAAAACCTGAGTATGATAGAATTATGTTAGGTATAAAGAAACAGCCCAGAGAATTTTGATCACTGAAAAAGAATTTTGAGTAATATATTGCTACATGAACTTACTAGCCACTAGTAAGCCTGTGATCACACACACATGAATGGTTTACCTGTATTGGAGAGAAGTCACAGATTTGAAATCTTGGTCCTTACTAGATAAAATAAAACACTGAAATATTGAGTATTTTCCCCTGAATTTTCTAGAGTCATTGTTTCAGGTGCATTTAGTTTTGCCCTGAACAGAACAAACCAGTCAGAGAATAGCCTTCTTTCTCTGAAAGATGGCTCACCTGCCTTTCTACTTTCTAATTTTCTCTGTGTCAGTCAGCTTTCTGTTGCTGTGAAAAAATACTTAAGAAAAATCAAATGAAAAGGAGGAAAAATTTGGTTTGGCTCGCTGTTTCTGAGGTTTCAATCTATGGTCACTTGGCCCTGTTACTTTTGGATTTGTGGCAAGGCAGGTCATCATAGAGGGAAATGTGTCAGAGGAGGCTGCTCACCTCATGGTGGCTGGGAAGCAAAGATAGAGAGAAAGAGCTGGGGTTCCAATATTCCCTTCAAGGTCACACCCCACAATAACATGACTTCCTTCCACTGGGCCCTACTTCCTAAAGGTTTCACCATTTTCCAACACAGTCATTAACCAAGGACCAAATCTGTTACATATGAGCTTTGGGGGGACATTTAAGATCCAAACCATAATATTCTCATTGTGGGAAAGATGTTGTTGGAGACATTATCAGACCACAGGATAGGCAACACCATCTATCCAGAATTGTGTTCAAAAGCAGCAGACTATTTAGTATTATATTTCATTGGCTTCTAACATAAAGTACCCTTGTTTGCATAAAATTAAATTCCTGAAGTCCTGGTCTTCATGTGTGGTGTGTGACAATGATAAATAGTAGATGGGGCAAGGAGGGCTTTGGTCATCCATGTAGGAACTGAACTTGGAATATGATGCAGAGGTAAATTGGAGTTGGGGAAGAATCTTGGAGATTGATTTATTTTCTCTGATTTTTATTTCTAAAATGAGACAATGAATGTACTTTGTTTTGGGAAGGAAGATTTCCAGATTTCCAGATGTAATGTGTGAGGATTCAAAAATTCACCAAAATCTTTGGCATGAGGTTGACAATTTCCTGTTCTCTTTGGCTAGCTCCTTCTGTTACAGAAATAAATTCATCGGAGAAAGAGATATTACTAAATATCAGAGGAAGATATTAAAGAAATATCTTTAATAAACATATAATACCTTTAGTAAAATGATACACTGTTGATGTTTTCTACAAAAATTAAACAGATATTTTAAAAAGTAGAGGTTTATCAAGAAGATGACAAGCTACCCTTTGCTGGGTATATGTAGTGAGTGTTCTGGTTAAAAATCAAACCTAAAGATTTGTTGTAAGACTATAAAGCCTACAATGTGAACTTGCAGTCTATTTTACATCTATTTAAAACTGGAAGCTTCAGTGTTTATTTAGGGAAGACTGTCTCTTGTCTCTTTGTTCTACTAGGCTCAGTTAAAATATGCCATTTGGTTACAAATCGTTCAGCAAATTTTGAGGCAAAGTTCAAAAGTATCCTTAAACTGAGTAAAACTATTTAAGACTAGAAAATAAATGTCCTGCTTGGTCATGTAGGTAATGTAAATTATGGTATATGGCGGGTCTAGAGCTATATTCATTCTTTTTTATGTTCTAGGATTTTTAAGAGGCAAGAAAATGGGGACCATAAATATTTTTTTGGCTCTGTGTGAGTTCAGGTAGCCTGTTCTGAAAACTGTGGCATGGTCTTATGGCGCTGTGGATATTCTGAATCAAGCAGTTACTTCTAAGAGCTGAGCACTGACATACAAGACTGCTGAGGGAACTCAACAACATGCTCTTCAGCACCAAGTTTATCACTTTTCCTGGAGAACTGCTTTTGTCCTTACTGTATGGTAATTTTTGACAGAATGACCAAGCTTTTAGCAAATATACTAATATTTTGATATCATTGTCTGACAAGATTGTCCTGGGGATAAAGAAGGCCAACTTCCTGGGAGCTTATCTAGAAGAGTATGGGAAGTTGAGGGTATGCTCATTGTCACTCATCCTTGGTGAAGGCAGATATGGGAGAGATGAGAACTTGAAAGATGGAGTCCTTATAGCTATGTGTACGTTTGCCCATCTGCAGGGGCTGTGACTTTTGAGCACATATATGTATCTGGTGCCCATGCAAAGAGGAAATGATCTGTGCCTAACATTCACTCATTCATCTTATTTTCAAGAGTTGCATAAGGAGTGATGGCCATGTGCTTGGTCCAAGAATGTCACAGTAAATAGAGAGATACAATTCCTATCCTTAGAGATCTTGTAGTCTAGAGAAGAATTAAACAAATAGCTTTTTAAAAATAATTCTATCTTCAGAGGCTTCAGAGGCTGAGGCAGGAGGATCACAAGTTCAAAGCCAGCCTCAGCAACTTAACAAGGCCCTATTCAACTTAGCAAGACCCTGTTTCAAAATAAAAAATAAAGGCTGGGAGTGTGGCTCAGTTGTTAAGCGCCTCTGTGTTGAATCCCTTGTACCAAAACAAAAATTCCCTCTACTTTAATTATAATAATTATCTAAATTATTATTACATGCAAGAAAATTTCATATCTTTATCATTTTTGTGTGTACAATTCAGAGGTATTAAGTACATTCACACTATTATGCAACCATCCTCACCATTTGTTCCATCTTACAAAAGTGAAACTCGGCACCCATTAATCATAACTCCCCATTTCTTCCTCTCTGCAGTATCTGGTGACCACTATTCTACTGTATATCTCTGAAAATTTGACTATTCTACATATCTTATATAAGCAGAATTATAAGTATTTGTCTCTTTGTGGCTGATTTATTTCACTTAGTCCAATATCCTCATGGTTCATCCATATTGTAGCTCATGTCAGGATTCTCTTCCTTTTTAAAGCTGAATGGTAATCTACTGAATGGATGTAGCACATTTTGTTTATCCATTCATCCATCCATGGACACTCTTGACTAATGTGAATCATACAGCTAGAAACATGGGTGTGCAAGTGTCTGTTAAGCTTCTGCTTTCAATTCTTTTGGGTGACAAACAGATTTTTAAAATATTTCTCAAAAATATAACTATGAACTATGAAAGAACACTAAGCAGTGAAATCAACACAAGACATCCTCACTAGATTGGGCGGTGAGAAGCTCACTGAGGCAGGCTCCAGGAAGAAATGACACTGGAGATCAGTAGGAAATTTTGGCCACTGGCATTCACTTGACAGCACTAATATTTTCCTTAAACATTCACATTTTTCTCTTTGACTAGCAGCAGGAAGCAGGAATTGATTGGTTTAGAGTTCACCAGGAGAAGGAGATTGGGGAGAGCCTTCTAGATGTCTACAGAAGTGAATCAGAGGCTTAAGACAACATGTGGCTCAGGGTATTTGAGGAAATCCATTGGTGGTAGATTGGGAACAAGGGAAGCAAGAGGTTAAGACTCCTCAGGACCTGGGGCCTGAGGACTTAAGGGAAAAGAAGAAGTTATGATTTGAAGCCTCAGCTTACCAGTCTATTTTCAATTTTTTTAATCATTGACATTTAACAAAACCTCATTAAGAATTGAAACTAGTCTCAGCTTTGATGTGGACAGCAATAAAGGAAATACTTGAGGACTAAAATGGACTCACAGGGAAAGGACAGCCTCTGGGAGCAGAGGTGGTGGTCAAATGATTGGCAGTCTCATGAGGGACCTGACTGATGGATGGGCAATACGGTGGCTTGACCTTGACAATGAGGCTGGCACAGAAGCACCCTGAGGACCTTTTAGTATGACATGTGCAACTCTGAAAAGATGACCTGGTGCCATAGGTTGAGGATGCTGGGCAAGTTAAAACATATATATATTACCGCCCTTTCTAGGTTCACCTATTTTATGTTGAACCCAACTGTGTGTGTGGCCAACTGAGCATAGAATTGTCTATACTGAGGAATCTATAGAACACATTCCAAGAAAAACTATGCAACTATTTGCTTATTTTATTATCCATTTCAAGACTATTGGTAGAGTCATAGTAAAATTCAAATATATTGTCTAAATAGGGGAGATATTCCCTTGGCTGGCCCTAAACAATATACTTTTGGATGAACATGTTTTGAGAACCATCGGTCTGTGACCTTAAAACATACTATGTTAGTACCAAAGCACAATACCCTTTGGCCTTGGCCATCAGCAAATTCAGAATCAAGTTCAGGAACTATTTGTAGAAATTAGCCCCTCTCAGCTATAGCTGCTTCCTCTTTCAGGTCTGACTTATTTCTTACATTCCTGATTTACATACATTGCAGACATTCCAAGGACTGTGGAAACAGATCAGTTTCAAGCAGCGAAAGAATTCTTATCATTTGTAGTAGTAGGAAATTTTGGCTACTGGCATTCACTTGACAGCACTAATATTTTCCTTAAACGTTCACATTTTTCTCTGACTAGAAGCAGGAATTGATAGCTGAGCCCAAGACGCCTACAGGATATAAGGATGGCATTTTAAAGGAAGTTGATACGTTAAGGATTATAAACAAAAAAGGAGGGAACTTCTCTAAAATACCTCAAGGATCACAAAGGCTGAGTTAATGCATTGCATTATTAATAGGCAAACATGAATCTTATTTAAGTTTGAGGCTCTTAGAGGAGTCAATTACAGTGGTGGATTTATGACTTTATCATTTGGGCACATAATTTCATGGAGATGATAATTTTGAATCTCTGATGTGGTGTGTGTGCATTTGTGTTATAAGTGTGCAATATACATACACCCACATAGTCAATATGTCTTAATCAATTACCTACTGGGGCAAATGAGTCAAAAGGCTGGCTAAAAGCAACAGCAGCAGCAACTTAGATCTGTGTTCTTGCCCAAGGAAAGGAATTTATAGCCATTATTGGTGCATTAAAATAATCAGACACTATATGAATCAGGGACTTCATGGTAGTCTCATTTAAAAAAGGCATCAAACATTAAAGTATCTATTTGAAACCCACCCCTGCTTACTAAGCATTACCTGTGAAATTCCTTTTTTTCCCTGAAACTTCATTACACTATGTATATTATAAAAAAAATATTGCTCTTACTGGGTGAGAATGTCTTCTGTAATTCTGACATTTGTAAGTGGATGCATAAAATATGTTCAGCATATTATAAATGACTTGAATGTGTGTAGAATAAGGCAAAGATAGACTTGTTTTCCTAGTTAACATACTGTTGGGATACTAGAATGGAGTGAAATAAAATAAATTTTAGGATCTTAGGCCAGGTTAAATCAAAGATGAAGCCTCTCATTTATTCTTATTTACTGAGTTATAACCTATCTCTATATTGCAACTGTCTGAACAACAGAAGTTTGCCTCTATGAGCACCAACTTTTTTTTCAAACTTTTTTCCTTCTCTGGGATAATTTCCAGAGTGCACTTACTTAATCCTCCTTATCTTCTCAAATGTTTATGAGCATTTGTGACATTTTAGGAACATATAACTCGTTCTAGTTTGGGGTAAGTATCCATTGATGTTTTTTTCTGTAGGACCTACCTTTACCTACAGTATTAACTTAAGAGGTGGACCTGGGTTGCCATATTTGCACGTAGGACCCCATCTTCCCCAGTCACAGGTGACAGAACTAGGAATATACATCTGACTCACTCTAGTCCAACAGGTTTTCATTTTGAGAACTGAGATCTGGGACTCAGAGTCACTGAGGCAGACAGGTGAGGAGAGGCAAGCCCAGCGGTGTGTCAGCTGTCAGGGCTGCAGTCAGGCCAGGCCAGATAGTGCTGTGTGCAGGCTAAAGAGATGAGCAAACAGAAAGTACTGAAGCAGGTTACACAGATGGGAGATTGTGTCCAATCAAAGAGGCCAGCATCAAGGAAGGGTAACAGAGTCACATGATATGAAGCAGAACAACTTCTACACAAGGAACTGTCCCTAAAATTTTGTTTTGTTCTGTTCATCATCAAAGAGAACTGATGAACTTGCCAGGAAAAAGCAGAAAAAAAAAAATAAACCAACTCTCCCAGGCTCCTGAGCGACTGATGTCCCTGCTCTCCCAGCACATTAAGTGCAGCACAGTGCGTAGTGAATGCGTAAACAGGAATATTTAATATGCGTGATATAATTATGTGGTGTTGGTTCACTGATTTCCTAGTGTTATGCTGCACATCTCTCTCAAAGGAGCTATCCCAGTGAAATGAGATTTTAATAAAAGGAATCCGTACAGTATATTGTTGAACATTCAAGACATTCTGCCTTCCCCAGTGATGCTGGGCTGTGAACAAAATCCTATTTGAAAATAGGATTGTTTAGATACACATATAATTTGCCAGAGCAAAATAATTTCTCCCTATGATCAATTGAACACATGCATTTTATTAAGCCGTCCTTTTGCAAGGCATTTTTTCCTTTCTAGATAGGCCTTGTTCATTTATTTCAGTTATTTCCTCCAGCTGTTACATAGGAATTTTATGTAATGGCTTTGTGCTCCAAAGGTGAATTGTTCTTGAAAATTCAGCATCAATAATTCATCTGGGTTCAGGACAACTCACTGCAGCCTGCTCTTTGATGCTTTTGAATCTCTTTGGATGCAGTAGCTTTCACAAATTTAATGCATACACTGCTATTGAAACTGAGCTCACTCATTTGACATTGGTATGGATCCCAAGAATAAGGTGCACATCAGGGTGATGTTCGATTTCCAGCCTCCTCCTTTCTTGACTGTAAGCCAAGACTAGAATTCTTTGGCCGTAAAGGTGTAAGCCATTCCTAGTCTCCTTGTTACAGTAATGTAGTGCAATGTAAAGCTGACTGTAATAGCTCAGCATCCTTGTGGACATTATTTGAATTAATGACCACATCCTGGCTTTGGAGAGGGGCACAAAATGTCAAATACCTTCCTAGCCAGCAAAAGTGCACCATCTCCTCTCTCCAGCAACTTCCACAAGATTGAGAAGCCTATGATTCATCAACTTCCATACCCTCTAAACTTTCCCATCTCAAACCAAATCAAGGATGTGTGTGTGTGTATATGTGAGAGACAGAGAGATAGAGAGAGAGATGGAGAGAAAGGAGAGAGCTTGAGAAAGCAAGCTGATCCTGATCACAATGAAAGATTGAAGAAGGAAGAGACTTTAAAGTTTTTATTTGAGTGCTCTGTAAAAAGGGGGTTACATCACTAGAAATTTCCTGCAAGTCATAGGCAATTTGAACTAGTAGAAAGACCTCATGCTAAAGTCCCAGAACTTTTGTCTCCCCTATCTCCAATCCATTCTACCACTGTGAGACATGCCTTCACCTCTTTAGCTCTCTATTTGCTTCCATGTATATGGAGGTAAATAGAGGAGGCTCCTTTTTGTTATAGGTGGATGTGCTGGGCAGAGTCAGGAAAGAGCTGGTCTGGAGAGAAAGAGCAATTGTGGAGTGGGTTGTGCCAGAAAGATAGGAGCTTGGGGAGTCAGAAGGGGCTCATCAGTGAGCACAAAGGGTGACGTTCAGGACAGACTTAGAAGAAGAGAACAAAGATTGACTCTGACTTGAAAAGAGACTGAAGCTAAGTGGTGCCAAGTGATGAGGAATGCTGCCTGATATATGTAGCACATTTCAAAATGGAATCAAGCTCCTGAATGCAATCGTCAGGTCCTTGCTTTGGATATCAGTTGTCTTCCAAGAGCTCTTGTGTTGGAGATGTTTCCATCACAAAGATCCAGGGTCGGACAAGATCTAGCACTCGACCCAACAGTCAGGCAGGTGTTTGGGGCACCATAGTGTCATTGCCATGCACAGGTCAGGACACAAGGATGAGTTAGGGACATTTGAGCACAAGTTACAGGATGTCTCACTGGGTGCATGTGAGAGCAATTCCGTGCAGTGGGTCTCAGGTTAGAATTCCATTTCTCCTGTGTGCACGAGGATATTGGTAACCCAGGTGAGGCAGGCTCAGTGTTCACAGGTGAGTGGGATACTTAGAAACCAAAACCCAGGCAGAAATGCAGCCCTAGAAACTGGAGGCACAGAGGCACTAGAAAGTGTGTTTGGAGAATTACCATGGGTTAGTCTGTTTAAATATTTTAGCTTTTGGTGTTTATTATTTAAATCTTCCCATTAGAAGTTTATTATTTAAATCTTTCCCAAGAAAGCAGGCGGCTTGTTTGTTTTGTTACTTGCTGTACTGCCAACACCTGGCACTGAAAAGATCCTCTACAAATACTTGTTGAATAAGTGAATCCAGATTTCCCTGGGAGCTGGGCATGGGGATGTGTATATGGAAGTGTGTGAGGGAGGGTCTTTGTGTAAAAAGACATGTGCTTTGGAGGAACAGGGTCCCTCAGTGGCTGGCAAGCCATTTTGGGGTCATACGCCCAATCTTTTCTGCTATGAGATTGCCTTTCTGTAACTTGATCTTATTAGCCAGTTGGAGAGTTGATACAGGGTCAGGTAACCATGGCTCAAGATCAAGCTTTAATCATCCTTAAATAAAAGTAGTCAAAATTCAGAGGCGAGTTCAAAGGCAGAATTTGGGGCAAATAAAAAAATTCATTTATTTTTGCCTCCAGGCTTTTATCAGCAAATCATATAATAATATCAATGCCAGGAGAGAGAAGGAAGACCTAAGTATGGCCTGGTATATTTCTACACTGAATAATCTTCTGCCATTTAAATAGACCAAGAGATAAATATAACAGAGCTGGTCCCAATTATGTGTCCCTCTCTCCTAAAGAGAATTCCTGGGCCAGTGAAGGATGAAGGGTTGTAGATACCATGGGACTGTTAGGACATGGGATAGCTTTGAGCCTAAGTTCACTAACATTCTAGGTTCAAAAACTTTGAGATCCAAAAAGACCCCAACTCAACTCTTTCTGTAAATTCATTATGTGCCCTGGAGGTGACCGGGTCACCTCACCAGTCTTCTGTTTCCTTATCTTTAGAATGGGGATAACTAGTGTCTCTCAGTCTGCTGTGAGGATCAGAGGAGAAAACAAATTCAATTGTATTGGATTATCAATATTTATTCATCACAAGTCAAATCAATGAACAGCAAATGTATTTAAATTAATTTTTTTTTCTGGCTTTAATGATGGGACTAAGTATTTCTTCTGAAATAGTAAGATCATTAAAGTCAGCTTGCATCATTAGCATTACTAAATGGTTCAGAGTGAGGAAGAGACAGACAGTGTAGTGGATGGAAGCCACAGTCTTTGTATTCTGAGTAGACATCCTGGATTCTTGGGGAGATGGGAATGGTGAATATTATGGGCAGGAGGGTGAGCTAATGTGAGGATCTCTATCCATGTCCACCTTGTCCCAGAATTTCATTACAAGTAATATGCCACATTGTTGTGTTTTCACAGTATTAGAGGCACTTTCTAATTTTTTAAAAAGTCAAACATGTCCTTAAGTCCCTTTACTAGGTTCCCCAAGGGCAGTTTATCTCCTTACTGGGCCACAAGCCTCCTAAAGAGCCACAGAGCTACCACTTCATAGAAATCCATCTAACAGAGCCCAAGGTGATCGATTAGGAATGATCACCAACTTTCTCCTGGAAAGATCCCTCCTCAGAGTTAAGCTCGGCTAGCTCCCTGCTCCCAACACTTATGCTGTTACTGTGAGCTGGAGTTCTTTGCTCCTCTTGTGTGGCACTATTTTTAAAGCTGTTCCCATTTTGGATGTGACTGTTGATATTTTCTTATAAAGTAACTATTCTTTTTCTTGCTGTATAAAATTTCTTTTCTTAAATAAGTATCAGTCAGTGTCCAGAACTTTCCCCAGAAGTACCTCTCTCTCAAAGCTCAAAAGAAATCAGTGGAGAAAAAGATTTTGCTTCTCCAATATTCCTTTCTACCTAGTCTCACAGAGATGGTTCTTTTATCTTTTCTAATCTCTGTCTTATGGCTCATATTCAAATTCTAGGTCTCTCTACCTGATTTATCATCACGCACAAACACAGATGATCTCTTGGCAAGTTTGAGACAGGACAGGGATAATCATAATCATTTAACATGCGAGGCAATTGAATCTGTAAGTGTTGAATGACTTTTTCAAAGTTCTACCTCCAGTAAGCAAAGTGGGGGGTTGCAGTTTAGTTGTTTTGGTTTGGCTGTGGTCACGGTTGTGGACACAGTTGTGTGTGTGTGTGTGTGTGTGTGTGTGTGAGAGAGAGAGAGAGAGAGAGAGTGGGTGTGTATGTATGCACCTGCATCATATAACATCAGGATGAAGAGGTAGCATTGCTAAAACTGCTGGTGTCTGCAGGCTGCCTCGCTGTGGCTTTGGTTATGTAATTAGCCTCTCTTTGCCTCGGTTTTCCCATCTTTGTAATAAAAATAACTAAAGTATACACACAAAATGCCTTAAACAGGATCTGACCCATAGTGAACACTTAATAACTGTTGGTATTTTACTGTTTTCTTAAGTTTTTCTCCCACTTAAATGTCTTTATTGTTAATGTAAATATTTATTTTATCATATTTTATTTCACCTTTTATCTCTTAAAATTTTGATTTTGACATTCTAAGTTATCATGGACTCATGAATCAAAAATCAAATGATCAAAACATGTATTTTGAAAATTTCCCCTTTCACTTGTTTCCTGTTTTATAAGCAGCAGCAACTGTTGCTATTTTTTGGTGTATAAACCCAGGGATTTTCTTTGCATATATAGGGAGATATGAATAATTGTACCTTTCACCCACAAACTTTTATGTGAACAGTAGCATTCTCTTCACATCATTTTGTGTCTTCATTTTCTTTAATATTAATCATAAGTTATTTCCATATCCATACATGTAGATTGTTCTCATATTTTCCTTTTCTTTATTTAATTTTACAACTGCATTGTGTACTGTAATTGAACACAGTACTGCAATTGAACACAATAGACTGTAATTGAACCAGTACCCCCCTGATGGACAAGAAGGCTATTTCCAATTTTGTTCTATAACAAATAAAGATAAAATGAATGTCTTTGCACATATATCATGTTGCATGAGTATATCTGTCAGACAAATTGAATAATTGTTATTATTCAATGGGTACTTTTTCCTCTTTATTTTGGCAGATACCAATAACCAAATTGACTTTCATAATATTATTCTAGTTTAGACTCCTGCCAACACAGAATGGGAGAAATAAAAGTGGCTATTCCTCATAGCCTCATCCACACAGCGACAATCACATTTAAACTTTCACTTGAATTAGGGATATATATCATATATATATGATAAATTTTCTTTAAGAGCATACCTAAATGTTTAATTCTTTTTGTGTTCACTTTGGTCTTTGGAGAATTTTGAAAGTTCTTTATGTGTTGCTCCTACACATTTCTTACCATGCTTAGTCTAAGAAACATTTTTGTTTTTATTGCTGGTATAGTAAGATCTCCCATTACTTTTCTCTAATTTGTTGGTGTTTGCATATATGAAAGCCACCAATTTCCACATATTAATTTTGTCCTCTGTAACCACACTGCATTCTCACAAGTATATAAAGCTTTTTCAGTTGATTCTCCTGAATTTTCTAGATGTATGGTCATGTTTATAAATTTTACTTTCATCTTTCCAATTTTTTGTAGCTATCTCTTGTGGAGTTTCATTGGCTAGCATTTTATTATAATGCTGATAGTGGTGAAATTGTGTTTTTTTATTTCTGTATTAGAATAATTCTAGTGTTTTCTATTAATCATGGCCCTGGCTATTGGGCTTATTTTACACACACGCACACACACACACACACACACACACACACACATACACACACACACTTTTTTCCTGACACAGTGGCGTATATATAGAACATGTCCTTTTCTATTCCAATCTTGTTGAATGCCTTTTATCGGTTCAATAATTTGAGTAATGCCAACTAACTATAACATCTGAGATGATTGTTGAATTTTTCTCTTTGAATCTATGATTCTAAATTTTATTAATGCATTTCCTAATATTAAGCTACCCTGTAATAGTTAAACTTCCTGGAATAAATTCCTCTTGGTCATTATATACAATCCTCTAATGTACCATTAATTTCTTGTTCTTGCTAATATTTCCTTTGGGACTTGTATAACTAACAAAATAGATGAATATGTCAAAATACACTGTACTGTCATATATATCTAAGAACAAAAAATAAAGTAATAGATGATTATATTTGTGTTTATGCTGTTGGGTTTTAATCAATGTTATGTTCAAGTCCTATAATGAATTTGGAAGATTTCAATCTCATTTCATATTTATTTACATGCAGGTCTTTTATTTTTTATTTTATTTTGTTTTTGTAATTATTTCCCACATTCTATTTTAATTTTTTTATTTGTTCTTTTTAGTTGTACATGGCAATAGAATGTGTTTTGACATATCATACATACATGGAGTATAACCTCCCATTTTTGTGGTTGTGCATGATGTGGACTTACACTGGTCTGTATTAATACATGAACAGAGGAGGAAAGTTTTGTCTGATTCATTCTAATATCTTTCCCATTCCCATTCTCCCTCCTTTCCCTCCATTCCACCCTGTCCAATTCAGTGAACATTCTTTTCTCCCCCCAACACCCTCCTATTGTGAGTCAGCATCCACATATCAGAGAGAACATTTGGGCTTTGGTTTGTTGGGATTGGCTTATTTCACTTAGCATGATAGTCTCCAGTTCCATCCATTTTCTGGCAAATGCCATAATTTCATACTTCTTTATGAGTAATATTTCACCGTGTATATGTATCACATTTTCTTTATCCATTTATTTGTTGAAGGGCACCTAGGTTGGTTCCATAGTTTATCTATTGTGAATTCAGCTGCTATAAACATTGTTGTGGCTTGTCACTATAGTATGTTGATTTTAAGTCCTTTGGGTCTGTGCTGAAAGAGTGGGATAACTGAGTCAAATGGTGGTTCCATTCCAAGTTTTCTGAGGAATCTTCGTACTGCTTTCCAGAGTGGTTGTACCAATTTGCAGTCCCACCAGCAATGTAAGAGTGTACCTTGTTACCTACATCCTTGCCAGTATTTATTGTTAATTTTATTCTTGATAATTGCCATTCTGACTGGAGTGAGATGAAACCTCAGAGTAGTTTTAATTTGTATTTCTCTAATTGTTAGTGTTGTTGAACATTTTTCCATATATTTGTTGACCAATCATATTTCTTCTTAGGTAAAGTGTCTGTTCAATTCCTTTGCCCATTTATTGGTTAGGCTATTTGTTTTTTAATGTTAAGTTTTTTGCATCCTTTATATATCCTGGAGATTAATGCTCTATCTGATGTGTAGAGCATTTTCTCCCATTCTGTAGGTTCTCTCTTCATGTTATTGTTTCCTTTGCTGGGAAGAAGGTTTTTAGTTTGATACTAGCCTATTTATTGATTTTACTTCTTTCTTTAAGACTTCTTTAGGAGTCTTGTTGAGGAGTTCAGTTCTTAAGCCAACATGCTGGAGAGTTGGACCAACTTTTTCTTGTAGTAGGCACAGAGTCTCTGGTCTAATGCCTACATCATTGATCCACTTTAAGTTAAGTTTTGTGCAAGGTGCAAGATAGGGGTCTAATTTCATTTCTTAACATATGGATTTCCAGTTTTCTGAAGAGGCTCTCTTTTCTCCAATGTATGTTTTTGGCACCTTGGTCTAGTATGAGATAACTGTATTTATGTGGGTTTGTCTCTGTGTCTTATATTCTGTACCATTGGTCCACATGTTTATTTTGGTGCCAATACCATGCTGTTTTTGTTAATCTAGATTTGTAGTATAGTTTAAGGGCTGGTATTGTGATGCCTCCTGCTTCACTCCTCTTACAAAGGATTGCTCTGGCTATTCTTGGTCTCTTATTTTTTCAAATGAATTTCATGATTGCCTTTTCTATTTCTATGAAGAATGTCATTGGGATTTTAATAGGAATTGCATTAAATCTGTGTAGCTCTTTTGGTAGTATAGGCATTTTGACAATATTAATTCTGCCTATCCAAGAACATAGGAGATCTTTCCATCTTCTAAGGTCCTCTTGAATTTCTTTCTTTAGATTTCTGTAGTTTTCACCTTTTTTGATAGATTGATTGCCAAATATTTTATTTTCTCTGAGGCTATTGTGAATGGGGTGGTTTTCCTAATTTATCTTTCAGTTGATTCATCACTGATATAGAGGAGTGCAATTGATTTGGGGTGTTAATTTTATATCCTATTACTTTGCTGAATTCATTTATGAGTTCTAGAAGTTTTCTAGTGGATTTTTTTGGGTCTTCTAAATAGAGAATCATGTTGTAGAGGGCAGTGATGGTTTGAGGTCTTCTTTTCCTATTTGTATCCTTTTAGTTCTTTCTTCTTTCTAAATGCTCTGGCTAGAGTTTTCAGGACTCTGTTGAATAGAAATGGTAAAAGAGGGTATCCCTGTCTTTTTCCAGTGTTTAGAGGGAAAGATTTCAATTTTTTTCCATTTAGAATGATGTTGGCCTTGGGGTTAGCATAGATAGCTTTTACAATGTTGAGGTATGTTTCTACTATCACTAGTTTTTCTAGTGTTTTGAACATGAATGGATGCTATATTTTGTCAAACAATTTTTCTGTATCTATTGAGATAATCATACAATTCCTCCAAAGTTTACCACGTTGTCATATCTATCAGTGGTTTGTCACATTCTAATTTGATATTATGTTTTCATGAATTCTCCAATTTTGTTTGTGGTTAGGCAACCTCGCAATATCTAGTTTTTGTTTTGCTTTTTGGATTTTCTATATATTTTTTTTCTAAGATCCAGTTTTTGGATTTGTTGTTCCTGCTGTTTTCTGCCTACTTTCTAACTCTTTAATTTTAACTTTGGTATTTACTAGTTACTATATCTGTTTGCAAACAGAGTCTTTCTTCTTTTCCTAACTTCTTGAGTTGGGACTTAATATTTGCTTCCATTCTGCTTTGCTTTCTTATATATACTTTTAAAGCCATCAGTTAATAAAAATGTAAAGGTCTAAATGTGCAGACTTTGAAAGACATCACATATACATAAGTGTCTGATATCCTTTTCTCCTTAGGGTCTTTCATTGTGCCTTTCTCAGTATTAGGCACAGAGTATATTCTTGGCAATCATTTGAATTAGTCAGTGCAGAGTAAACAGTCCCATGGCAGAAGGAAGTACTTCTTCTCCTTGTCCTTCTACCCTGCAAGGCAAGTTTGTTGCTTCATATTGTTAGTATGCCCATGGGCTTTTGCTTCAGCACAAGCATTTAGAATGCTTTAGCCAAAACAACTCCCTCTCCAGTCAAGAGTCCTAAAGACTGACTGCCTGATATCTCACAGAAAAGTATTTTGATTAACTGCGTTGGCACCAGAGCTTCCAGAGTTCTTGCCCAAGGGCACAGGGTCTAGGTTCATATGTACAGCCATGCAATAATAGCAACACTATGCATTTATATAGTACCTTTTTAGAAGAATCTGGTGCTTCTCAAACAGACTATATTTTTTACCCTCTTACCACCCCAGAGAGGCAGCAGGAATAACACCAGGGACACAGGGAGAAACTGGAATCCTTCTTACCCAGGGTTTTTAATCTTCTGTCAATGATGTAGAGGAACAAATTGTGTGTTGTCTCCAATCTTTTCTACTCAGAATACTTTCATTTTAAATATTGTGTGTGCATTCATGTATGTGGATAATTTACATATAATTTATCAATTATCAACATATCATTCAGTGAAATTCAGCAATTGTATACAGTTGTAATAGCACCTTGAGAATCGTGACATAAAACATTTCCATTACTCCGAAGAGATCTGTCATGCCCCTTTGTAATCATTACAGTTCCCTGCACCCTGGCAACCATTGAAATACTTCTCGCCTATCACCATGGTTTTGCTTTATTTTTAGGATTTCATGTAAATGGGATCTTATAGTATTTAATCTTTTCTCTCTTCTTTTACTTAGTGCAATTCCTCCAAAGTTCACCATGTTGTCATATCTATCAGTGGTTTGTTGCATTATATGGATAAACAAGTTTGTATGAGCATTCACCAGTTGATGCATACTTAGAATCTTTACAGTTCTGGGTATTATAAATAAAGCTACTATGTACATTCACATAAGATTCTTTTTATGGACATATGTTTTCATTACTCTTGGGTAAATATCTAGAAGTAGACCTGCATGCCATATGGTATGTACAAATTTATCTCTAGAAAAAAACCAGAATTTTTTGCAAAGTGGCTCTTCCATTTTGCATTATCACCAGCCAACCATGAGTGTTTCAATTCTTCCATATCCTCACTAGCTTTTCATTTTAGCCTTTCTAATGGGAATGCAGTGTTGTTTCACTATGATTTAATTTGCATTTTGTTTTCACTGGCATTGTTAGCTGTGTATCTCTGTTGTAATATCTGTTTAACTCTTTTGTCAATTTGTAAATTGGGTTGGTTGTCATTTTATTGTTGAATGCACGCTTTGCAAATATTTTTCCTGGCCTGTGGCTTGCCTTTCACGTATTAATGGTGTCTTTTAAAAAGCAAAAGTATTTTTTTATTTTGGTAAAATTCAATCTATAACTGTTTTCTAGTACACATTTTATTCACCCAATATATGCAACATTTGACTACTCCCAGTACACAAAGATTTTTTTCCTTTTCTTCTAGAATTTATGTAGTTTCAATTTTATATATAGGTCTGTGATCCATTTTGAGTTAATTTTTGTATATTTTTGAGGTGAAGGTCAGGGTCTTTATTTCCATATGTGGGTATTCAATTGTTCCAGCCTCATTTGTTGTAAAAATTATCCATGTACACCTGTGTTGAAAATCAATGACCATGAGCATTGGAATCCTTTTGATTACATAGATTATTGTGCTGTCTATAATAGAAACAAATTTTTTTCTTTATTTCCAATCTATACTTTTAAAATTTATTATTTTTCTTTCTAAATTGAACTGGCTAGGGCTGCCAGTACAAAGGTGAATAGAAGTAGTGAGAACAGACATTCTTGACTAGATCTCAAATTTAAAGGGAGAACATTGTTCTCCATCACTAAAACATATTTTTCAAAGCAGAAGAAATTAAAAATGATTAGCACAGTAGAGCTAAAATACTCATCGCTTCATTTAGTTACTATTTTATTTTGTAGTAGGAATAGCTGATATCTCCTTCAGCACATTCAAGTGTACAATTCCAATTCATTATTACTGACTATGGTCACTAGCATCTTTTCTTATGAAGGCCCTAATCTCATCATGAGGGCTCCACCCTCATGACCTAATCTCCTCACCAATCTCCTTCTAATACAATCATATGAGGGACTAAGATTTCAACATATGAATTTGGGAGGAAATACAAAGATTCAGTCTATAGCCTTTCCTGCCAGTGTGATGAGAAGGCCAGAACAGTTTACCCAACCAAGCCCCAATTGTGGATTTGCTTTCAGAGAAAACTCAGGTCCTGAGAATGAAATCTTTGTCCCAGAGTAGAGGTTGTTGTTTTTCTCCCTGATATCTTGTCAACCAGATTTTCCTCATAGCTGGAACTAATGCAGCTCCAAATGCTTAACTTCTGAGGCAGTTTAAATAATAAAGAAATAATCTCATAAAGGTTACTAATGTGGTGATCTTGACACTCAAGTAGAGATGTCTCATACAATCTAAAATGTGTGACCAGTTCCCAAAGGCTTTGATACTGTTGGGAAACTCTGTAAGGTTAAGTAGGCTACTTGCATGTCTAGGAGAAAATACCTACTAGCTCAGTAGAATGAAAGTGATCCTGTTCTCCAGCAGACATTTGATCCTTCAATGCCAGGAGCTTTCTCAGCTAGGCAGAAGGATGGTGCATCAGGAAGGTAATGGTCGGGAGCTGGTCTTCAGGAACTGCAGCTGCTAAATGCCAGATTTTTCATCAGGCATCCTGAAGGTGCTGTCTTGGTATTTAGCTTCTCCTTACCTGGATAAACTGAGATTCAGGGACACCACCCTGATCTTACCCCATCCTTTTGGGATCTTCTTGTTCAATGTGCAACATTTGGTGCTTTAAGGGTTGGGGCAGATCTGTGCACAGATGCTTGAAGCCTTATGATCATAAAACTTTCTGCTCACAAGGCAGATAAGAAAATAAGGATAAGTGAAAGCTGATGAAAATATCACAATTCTGTTTCAATTAGTCAGTCAACCTGGTCAACAAGAAAGATGCCTACAGATTTTAATTGGTCTCAGGGGAGGAGAACAGAATGTTCTATGATGTCCTTGTTCACCCTGATATTGCATTATCTGGGCCACAGGGCAGCTGCAATCTTTCCCCCAGGGCTCAGGATGTCTGCCGAGAAATAAAACTCAAATTCAGTGTTAACCTTTTTACCATCATGTTACTTCAACACAGATATTCTTCAGTGGAGTTAGTTTTAGACATGCAAAGTCTGTCCCATTTCTAAATAGGTCAATCTTATTCCTAGAATACTAATCTCAGAGGACCCTAATATTGGGGGAAGGACTATTGCATCTGGGCAGAGTGATCAGAAATAGCTTAGATGAAATTTGGGTCTGTGCTTTTCATGCTAATCTCACTCATTCTTCCAGAAATCAGTCACTTCTCTGTATCTTGAAATATCCATCCATAAAATGGAATAGCTATGCTCTCTCAGAATGTAAAGTCATACAATCCACAGCACCAACCCTGACTTGTTCTAGGGGATGAAAAGCCTTCATGATCAAATGGGCATTCTCCTATTTCAAGAGCTTTTCTCCTACACAGGTTTTCAACTTGTGGATTCACATACTGCGTCAGTCAGGATAGGCTAGGTTTTGCTGTGGCAACAACTTCCAAATGCCAAAGGCTTACTTCTCTCTTTCATAATGGTCTGATACAGGTCGCTGTGCTCTTTGGTGGCTACCTTTCAACAGGGGTGACAAATTTGGGCTGCTTCCATCTTGCACCTCTGCTCTATCACAGTGATCTGCTTCCAGTCATTGTGGCTGCAGGGAGATCAGGAATGGAACTCCCACTCCTTCTTCATCACCTCAGACACATAATGCCTCACAGTACTTCTTTCAAACTCATGCTCACTGGCTGGAATTAGTCACATGGCCCTATCATAAGCTCAAGGGAAGCTGGGAAGTATGAAAGAGCTTTGAGAATATTTGGGAAGGGGAGTTTCAGTGCTGCTTCCACACATTCTATGAGCTATTATTTATATTATTATGTCTAAACTCAGGGATTGAAATTGAAGAAAGATTCACTTAACAAACTTAGCAAATACTACCAGCTAGGGAAACATAAGATCAAGGTCCACTCTAGTTGTGTTCATAGTTGGGAGATAGGGGACTGGGAGTTTGACAGGTTATAGTGTTGGGATGGGGGGCTCCACAGGAGAGTAAAAGGAATACAGGATCAGACTCAAGCCAGGCACAGTGGCGCATGCCTGTAATCCTAGCACTTTGGGAGGCTGAGACAGGAGAATTTTGAGTTCAAAGCCAGCCTCAGCAATGGTGAGGTGCTAAACAACTCAGTGAGACCCTGTCTCTACATAAAACACACAATAGGGCTGGGTATGTGGCTCAGTGGTTGAGTGCCCCTGAGTTCAATCCCCAGTACCAAAAAACAAAAGACAACAAAAAACCAGACTCTGTTGTAAAGCCTAATTCAACAGGAGTGATGCCTTTACTCCCATGAATTAAGCCTGTTCTTCTTTTTTAAAAAAATTAGTGAGTAAATGCTCACAGCATTCCAAATGAATGAAAAAAATAAAAACTCTTAAAAGAGAAAGTAGATGGAATAAAGACTTTGAAAGCAGAGGGTCTTCACAAATCATATCCTGGTAGGTGGCTCAATAAAATTTTGGGTGGCATATCTGATGTAATGTTCAATTAATTTGCTAGATAAGTTCTGAGGGTAATAACTGGGGAGAAGGTCACCCCTCATTCATTATTTACAACCCCCCAAAATTAAGATCTATGCCCACAAACATTATTTCCAGAAAACGATCAGACTTACAAAGAATCCTCTGTATTGTACTAGCTCCTTAGGGGCTTGGATCTCTACTTTTTGAAGTAAGGCCTTTCAGAAAAGGTTACTGGTGATAACATATTGCATTTGCATACCTTTCATAAGATTGCAAAATCCTTTTAAGTATCTATTCAGGAAGCTGACTAAAAAAAATAAAGATCATGAGGAAAGGAATACTTTTAGTGTTGGTGGGACTGTAAATTAGTACAACCACTATGGAAATCAGTATAGGAGTTCCTCAAAAGACTAGGGATGGAACCACCATATGACCTAGCCATATTACTTCTCAGTTTTATCCTAAATAATTGAAGTCAGTGTAGTATAGGAAAAATGCATACCCTTGTTTATAGCAGCATAATTTATAGTAGCCAAACCAAAGGTATCCATCAATAGATGAATGGATAAAGAAAATGTGGTATCTGTACACAATGGAATTTTTGTCAGCCATAAAGAAGAAGTGTGTGTGTGTGTGTGTGTGTATAATATATATAATTGTTATATATATATATAATTGTTAAACAAAAAATATATATAATTTCCAGGAAAAGGATGGAACATGCAAGTGTTATGTTAAGTGAAACAAACAGAAAGTTAAGTGTCATGTGCCTTCTCTCATATGTGGAAGCTAGAGAGAAAAAAGGGGGATAAAAGTGGGTGTGTGTGGAATCTCATGAAAATAGAAGGGAGATCAGAAAAGTAGATGAAGGTTGAGGACTATTCTAAAATTCAGACTCACTTGCAAAACTCGTTTACGAGGGAGGAGAGGAAGAAAAGGGGAGGTACTGGGAGATGAAGTTGACCAAATTATGTTATGTGCATGTGGGAATATGCCATAATGAATCCCTCCTTATGTATAATTTTAGTGCACCAATAAAAAAGATTAAGGAAAAAATTAAGACCAGTATTGAAATTAAGGTATGGGAAAATAGCCACTTTTCACATGGTTAGGAGAAAATGTAAATTTTTGTAGCCTTTTTTGGAGGACATTTTGGCAGCAGCTTTTTAACCTAGCAATCACACACTAGGAACCTATTCTTTAACTATGTTTGCACAAAAGCCAAAGATAAACATGTAAGTGAGTCTGCTGCCAGCCATATTATTTGAACAGAAATAATTGTAGGGAACTCAATATCTCAAATAGGGAATATTCAAATAATTCATTACATACTAAAACTGTAAATTTATATATGCATGTATTGAAAACTGATATGAATCTGATGTCTTGATATAGAAGAATGTCCATGATAAAGTGCTTAGTCAAAGTTCCGAGCCATGTTTATATGTGTGTGTGTGTCTATATGCATTCACAATTTATATAAACATACATATTGCATCTGCAAAATCAGTAGTCACTTCTTAGGAGCAGATTTGAAACTCTGGAGAGACTTTAAGTGTGCACTTCATGCATTTCCTTATGTGAAAGTAAAACCTTCCCCTTTCCCTTTTTATGGGGTCTGCATGTGTCACCACCCAAAATCAGGGGAAAGCAAATAACAACCACTATTTTAAGGGTCATCCTGTCCACATATAGCCCCACAAATAAATAAAACCTTATGTCAGTTTCTATATGTTTCTAATTCCTTTCAAACGGCTTTATCTTGACCTTCAATATGGCTGATATCTTTGTGTAAGTTTGAATATGTGCTAATCATCTTCAAAAACTGCTTTCTTTCCAACATGAATAGTAACCTGTAAGTCTGTGTCTTTTCTTTTTATATGGATATTTGTATAGCCATCCTCTATAACAGCAATTCTCAACTGTGGTTGCACACTGGAATCACATGGGGAGTTTTAAAAAATATTGATGCGTAGATCCTACCTCTAGGGATTCTGATTTAATTGGTCTGGGATGTAGAAAAGACATCAAGATTTTTAAGTTTCCCAGAGAATTCTAATGCACAATCAAGGCTGAGGACTGCTCTTCAAAATTCAGACTCAAATTGTAAAACTCCTTTGCAAGTAAGGGCTTTTATTTTCTAAGAGCTTTGGTCTCTTAATCTTCTTTCTGCTATTTTTTTTCAAATCATTTATAATAATCCTGCATTATCTTATAATGACAGATGCACCTCAATTTACGAAGGAATTTTCTCCTGATAAAAACCCACTGCAAGTCGAAAATATGGTAAATGTAAATGCATTTAATATACCTAACCTACTGCACATCCTAGTTTTTAACAGTGTACTGCAGAGTGTCAGTTTCCCCGTATGTTCATGTGGCTGACCAGGAACTGCTGTTCGTGCTGCCACCATCCAGCTTCTTGAGAGTATATGGTACTGCATATTGCTAGCTCAGAAAAAATCAAAACTTAAAATTCAAAATGCAGTTTCAATTGAATTTGTATTGCTTTCCCACCATCAGAAACTCAAAAAATGTAAGTTGAACCATCTTAAGTTGAGGACTGTATAGGGTGAAAAATTTTTTAAAAATGTTCTTTATGCAAAAAAAATAAGAAAAATGTACATATATATGTATTCCCAGTCTGAGTTTAAAATATTTATATTTTATCAAAACTGTGAAGTTGGTGAAAATTGTATCATCTTCATTTTATAAACAAGAAAAGATGCAGGAAAGATAAATGACTTGCCTAAACTCTCCAGCTCCTAAATGGCAGGGCTGGATCCAAATCTAAATTCTCCTAACTTGGTTCCTGAATTCTTTGTAGTTTGTTTCACAGCCAGCCCTGCTGGATGAGGACTTGGCCATGAATGAGACTTCTACCAACCCTCTGGAACCTGGGGAAGGAGAAATACCAGGTGTCAAAAACACCTGGTTAAGAAGGACAAGACTCAGTCTAGGCATCTCTTCTCCACTATTAGCTGTCATATCCACTCCTGGGAACCACCCTCTCCTTCCTCATCCACACCTGCTCCCACTCCCCTCTGTGCTGTCCTGTAGGGCTAGCACTAGCCACCCCTGGCTCTCAAGCAGCTGAAATGTATCTAGTATGACCAAGGAACCAAGGTTTAAATTTACTCGATAATGAAGTCTACATAGTATTACAGGACAATAGGTATTGTCCTGGACTGTACGGGTTAGGGTAATTTTTAGAGGCCACCACCCACCCTGAAAATAATTACATAACAGGGAAGATTCATTTGCTCACACTACACAAAGGGAGATTTTTGTTTTTAATTGAGAACCATGATACACAGCATAAAGTCAAAACTATTTACCACGGCATTCACAATCTAGTGTTACATTGTGATACTTAATGTTGTGGCCATACCAACCTATTCATCAGGCTCTAAAAGATCATCATTTTCCCCAGGCTGCTGCCTCCTTATCACATACCCACCACCATTCTCTTATCTGGATTCTCCTTTCAAAGCACAACTGGAAGCACCTGGTATGTGAAACTCTCCTTGACTGTACCACTGCTCACTCAACTCCCTGGTGAAATGAGTCACTCTCTCCTAGAACTTCCAGTATTCAACCCATTCCATTTATGCTTGCTGATTCAGCTATGCTAGGGAGACAGTGTAACAAAGTGTGCTGAGTCCTTTGTTGGAGACCTATCCAGGGGAAGATGGAAACCAAGAGTAGGGGCCACCATGGCCAGGCTGGAAAGAATGAGTCCTCTGAGAAGCAGATGTGAAAAAAGAATAATGTGTGCAAGGACATATTTGATGAGAAACATCTGTGAGAAAAACTCGTCTAGGAGCAGGGAGTGGCTGAAGAGGCCATCAGACCACATTGCAAACATGGGATGAATTTCAGAGCAGCATCCATGCTCTGAGTCAATTATGCTCTTGAAAGTCAGAGATCTGAGAGGTTCATTTATGTCTGCCACAAAAGGGGACTGATTACATCCAAATACAGGTGAAATTACTTTGTGATTGATTAAACATTATACTGTCATTTATGTCGTGCCTCATGTGGGTTTGCTGGATGAGTTGGGGGTCCTATAAGACAAGGGGTACCAAGGATGAAATGGGGTCCTGGGTACAAAGGTATGGGGTCCCACAGGATGAGGTATGGGGTGGACAGTCTGCAGAGTCACTCACCCAGACACGGGGGATAGGTAAAACCACTCTGCCAATGCGAGAGGGAGACCCATTTATTTCAGTTAGTGCAACAGTTTATATAGGGTCCTTGGACCAATCATGGCCCTGAGGTTAGGTTACAGCCAATAGGGTATTGATCCATGTCAGGCATGCAGCCAATCAGCATGGGATGAGAAAAGGAGAGGCACTGAAGGCAGCCAATCAGCATAGGAGGTGCTAAAGGCAGCCAATCAGCATGGGGTAAGGAAAGGAGAGGGGAGGTGTTGAAGGCAGCCAATCAGCATAGGGTAAGGACAGGGGAGGGGAGGCATTGAAGGCAGCCAATCAGCATAGGAGATGCTGAAGGCATGGAGAGAGCTCTTATATTATACAACAGGTTTTTTTTTTTTTTTTTTAGCTGTGAACATCTAGAAGCAATTTTAATGGTAACATTGAACACCTCATAGTTAACAAGAAGGGCAGCAGATGGAAATTAACCAATTAAACTGCAGTCCGTGAACTTGAGTAAGAGATGGTGAGTAGAATAAAGGCTTTCGTTTTGCTATCAAAAGCTCTTTCTAAATGGATTAAGACCTTGGGCTTAGCAAATGACTGGTAAAGTTGTTGAAACTTCTTTTCCCTAGGGTATTTAAGATTAAGAACAACCAAGCAAGGAATGTTGAGTCAGTATCCACCACATGCTTATCACAGTGCCGAATGCCACAGGGAATTAGAGCTATAAGAGAAAGTGAGTGCTTTTAAGGAATATATGATTCTCTTGGAGAAATGAGACCAACATTTACAAATGAAAGAAACATCACCAAACAGTAGGTACAGCTCTATAGACTGGACAGATTAACCTCTTTGGAAAAGAAAATAAATTTATCCTTGACCAGGAAGCCACCCAGAACCTATCCTAAGACTGTATTGTATCATTTGTCTATTCAGGGTTAAGTCATTGACAAGCCCTAGAAATGGCAAAGACAAAATAAAGATAAGAGTGAAATCCGTGAAATGGAATGAGTGGAAATCTGAATTAAATATGTTATTGTTAGGTGGCTGAGTAGGGGGTTCTGGAAGCAGAGCCCTGCCTGTCATCCAAGCCTTGTGTTGCAATGAGTTTTAGAATCACTGACGAAATTTGCTCACTCCGCCCTTCATGTTTCCCAGGTGAGGGGGCATCTCTGTGCTCTCTCACCCATAAAAGGGTCTAATCAACACCTTCTGCCCCCAGCTCAGGACTCAGATTCCCTTTTCAGACAGAGGAAGGCTTGGGCTGAGTCATTTCAGTGATAAACGCTGTAGTCACTCTAGGGAGGTGTCCTCAGCTGCCCCTGCTGGAGGGCAACCAAGTGAGTAACCCTGCTGGTGTCACATGGTACTGGAATGGAGCCAGCTTGTGCCTATGCCAGGTCCACGGGTCCATGGCCACGAGAGAAGTTGTTCACAATGCTTGCACACCCTGAGCCTCCCTGGAAGGGACTGGAGGTCTGTCTTGAGATCTTATAGACTGAATAATTGAATTTGAAGAAGGAAGTCTTATGACCCAGTGGACTGGCAAGTGATGCTGTCATTAGTTTCCTAGAAAAGAAGTTCCTAGAAAAATCTTACTCAGAAATCCACACACTCCCACCTGCCCCTTTCCAAACTTTTCCTTGCCTTCCTCAACAGAGTTCCTGTGGCTGACGCACAGATGCCAGCAGCATGCTCACCCAATATAGACAAGGGGAGAAAGGACAGTCTTCAAGATGAAAGATGATGCAACAAAGGCTGAAAGCCACTGTCAGAACATGAGTCAGGTGACCAGAGATCTTTCCCATGGAGTTGGTTACAGTGGCTAGATTTTGAGGTCCTGCACAGCAGATAGGGCATCATGCTGTGTGTGGTGTCTCCCCAAGGGAATTTTACTTCAGTCTCATAGTACTGAAGCTAGTGCTGAGTTTTGGATATTTGCTCTGGGTTTTAGAATGTTCCTTCAATTTGATCTTCCATGTCATTAGTTTGAGTCTCAACTGTGGATTTGAATCTCCTAAATCCCCATGTTATTTCTTCCTCATTCCTCTCTCCTCCTCCACCTCCTCTCCTTTCTCTCTCTCTCTCTCTCTCCCCTTACCTCCTTCCTAGATTGACATCTATCCCATCCATTCAGCCCATCTTTTTCATTAGGCCTATCGTTTAAATGGTCTGCTTGTTCTTCCTCTCTCCATCAGATCCCCCTTCATTGCATGATTATTTTCCCGAGTCCATTCAGGTGCTCAAGTCCAGGACCTGGATGCTTTAGATGGCAGCCCAGCAGCAGGTGGCAGAAGGTGCAGAAGTTGCCTGTCCCCGTAATCTGTGGTATAGCACTATGCATGTAAATCTTTCTATGCAGGGGACCACCAGCTGTAGCTTCTGAATCTGAGAAGGATGATAAATTAGGATAACTTGTGTGTAGGCATGAACTTGGGTTTGATAAGCTTTTTTCTTCTTTACTTTTTTGACCAGTTTCTTCCAGCATTTTTTTTTTTTATGGGCAAGACATTCCCATTTACTCTGAGTAATAGCTCAATGGCATAGGGCAATGTGGGGATAACTACTTATTTTACAAATGGGCAGATGGAGGTCTGGGCAGTTAATTTAGGGTCACCAGATTCTTTGGTAGCAGAATGTGATTTAAAAATTGGTTCTTCTGATCTTCTACCACCTAGGGCCCCTTCTTTTAGAAAAAGTAAGATGTACAAAAGTTCTATTCCACACACATCAATATCCACACATGAATTAAATTGGTGCAGATAAGAACTCTGATGTATGAGTCAGGAGGTAGGAAATCTGCGTTTCAGATTCAGCTTTAACCAGCTCTGAGGCCTAGCAAATCACTTCACTTTGCTGAGCTTCAGCATCAGAAAAAATGAAGTGATAAACTTCCAAAGATTATTTCCAAAGTGGTCTGTAAACTTCATCATTCTGAACATATAAAGCTCTAGAACTAAGAAAATGGTCTCAGAATGAAGAAGATCTTGGTCCTTTCCATCTGCCTCACCATGGCTGGCCTGCCTCCATGGCTCTGGCTGATCTCCCCTGGAATAGCAGCAGGAGTATTTACCAGGTTAACCTCTGAATAAACATAACACATAGCAGTGCAAGTGTATACTTGAGCAGGGCCATGGCTTCCCAAATATCTTATGCTACTCTTTGCTCCTAGAGTGAAGATGTCTCTTGGCATGTTTGGGATGTTCTGCTACCTAGCATTCACCTACCTGGGCAGTTTATCCATTAGCACTCATTAGAACAGTGGCAGGGATGAATTAATCAAATTGGCCCTGTGCCACCTATTTAAGTGAATAATTGTTCACAGGAAAAGGGACTCAGATAATAGGGTGGAAGGGAAAAGGGCTAGAAGCAGTGTCTAGAAGATTCAGACAAGCTAATAGTGGCAGTGGGGTGGCTAAAGGGTATGTGCAACAACAGAGTGTAAAGGAAACATGGCTGAGAACATTTGTCACTGTGCTCATAATAGGCATGTGAGAACTTAGATAGTGTCAAAGAACAAGAATACTCACATCAGCAAGAGCTAAAATCTTGGGCCTAGAGAAGGTTCCTAGAGAGATTCTAACCCAGAGCTTTGTGCTGAGATAGGAAATTACCTGTGTCATCCTAAAGAGGAAATTATCTATAATTTATTGAGTGCCCTCTATGTGCTAGATATCACTTCTACATTTCACAATATCCTTGAAAACAAGAATAGTGGTCTTTGTTTCACGTGAGAACCTGAGGTTTGGAGGGGGCAACCTGCCCAATGCCACCCAGCAGGATGCAGTTTTCTCTGACCCCTCTATTGATGTCTGTTCCACTCTCCCAAAAGTCTCATCCGTGTGAGTCTTACCGTGCTTCAAGGGTCAGTGTTGAAAAACATTTCCCATTGACCCTGCAAATAGACAAAAATATGGATGTCAAAGAAGATCCTTAGCCAGGCACAGTGGCGCACACCTGTAATCCCAGCATTTTGGGAGGCTGAGACAGAAGAATCGTGAGTTCAAAGCCAGCCTCAGCCACAGCAAGACTCTAAGCAACTCAGTGAGACCCTGTTTCTACATAAAACACAAAATAGGAAATAGGGCTGGGGATGTGGCTCAGTGGTCGAGTACCTCTGAATTCAATCCTGGTACTCAAGAAGATCCTTGTGTTGGACAGAAAGCTTCTGCATATTTGATATCATTTTGCATTATGTCCTCTGTGAAGATAAAACCCAATCAGTATTCTTTCTATGCTTCCCCTTTATAAAGATGTTCTTTGGGTCAAGCTTGTGGGAAAATAAACCTTTGGCTTTAATTGATAGTAATTATGTTTCTGGTGTTGTGATTTGAGCTGGGGGTTCTTAGGTGAATTAGGACAATGAATGGCCTTTCTTGGTCAAAGTCCAGCCTCTCATTCAGGCCCAACATGGCAGCAGGTCGACAATATTCCCAAATGCCTTCCATCCCCCATCCTGTTTTGTGTATATGCATCTTTGTTATGATACTTACATTACTTTACCTTGTACTATAGCCTGATGATTACTTTTCATGTATCAATTTAAGTGGGCTCTGGGGTGACCAGATTAAACATTGTTTCTTAGTATGTCTGTGAGTGTTTCAGATAAGATTAGCATTTGAATGGGAGGATTTAGTAAAGCAGATTGCTTTCCTCAATGTGGTCAGGCATCATCATCCAATCCATTAAGAAAGTACACAGAACAAAAGGGAGAGGAAAGAGGCATTTGCCCCCCACTTTCCTCTGACTCACTGATGGAGCTGACACATCTCCTGCCACTGGACTGGAATTTACATCATAGGTTTCCCTGTAACTCTGGCCTCTGGACTCTAAATTACAGCAACACCTTTATGGATTTCCAGCATACAGACAGCAGGTCATGAACTAAGTCCATAAATATGTGTGCGTATATATGTATATGAATGTGTGTGTGTTTGTAGTTGGCCTTTTGTGTCCGTGGCTTCCGCATCCACAGATTCAACCAAATGTAGATCAAAAATGTTGGGACAAAATGCTTTTGTACTGAACATATACAGTTTTTATTATTGTTATTCCCTAAACAATACCTTATAACAACTATTTATATAGTATTTACATTGTTTTAGGTATTATAAGTAATCTAGCAATGATTTAAAGTATATGGGAGGGCTGGGATTGTGGCTCAGTGGTAGAGCACTTGCCTCGCATGTGGGAGGCACTGGGTTCGATCCTCAGCACCACATATAAATAAATGAATAAATAAGGGTCAATCAACAACTAAAGTATATGGGAGAATGTGGGTAGGTTATATGCAAGTATTATGCCATTTTATATAAGGGCCTTGAGCATCCATGGATTTTGGTATCTATAGTAGTAGTGGTGGTGAGGGAGAATCCTGGAATTTAATGTCTTCCAAGCTTCCAAATCATAAATTGCCAGCAACCAGGACAGAGATTTCTTTCAATTTCTCAGATCTCCTCTGAGGCTTTCTATGGCTAGGTGCTCTTGACTTGTTTCCCCTTCAAGTTGGATTTTTTTTAGTCTCCCAGACCTTTGACTTGCAACTATCCAAACATTAGGACCGAGCAACCATCTACTAGATTGGTGGCTGACCCTGGCATGCTCTCTAACCTATGAAATCCTTCTCTACTCTGTTACCATGACTTGACTAGACGACTCTAGGATCTGGCAATACTCACAGATCTGGAGAAACTTCCAAAAAAAAGGTTCAAAGCAACTTCTAAATTCACCCAGGATAAGTGCGGTGCAGGCCTAGTGAGCCAAGCCATAGGAAATTTCTTCTCCTTCCCTGCTCAGGACCTACTTCGAACAATGTAGGAGAGTCAGCCTGGGACAAGCTGCCACTGATTACTGCTTCTCCTATTGGGAGCTGAGTAGCAAAAGCTCATGAGCCTTCAAGGGAAATGTCATATCTGGGTCACTGATTTTGAATTCTGTAACTAAATACAATGGATTTGCCCCTTGGTCAGTGCAAAGGCAATAAGCACAACCAGGAGACAGCAGAACTCAGAGAGCTTTATTACTTGCTTCAAGTAAGGAGAGTACTGGACGTAATTCTCAAAGCAGTGTAGTCTCGAAAGAAAGAAACAAAGAGAGAGAGAAAGAGAGAGAGAAAGAAAGAAAAAGGGCTTTAAAAAAATTTTTTTAAGTTGTAGATGGACACAATATCTTTATTTTATTTATTTATTTTTATGTGGTGCTGAGGATCGAACCCAGTGCCTCACGCATGCAAGCATTCTACCACTGAGCTACAGTGCTGACCCCAAGAAAGGGCTTTTATTGAGGAAACCTATCTATATTCACATAGGAAACACATCATCACATGTAGAGGCAGGCCATTCCTGAGCAGGCTCAGTTCAAGGCTATATATAAACAGTTTTTTAAACAAGTGGTGGATACAAATGCCTTAGAACAGAGAATTTAGTGTTATAATGAGCAAAATTTACTCTAGATCACCTAAAAAGGATAAATCTGCAATTGTTATTGGTTATTTATAAGTTTCTTCCCTGAAACAACAGGGAAGAACATTCAAACAACTTTGAAGGCACATTAACTGACATTTAAGGGGTACCATCCCTCCTCTCTAAGTATAGGAGTTTGTGCTTTAAAATGACTGTCTTGCAGCTAACAGAATCAATCCTTAATGAATAGCAAGAGACAATGTGTATGTATATTTTTCCTATTGGTTCTGCTTTTCTGGAGAATCCGACTATACATATACTGTAGTAATTTGTCTACCAGACTAATTGCCACTATTGGGTAGAAAATGAGTCTTCCTAATGTAGCAGGATAATTTGCAGAAAGATTTATTTCTGCATTGTTTTTGCTGATGGAAGGAAGGTGCCCCCCCCCCATTATGTCCTAAGAAGATACCCAAACCTTTGCATTATCTAGGCTGAAGTAGTAATTAGTGGCTTTTGTGCATAGGGCCCAAAGCAGATACCACTAGACTCCCAGAAGACAACTTCTAAGGAGTTTTTTTTTGACAAAAATTCTTATCTGTGCAAGTTAAGTAATTTTTCTAAAAGTAGAGGCAATCTAAGGGTTGGCATGAATATAACCTTGCTTGGAAGGAAAGTGATTTTCTTAAAGACAACGTTCTGTAATATCCATAAGTAGTAAAATCTAGCACCTCAATACCATGAGAGTTCTTGAGGACAGAGCAGTCTATCATATGGGAATGGTGTCTTGGGAGGGAGGTGGGACACTAACTGAGCAGACTCAACAGTTCCCTTGTCTGGCAGAGAATAGCAGAGCCCTTCTCTCTGATCCACCTTCAAAGGACAAGTAGATCATCAATAATCAGTGTGGACTGAAAGTCAGAGTCCCTTCCAAGAAACCTGGACTAGGTAAGACCCCCACATTGTAAGAGAGAAATCAGCAAACAAATCATGAGAGAGACCAGTTTTGCAGTTACCTTGACCAGGGAGGGTTGAGAGCAAAATGAATTTGATTTAAAGCAAACAAAAGAGATTTCCATCTATACTAGATGAGAGGAATAAGGTAAAATGCATACCTAACACTTTCATCTTTCCTAACCCTACCTTAAGTATTTTACTGACTCTCCAGTTTATAATGGCTATTCAGTATATCTTTTGGATTACTCTTTTGGAGGTCCCACACACAAGTCAACTTCTGTGATTTCCTAGAACTCATTATAGATATAGCTAAATTTTATTACAGCAAATATTAAGAGCGAATCCAGAGAAGGATCTATCTGCCTTGTGTGGATTCCAGAGAGGCCAGACACAGGCTTCAGAGTCCTTCCCTATCTGAGGCTACACGGGGTAATTTTTAAAAAAATAGAAATAAATTACAGGGACATGCAGAATGCCCCTGCTAGGGAAATCCAATCTAGTTTCAGGGTCTGAGGTTTGTATTGAGTGCTGTTCATGATGACAAATATTCTTTCATAACTAGTTACGGTAACCCAAACCCAGGACCCCAACAATGAAACCAGGTACATCTTGAATGATGGTGAACAATCCTGACAAGTCTTAACATGTATAGCATGACCTCTTCTCCAGGCATACACAACATCATCAGTCAGTTACATAAAACCACCAGGGGCTGGCCAAATATTGATCATAGTTCAGGGTTCCCATAGGGACATGCAATGACTAAGCTCCAAGAGATTCTGTGTTAGTTTTTCCTTACAGCTGAAAATTAAACACTAGACATTTGTGAAGATACAAAAATAGTTACATGCATCACCAAATATTAAAGGAGTACAATGTCATTAGTTGTCTTTTTATTCAGAATCATTTTTTACATGTACACATATACAGAGACAGTTTTAAGAAATCATTTCATTTCAAATATGTTAATCATAGAGAACAACAAAGTTTCAATTAGGCATGCTGCTGACATCAAGCATGTCACCTCAATCACAAGAGGACCTTCATGGATGAGTTGGTACCCTTTCCAGTGTACTCTCAGAACTTTATACTTCTCCTATCTGCATCTCATCATTCTCTCTACATAATCAATGCTCACTTATTGATAGTTGTCCCTCACTCACAGAGGAAGGACATCAATGTAACCTCAGTGCCATGCATATGACCTGGGACTTAATGCATAATCAATAAATATTTTTCAAATGAATGAAGAGTGATTGAATGAACTTTAAACTGCCAACTTTAAACTCTCAATTAAGATTCTTGGCAGAATATCTTCTACACATAATGGATCTTTGCTTTTCAATGGTCAAAACTATGAGTATTACATATAAAATCTATAGGCTTATTGTTAAGACTGGTTTTTGTCTTGGGAATTGGGTGGAGGGCCTCTCACATACTACTTATGGTGAGACTTTCTTCCCAAGCATTTCATAAAGAGATGCTAGAGCTTCCTATAGGAAGCTAGGACTAGGTTACTTTATCCACCTTTTCTCATGCCCAGAATATAATAATTCCACATAAAATTCAAATTAAATTCCCAATTGAAGCTAGTTCTCCAGACAGCCTATCTCTCCCACATTTTGTCCCCACTGAGGAGGACAGATGGTACCAGTCACTTTTGTTATTTTCTTCTTCCCCAATTTTTTCCTCATTTCCTTTTGTTTTGTTTTCAATTTTATTTTTAAAGACTTATTCCCCCAGGGATTATTATATTCTTTTTATGCATTTCTTTTTAGGGACTTAAAACATTGTGCTAGAGACGGCTGCTGTTGGCAAAGGGGCTATAATCCAGGGGATCATTTGATCTTTCAGAGTGGGCCAGATACTGGCACCAGAAACTCCGGAAATGTGCAAATCAAGGACAATGCTTTAGAATCTTCCTGTCCCTACTCAAATTTCATTTTTGTGGCAAGATGTTTTAAAAGGGTTTAAAAATAATTTGAAAAGTACTGCTTGCAAGATTTGAAAACTAGCCAACTCGACAAATCCAAATATAAGGCTAAAAAGTTTTCTTTTTACTGTTTAACATGAAGAGGAGATAATTCAATATATAGAGGGTCTCGGAGTGTCATGAACTTGGACATATTTCATAGGATTTGAGTAAAATGTATTCAACATATGCATATAAATTTGCTCTGAAAATACAAAGCAGAATAGAACAATCTGTGGTTCCATTTCAGTTTTTCTTTCTTTTATTTTCTTCTGAAAAAAAAGGAGAAAAGATAATAGAATCCATATTAACTTAAGAAACATAATCTGTGAATAAATCTCCCCATCCCCACCACCTATCTCACAACACCTCATCCCAAATGCATTCCAACACATTGCATTTGAGTCTCAACCCTTCTCAAACAAAACTGTATGGAGAATTTTTGAGTAAACACTATTTCTTTTTATTTTCTTTCTTTTTTTCCCCCTAGTGCTGGGGGGAAACTCTCCCTACCAGGGTCTATGTATGCTAGGCAAGCGCTACATCACTGAGCTATACCCCCAGCCCATGTAAACGTGACTTCTTTACTTTGTCCAATTTGTAAACTTTCCTAAATGAATATTCCTTGTGTGTACCAATATAAACTATTTTTTTCTATCTAAATCCTAGGGTTATAAAAAACAGAATTACAAAGGCCCACTCATATCCACTTTAACTTGCTCAATAAACCTGTGGAATGGACCATGGTAGGTTTTCTTACAATAAACTACCTGGGTTATTATCACTCAATTATTTATGAAAAACTTATTTTGTGTCTAGCATGGGCTTAGGGCAGCAGAACAAATTAGAAAAAAGAGCCTTTCAATCCCACACATCCCAGACACCCCACAGACCTGGATTTAAGTCCTAGCTTTTTGATTTACAAGCCGTATTTTTCTTATTCATTTATTTATTTATTTTTTCTTTCTGGCAATAGTGAGAATTGAACCTGGCGCATGCTAGGCAACTGCTTTACCACTGAGCTACATCTCCAGACTGTAATTTACTAGCAATCTTATATTGGCTAAGGTACTTAGCTTCTATGAGCCTCCATTACTTTCTTTGTAAAATGGATATAATAACAACTGTTTCACCAGTTGTGGTAGGGGTTATGTTAAGAGAGTGTGTATAAAGATTTTTATCCCAGTGTCTGGCCCACAAAACATGGTGCATAATTGTTAGATATTATGAGAATGGTAGAATGAGTTTCGAGGAATGATATAATGATTCCCACCTTTAAGATGCCTCTTATCTAGATTGGGAGTCAAAACCAACATTCTCAAAGCATGATAAACCCTGAAGGATTACATTGAAACAAATGCTGAACTATTTGATTCAGTCTGTGTGTTATGGGGTTTCTTAACAGGATTTCTGTATCCATAGATACCAAAATTGAGGATCTTTTGTGGCTGTTAAATACAAAATAAGTCAATTACATCCATTACAAATTAAATGAAGTTTATTTCCAATTGTAAATGTAATAAAGTTTTTCATGTTTTTAAATTCCAATTCATGTATTTCCAAATAATTGGACAACCAGCAAAAGGAAAGAGGTCTGTTCTTTCCTGCATAATCTGAGATTGCATGTTGGTTACATATTGAGGACATTTCTGGGTCGATGAGCTCAAAGGCAACTCTGCAGTTTTATTGTGCGTCTGAAGTTAATGTTACACTGATGGTCATAACTCCCAAGGATGAGTCACAAAGGGCAAAACTTCACATCAGGCAGTAACCTATAATCAAGCCACATTCCTAAATTCAGACTCTCTTTTCTAAGTGAGTTTTTGGTGAATGAAGTTTCAAGGAACACATTCATCAAATATTGTTCCAAGCACAATGTCACCCTTCCTATAATTTTTAAGTAAACAAAACCTCAATGAGTGGCAGGTATGAAATATTGCAGTCAAGACCAT
This sequence comes from Geosciurus inauris, assembly GCA_004024805.1. NCBI lineage: Eukaryota > Metazoa > Chordata > Mammalia > Rodentia > Sciuridae > Geosciurus > Geosciurus inauris. The sequence goes on along the minus strand of PVHX01001498.1, from coordinate 140,899 downwards.
TTAGAGGCTCTTGAGACCCTCATGTACTCACCAGGGTAAAAAGAGTTGGGGCTGGACCCTGTTTGACAGGGAGGTCATGCCTTGAGACATGGACTGAAGTGCAAAACAAGATTAGTGACAGCTGTGAAGTTTGGCTTTGACTTTGCACTTTCACTAGGGGGGTTGCCTTTTCACTCCATGTCCCCCTTGCGTTGTCTGCTATGGATTAGGACATAGATATGCAACACAGTCTTCAGGAAGAAATTTAGAATCAGAGAACTTTTGGGGTTAGAAGAGACCTAAAAGATTATTCAATCTAAGAATCTTTCTAAAGCTTGAGTCCTTTCTGCTCTGTCTTCCAAGTAATTGATCATCCTTTGCATAAGAAGAGCTGCTGAGTTACAGAGTTTTCTATATCAGTATTTCTATATCAGTATTTTCTATATCAGTATTTCTAGATTGGAAAGACCTGAGAGAAGGAACTGTGCCTTAGTTACTTAATTACTTTTGTAACTCCACCATATAATAAGTGCTTATGTAAAGATGATGATGATGATGATGATGATCATCATCATCATCATAGCTAACCATTATTGATTACTTGGTATATGCCAAATTCTACATTAATAATCTTCCTTGTAATGACTCATTTAATTCTCAAAATAGCCTTTTGTTATACTATTTTTATCCTTACTTTTGCAGAATAATAATAAAAATAAAGGTTTAGAAAGGTTAAGCAAATTGCTTAAAGTGATAGCTAGTTAGTGACAAAGTTGGACTTTAATGTAAGTGTGTATTGTGCTTTGAGTTGCTATTTGGAATAAATGAAGAACAATAAATGAATAAACAAGGAAAGGTTAGCAATCCTGTAACTTCTACCATTGATTTTAAATATAAATTTATACGAAGTTAAAGCTTTCTTCTATAGGCAAAGTCATTTTCAAAATTACCTTTCTATCGTCTTCCCTTTATCAGGCTACACATCATTCATCTGAGTGGTTTCAAATCCCCCCAAATATAGGATTCAATAAATGAAATGTGTATGAGTCAGTTTTTGTAATTATAACAAAATACCTGAGATAATCAACTTATAAAGATTTGGTTCCTGGTTTTGGAGATTTCAGTCCATGGTCAGTTGGCCTTATCACTCTGGGCCTGCGACAAGACAGCACATAATGGTAGGATCAGATGGTGAAGCAAACCTGCTCATGTCATGAGCTAGAGAGCAAAAGAGAGTGAGAAAAGGGCCAGAGCCCCACTATCCCCTTCAAGGATATGCTCCCTATGACCTAAGGACCTCCCACTGGACCACAATTTTTAAGTTTCATCACGTTCCAGTGGCACCACCCAAGAATTAAACCTTTAACACACAGCCTTTGGAAGACATTCAAGATCCAAATACATCACTTTTAAACTATTAACACTGCATCATTACCTGGTCCAGTTTTTCAAACTACTGCCTTCCCTTTGGTGGGCATCTTCCTGATAGGCTCTTTTGTTATGCCAAACTTCTTCCAAGTGAGGACACTTGTGGGGTGGAGTAATGCTTACACTTCAAAATCACCTTCCAATTCCTCATCAACTCTGCTGTAGACCATCATACCTTGTTATACTTTCTGCAAATATTGCATAAAAATGATCTGCATTCATCACCCTTAGCACATACACCCATGTTCTCAGATGCTGTAGTGATGACCTGTGATGCATGCTCTATCACCTGATGGACCCTGACCCTGAATTTTGTTTCTTGAGCATGGATCCTCACAGGAGATTACATGCCGAGTGAGAGGGATGTATCATAATGTTCTTTTATAGTATCCAGGGTGCTCCTACATGTCAGTTGTCTCATTAGATGTTCCTAACAGCTCCTGGTAAGGTAGGGAAAACACCCTAATTTGAAGTAGACAACTTACAGAGGGGACACAAATTATCAGTGATGAATCAGAAGCCAGAATGAGGACTCTAAATACCCCATTGCCAGTTGAGGCCTCATTTTGCTCCACCATGCAGCTTCCTAGTCCAGATGTCTAGAAAGCTGCTTCCTGTACTCAGCCCTACGGGCTTCTCAGTTTCTGATGTAACATGAAGGGGCTTTGAGAGTTCAGTTATAAATAGGATTGCTGTTGGCCCCAGGAAGGAAGGAGTTGAAGTGGTCTGCCAAGTTGCCCTTCTTCCTTCCAGCCTGCCCACTGCTGCTCAACAGCCCCTGGATTCTCAGGGCAGAACACCCATGCACCTCTCCCTCCTCTCTTCTTTTATGAATTGATGCTGAAGTGAAGGCGCTTATGGTAGTTATAGCATTGATATTGTCAGATCTATAAAGCCACATCTTCATTTTATCATCTCTGTGTCTCCTAAATATCTTATGAACTTAACAGGGAAAGGTGTCTGGGGAAAAACGTGTTCTGCATTTCCACAACAAAAACAAACCAAGTATAGTGTAAATTAACCAGGAAGGGAAATACCCTGATTGTTTATGATAATGTTCCCCTACAAAGACCTCAGCCTTACAGCAGCTGTTACAGATTTACGTGCCTTCAGAGGTCAGGCAGGTGAATCAATGAGCAAAGCAAGCAGGACAGGTGTAAGAAGTGACTGAGAAGGTGGGGACTATACTACATTGGAAGGGTCATTGTCTATCTCAGGGCAGCTGTTAATTTCAGCTAAATATGGCTGCCTGACCTTCTGACCTTTCAAAAGAAACCAGAAATCTAAGTTTTAAAGAAAATCTCCAAATTATTAAATATCTGTAACAAAATCAATTAAAACAATTAAGTCACTGTGTGGGATATGTTTCTCTCTCCACTCTCTGTCGGTAATCCCCACAATACAGAAAAGATTGACTCTTACTGAGAAGGCATAAGCTTAAATTTCATTGTACAGATGAAGAACCAAAGCCAAGAGGGTTTAACTATGTGGCTATCCTGTGGCACAATTGGCATGTGGCAGAACTGGGTTTTATCTAACTTGAGAGCCAAGCTCTTTCCACTAGGTTGTATTGCCTCCCACACCAAGGACATTGAAATAAGACTCTCTCAATTAACCAAATGGGGCCTTGATATATAAATCCTAAAAACAGCACATTTATCAGTGATCACCTCCTAGAAATTCCTCACTTTCTCTGGGATTCAATGTTCTTATTTGCTAAATGAGAAAACAGGATTGGAAGAAACCAAGCCTTCTAGAACTGGACTTCAAGTCATGGAGTAGAGCCTTTGTCTGCTTTGTGGGGTTTAGAGTCCTTGAAACTTAGGATAGTGCGGGACATACAGAGGACCCTCTGTGAATAGTTCTTGTCTGAATGACAATTTTCCAAGATGCATTATAAAGTGCCTCTAATGTTCAAAGGAAAATTTACATCATTAATTAATTTATTCATTCATTCAAGTCACAAAGAGGTATTGAGCACCTACCATGGATGTAGTAACATTTTATTGACTCCATGAAATTACATAAATTAATCATATAAAGCAGATAACAATAAGGATAAAAACTAAGCTTTATAATGCATATCAATGCATATTATCCAGCACTATTCTAAGCACAGCCCATGGGAAGGGTCACTGCTGAGGGCTCTATCCTCCCTCCATGGCCCAGAGGGCAGCAGTGGCCAGACCTCTGTCCTGTACCTTAAGCTCTTTACTTCTTTATGTTTCCAGGAGGTTATCTGGGTCAGATTCAAGAATGCTCATCAAAGGTTAATTTCAGAATTATCTGGCATTTCAGTAACAACACATAGGCACTTTAATTCCTGATGCAAGGGTATATTTTCTTTGGAGACATACTTCAGTGGAGCTGGAGATCTGTTTCTTCCTCAGAGGGGAATAGCCACTCAGGGAAGATGGGCATTGAAGGGGCACCTCGGGTCTCTGCACTTGAAGTCCTGCTGATCGTAGGCCTGGGGAAAAGAGGATATTAAATTTACCAGCTTTTGGGCAGACAAATGCATGGCCCAAGAGCCTAGCCTGGGTCTGTGTGGTCTTTGGGGTGGATAGTAAGCTGCAGTGGCATGGCTGTACTGAACTCTATTAATGTACCCTGAGGCTGTGGCCTAAAATGGAAGTGCCTTCAGTCAAGAAATGAAGCAGAAAGTATTGTTCTCTGTGTTCCTTTAATACTGCAACTTGGTAGATTTTTTAGGAACAAACAAACCCAAACTACTACCAAAGTCTATATGCAAACTGTTACTTCAATCCTACAGAAAGCTAAAAGCAAAAGTCATTGTGTCTAAACATTGACACGATGTGGGATGAATTTATTTTAATGAATAGTCTTGTGATATTTAATCCTTATCATTATCCATCAGGTCAAATAACATCATCTTACTTTGATCTTGAGGAAACCAGGTTTAGATATGACACATGTCATTCAATGGTTGAAGGATAATAAATATTGATGATGATGAAGAACAAAAATTTTTTTCCTTAGTAGAAAATGCTAGAACTTTTTGATTTAGATGTATTCATTTTTCTGTTACTTCCATAACTAATTAATACTCACTTGCTGGTTTAAAGCAAAACAAATGTATTAACTTATAGTTGTAGATTGGAAGGCCAACACAAGTTTCACTGGCTAAACTCAAGGTGTCAGCGGGGCTATGTTCCTTTCTGCAGGCTCTAGTGGGGACTCTGTTTCCTTGCCTTTTCTATCCTCTTTGTTCCCATCCTCCATCTTCAGGCTAGCAGCCTTGCAACTCTGTGGACATTCTCCCATCGCCACATCTCTCTGTGACCACAGACAGGAAAGATTCTGTGATTTCCAGGACCACGTGATTAGATTGGCTCCACCCAGATAATTCAGTATCATCTCCCCATCTCTGAGTCCCCCAACTCAATCACAACTGCCAAGTCTCTCTTTCCACGTAAGGAAATATATTCACAAAACCCAGAGATCAGGATATGGACTTTTGGGGAGACTCTGATTCTGCCTACCACAAAATATTTTTCCTGAACTTTATTTCATCCTTAAAACATAGAGAAGAAGGACAAAATAATGTCACTTTCTCTAGGATCTCAGGTACTTTATATTAGGAAGTAAAATATTTTTCTATTTTATATAGATGTTTAGAATATCTTCATGGAAGCTGGGAGCCAGTGAGGAAGTTGCAATATTATGCTCAAATGACTTCCAAATCATATCCCATATGTGACATATGGACCCATATTTCCCAGTGTCTTCATTGGACTATTAGCTGCTGAACTAAGCCATATTTAAAGAGCCAAACATAAACCTCAGACACAGCATGTCCAAAACAAAGTGCATCTTTCTCCAGTCCTATTCTCTTTTTCTCTTCCTAAATTCCAGTTGATGGTGTCATCATTTACTCAATCCTCAAAACACTATGATTAATCTTAGCTCCTCTTTCCTCTTCATTACACACAACCGATAGGCCAATAAATCCTATTGCTTCTATCTCAGGTCTGTATCTGGAATTTGGTCTTTTCCTTATTGCCAGCTTTTAGATTAAAGCCTCTTCATCTTACACCTGAATTATTTCCGTCAGATTTTATTTCTCTTCACCAGTTTACTTTCCCTTCTGGTCCACTCTCATGGTGCTGTCAGCATGAACTTTCCAGAAAAAAATATGACATCATGTCTTCCCTCTTCTGAAGGAACTTCCCAAGATCCTCCTTATCTATTCAAAAATGTCTCAATAAAACATGTTTTAAAACATGCTCCAAAGCCAATAGAGGGAAAAGGAAACTCCTTTCTCCTTTCTTTTCAACCTAGATATTTTCAGTGGTTTTATGTGAACTTGTATCATGAAATTCTTTATGTCCTCACCCACCCAGGAAAAAAACTATATTATAGTGGTCAACCTGACACTCAGACAAATGTGCCATTTTCTTCCAGTTCCTTCTATGAGCACAGATCCATACTGAATTTCAGACACTCATACATACCCCAGAGTTTTGGATAACAAAAACAGCAAATATATGTAAATGAACAGTACCAAATATCTAGAGAGGGAATAATTCTCTCTTATTCTTCACGTATGAGCACATACAAGAAAAAGGAGGGCACCCTGGGGCTTGTTTATCCTGGCTCCGGGATTGACTGCTTAGGAAGTACGCAAAGCCAATAATGACTAATGTTCTCAAGTATTACTTATTACTCATATAGCATAATAACAATAAATACTCAGAGGCCCACACACTATTTGTTTGTTCTGCTATTTGAACCACAATTTAATGTCTACCCAGCATGGCATCTCCATAAAAGAACTATTAGCTTGCTGAGCTAAACTATATTTAAAGAGCAGTCAATTCTATGGATTCTTTGCTCTTAATTTGCAGCTAAGTTCCAATTAAATCTGCACTGTATTTAATCAAGTTAAATTGCAGAGACTGTTGAATTTGAAGCAAATTTAAAATGACTGTCTGGAAGCCAGTTAGACTACAACTTATACTGATCCTGATTACAGAAAGATGTGGTGATACTTGGAAATACAGCACGTAAATCAATATACTTTCTATGAGAAGATACCACTAAAGATGTCTACACCACATATATTTATTGAAGGCTCACTGTTTGTCTGGACATTGTGGAGATCTCCAAAAAATACACACAATACAGCTTATGCAAATAAGAAATGAGACTACTGAGAGTATTCCTGCTGAGGGACTTACAAATGGAATGCCAAAGTGACAGTTTATAATATCACAATCCTCCTAACAATCTTAAGGCATAGAGTGGACCAAGTTGTTTGGTAACTAATTTGATTTCTGTATCTATCATGTACGGTATCTGCTCCACTCCACCTTCACACACTGGCTAACATCTAACAGTTGCCAAATATTTTCCAGCACTCTTCAAAATGATGTACAACATATTAACTTGTTCAGTCTTCACCACGTCCCTCAAAAATAGATACAATAATTCCTATTTTGTTTTATTTTAAATGTAGAGCAAATTTTGTTCTTTTTAGATAAATATGAAAATAGAGTGCATTTTGACATACATACATGGAGTATAACTTACACTAATTAGGTTTCCATTCTTGTGGTTGTACATGATGTGAAAATTCACTGGTGGTGTATTCATGTATGAACATAGGAGAATTATGTCTGATTCATTCCACTGTCTTTCCTATTCCTATCCCCACTCTTTCCTTCATTCTCCTTTGTCTAATCCACTGAACTTCTATTCTTCCCCTACTCCCTTGTTGCATGTTAAAATACACATGTCAAAGAGATCATTAGACCTTTGGTTTTGAGGGATTGGCTTATTTCACATAGCATGATAATCTCTAGATCCATCCATTTTCCAGAAAAAGTCATAATGTTACAGAGGGATAGAGAGCATAAGTTACATGCTTAAGGTCATATAGTACTTCCATTGGTAGATTTACTTTATGAAGTGTCCATTTCTTGTTATACAATTCTGATGATTAGAAAGTTCATTGTTGTTGAATTTGAATCTGCTTATAACTTCTACCCAGCTGGTCATGAGTTCTGTCCTCTGGATCCAAACAGAATAAATATAATATTGATCCCCATGTCAGCCTTTCAATATTTGAAGACATTGACCATATCTTCCCTCTAATCTTCTTTACTCTAGGCTAGGCAGCTTCAGTTCCTGAAACCATTTCAACCTGTGTAATTTGGAGAGGTCCTCATTTTGCTTTTACCCAAGTAAAAGTTCCAGATCCTGTCTTCACTGGGCCAACAGTTGGGAAGTAGCCCAATTAGCATTGAACAGATCATTCCTCATCATGAAAGGGAGCACAAAAAGCTTATTTATGTAATGTTTCTTTGCATCCTCTTACCCCATAGACTTAATAGTAAAACCTATGAACATATCCTATTTTTAATGATAATGGTAGCTAATATATACTGCGGTTTATAACTTGCCAGTCACTATTCTTGATTTATGTTTTAATTTACCTAATAATCACAATAAATTTATTGGTTAGATATTATTTTTATTTCTGTTCTGATGGAGAAACAAGCATAGAGAAGTTAGTACTTCAAAAACTGTAGTCCAACCCATAAGACTACAGTGAATAACTATTTGTAAGGAATGTAATAGAAGAACCACATTGATTTGGATAAGCATATATTTAAGGAACTCATACATAGAATGTAGCCTCTTTTTTTTCTTTTTTGTCCTGAGGATTGAATCCAGAGGTGCTCTACCACTGTGTTACATCCTAGCCCTTTCTATTTTTTATTTTGAGACAGGGTTTCATTAAGTTGCCAGCACAGGCCTCAAACTTGCTATCCTTCTGCCTCAGCCTCCTAGGTTGCTAGGATTACAGGCATATGCCAGCTTGCTTTTGATAGGCACTTTGAGTACATACATTGCCTTTTTCATGTTAGCAATATCTTGCCTCATTAATATCTCACGTGAGTTTCAGAGGATTTGAAGTTGTGCATAATAGGAATAAAGCACTTCCCTGGACTCAGACAAAATGAAGCACTCATGGTCTCCAGTCAATTTCCACTGATGCTCCACCAGCCTGGCTGATCAGGACTTGCTCCAGTGATGAGCCATGGTTCTATTAGGGAATGAGTCCCAGCATAGCGGGGACAGACTATTAGCCCAGGAACGGAATTGTAATGTGGAGGAAATATTTGCTTCTGTCCTAGGCCTCCTCAAATATGTTTCATGATATCAAGGGTGGAATTTTGTTGCTTTGAGATATTTTTATTATACATATATGTATACGTATACATATATACACACAATACTATTTACACTCATATTTGTATACAAATATGTGTATGCATACAGTCACAGTGTGCATTTCCCATAAGATGATGAGTCTTTTGAGTGAAAACATTCCTGTAGGCACACACAGTTTTGACCTCACAGCATAATGGCACAGAGGTAAAAGGAGGTCAGAATTCTAAAGAAAAATTTTGGAATGAAAAGTGAGCAGAGAGAGTATTGGGAATGATTTTTTAATCACTGAAGCTAAGGTTGGAATGGGTATGGAGACAAAAAAGAAGAAAACTTGGAGAATTCTAAAACCAACTAAGAATGGTAAAATAGAACCCAGGCCCCCAGAAACATAAAATGTCACACCTCTAAACACCAGCAAAACTACTTCTGGTGACATGATCATGGGGTGGATAGAAACTACAGGCAATTTCAAATGTAGTGACTTGAAAAAGATGCAGAAGAATCACCCATCTGCTGAATGGTGAGCCCAAGACTCTAGCCTATCATGTCTATTGATTTAAGGTAAAATCTGCTATTTAAACCAGTGGGAAAGGTGTATTCATAGGACACAGAGTAATTATCTACCAGGTAACATGATGGTTATTTTGGGGTAAGGGTGGAACAGTGGTGGACATGTGTCCCAGTGATCTTTCCCCAGTGTGGCCTTGACCAACAATGGCAAATCTTACTAGTTGTCTTTTTCTCTGACTCCCATTCTCCATTTTCCTTGTAGACATTTTCTTAGTCTTTCAGAAAAGGGAAAGCCATCCTATTGAACTGTGCCTCTCAGCCCTGCCTCCACTGCTTGCTCTAGAACGATGCCATGGGTGTTGGGTGATTTCAAATGGCATAGCAATGCATTTCTAGGCAAGAGGAACATATTCCACTTTGCCTGGAGATATCTAGCCTTTCAATATGTTGAGCTCTCAGCAGAGTCTCACTGTGAAAGAGGACATTGCATCTGTTTCCCTTTATGGCCACCCCAAGGCAAGGTACTCATTCTATCTCAGGGCTCAAACTGTCCAGCTCATGGAGGAATTGAGAATGAGGAGGGATCTTCTCCCTGAATCATCTTCCAGCTGTTTGCATAACCTCAGAGGCAGACCTGACCTGTTTTCATGAAAACCGTGATGTTAGAAGAGAAATCCAGCTGGTGAGTCAGTCCCAAGTGGGCTTGTTGGGCAGCAGTATGTAAAGGCTTGATCTTCTGGGCCGCACATGGAACACAGTCTGGAAGTCATTAGAACATAAGCCTAGAAAACTCTGATGTCATCTTGAAAAAGCGACCTGATCCCAGAACATAAAGCTGACCCTCACACGACTCTCCCAAACCACACACTTCTGGTTGACCCAAATTTTCCAACAGATGCACTAATCTTTTTGCCATTGCCATGTTTGCAATAGTCTGTGTAGTGCCAAAATGCAGTAATGAGATGCTGCTGAGCTCAATGCCAACCATACCCAGCTGTTTATTGAAGCCTGCAGCTAGCTTTTACCAGCTTATTTCTATATAAGCCACAGTTAAAGAGCCAGCTTCTGTTCAACATCCTTGATACAAAATGGATATTAACCATGAACATTAAGACCTCATGGATGCATTCAGCAGCCTTTCCCTGTGGGGTCAGGAGCTACAGAGTATGTGTCTACACCTGAGCTCATATTACTATACGTTCCATCCATCAGATGGCCTTTCCTTTCTAAAGGAGATCCACCAGAGTTAGATTGCCCATTTCAGAACTGTTGCACAAATAGAATTTCTCAACTAATCCTTGTATTTGTCAGTTATTATAGAAAAGTTGCCAAATAACTTCAAAGCAATTCTGCTTCAAAGCAGAAGGGTGATCTGCTTTCTTTTCTTAAAAAAAAAAAAAAAATTCAGGCTGTGCCCTATGTACCCTAGACCTATTGATTTAGTTTTAAGAAACTCTTGAGGAGGTTCTGTAGTGCCAGTCAGGTTTGTAACACTGGTCAAAAAGCTTTTCATAGTTTCAGTCTAGCCCTAAGAGTCTACAAGCATATGGATGTGATTATAGGTACAAACTTGGGGCTATAATTCTCCATGGTTTTATTCCCTGGGTTGGGTTGACACTTGTCTTTTTCTTTGCTTCTTTGTAATGATTTAGGCACGAGGAAAAGCTATGCTTTAATTGCTGATTCACTTTCTCATGCTTACCATGTGAGGGTGAGGTGACCAGATGTCTGAACTATGCTTTCTTATTTGTGAAAGCAAACTCCTAGTGGTCACCTCAGACTATGATCTAGTCACAGAAGAGTTCACTGAAGCAGTACAACAGAAAATATTGGAAATCAGTAAATGCCAAAAATTGAGAATTTATTAAGAACGTTATGGCACATCCCTTAATGGATTACTCTGCAGCTTCAAAATTACATTTGCAATGAATTTTGCATAGATAAACTGTTTGCATAGTAAATATGTAGAGAATAATATTAGTTAAAAATAGTGTGCCCTATTTTATACATACTATCTTAACAACTTAATATATGCACGGGCATACACTGTAAATAGATCCATTAAAATATTATCAGTGGTTTTCTTAGTATAGGAATCTCTAAATATTTAAATGTAATTTTTATAGATTTTCCAAAATTTCTACAATGACTATATTAATAACTTTTATACTAAAATGTCAAAGGCTAATCCAAAAAACTTCACATAGATATTATGGAAATACAATGAGAAAATAAATAAAAGGCATTTCAAAAATAAGTGGATGAACATTGTTGTTTTATGATGATTACTCAATTTAGGGGAAGCAATAATGAAATTTTAATTTAAAAATTATCCAAGAACAGATTGTACCATCTCTATAGGTAAGTGATAATTGTATGCCAAATTAGCACACTGCCTTTCCAGTTCTTCAAACAGTGATGTCAATCCTCAGAGTACCTCAGTGAATACTGATGTGTATCTCAGAGGTGAAGTATGCTACACCTGAAGCTTCTGTCATCTCCTGGTTTATTTTGTGCTGTCCAAAATCATTTGTTGGTGAGTACACATGGAATGTGTACCACTGAGCGGCTCTCCTCTCTCACTGGTACAGCTCTGACTTTGATGACTGTCCCTAGGACCTGGAGCAGTAATGGGATCTGGTGCTGTGTGAACTCTGGATGTCCCATCTTCCTTTGAGCCGTCCTCAGGACTGGTGTGAACCTGTGATGAGCATGGCCACTTTGGGAGATGACATTTGCCCCAGGCAGATGTCAGCTTTAATCTCGCTTCCTCTTCTTTCATGTCTCCCAAGGGACCTAATCCCAGTCACTAAATATAAACCATGTTATCTCAAAATACATACCCTCTTTGGCCAGAGTTTTTATTTTTCTCTCAGATGACATTACCAAAGTTTCTATTAATAAAGGTAAGGCCCAGTGGCTAAATGGCTAAACATGCTCTCCACCTCTCTACTAAGAGGTTACCAGGGCTCAAGGTGTGTAGCTAATACCTGCTCCTTGACCTTCTCTGGAAACAACCCAGGAGATTCTGCTAGGGCCCTATGGGACCACATATGCTTGCGTCTTCTCATTGCCCCATTGTAGTCGGCCTCCATCACCAACATTACACCTGTAGGGACCAACCCATTAGAGATAGACTGAGCCTGGCCAGGTGAATAACAGCACAAAAACCCTGGCCAGGCTTCAGCTATCCAGCATAGCTGTCACCTGCAATTTCAGGTTCTTGCCATAAAATGCAGCATTAACTATTTCTAATATCAGAAAGATGCCAACACTAGAGCAACCTGATGGCCCATACTGTCCATGTCCTATCTTCACTCTGGATGTCCCCCAAGGAACACTCAGGGAAGAACTTGATACTCATCCCCACTGATCTCTGCCCATACCATCCAAGAACCTCTAAATAAACCCTGCTTACTCCCGTTCTAATAATAGCCACATCACATTGAGAGCTTACTATGGACCAAGCACTTCAAACACATATGACTAATTTTTACTATTACCCAACAAGGTAGCCATTATTCTGTTTAGAAGAGGCACAGACCAAGGCCAGAGAGGTTAAATAACTATCCCAAGTCACCTATTTTCAACACAGTAGAACCTGGATTCAAACATGGATCCACTAGACTCGAATTCTCCCAAACCTTTCACTTTCTTCAAATTCCAATGTCCTCTTTGCAAGCATTTTCAAGATAATTTAATAACTTTCTACCTTCCTAGAGCAGAGGAGTGGCATCAGGCTCACTCTATGTGACCTTAGTAACCAGGACATCAATTTGCAGCCATCCCCTTTGAAAGTGAGAAGGAACACAATGTTACCTGAGCTGTCCTGTTGGGCATTATCCTCTTTGGGACCTAAAATATCAAGCAGCTTCCTTAAAAAGAGAATTGAAGCTGTGTAGCTTCTTTCTATACAAAATTTCATGAAGGCTGAAGGGATTTGTTTTTATTATTGAGAGCTTAAGATACTTCAGAACAGAAAGGATGACAAATGTCCCTCCTGAAATAATACATGGCCAGAGCATATCAACCTGTAGAAGAAAAAAGCTCTACCAAAAGATGGAATAACTAATGACTCATGAAAACTATCCAAGAAATGGTAGACCTGATTGTCATCCAGGATTTGCACAGCAGCTTGTCAATGCACCTCTGCTGCCCATATATGAAACTGAAGGGATTTAAGTGACCTCTTAGTCTAGTTACATACAGTGTGGAAAAAAGCATTGTGGCTTTGAGGACCTCAGTGTTGAATTGAGCTCCCTTGTAACTCTCTGCTTCTTATACTTACTGGGACTGCTGCTCAGATTCAAATAGTTGGGATGCTTAATTCAAGTGTGATGGGGAGGGCTGGGAAGATATAGGGCCATAGTTTCCCTGGGGCCCCATTCGGGAAACCTGGTAAAGACAGCCCTACCCCGAAGCCAGAGCATTTAGAGATAGCATTCTAGATCTTCCTGCAGACCAGCACCCCCAGGGATTCTCCAGAACTTTTGACTCTGCTTTCAGTAAAAGCATGTTAACTGCACCTGCTTTCCTCTTCCGCCCTCCATATGTGTGTTTTGGCATATGTTGTTATAATCCACTTCAAATGACAAATATCTGCCTCTTGGTATCTGAGGGGGATTGGTTCCAGGAACCCCTTCAGATACTAAAGTTTGCAGATGCTCATGTCTGTTACATAAAATGTTATACCACAGTATTTGCATATAACTTATACACATCCTCCTGTAGCCTTTCAGTCATCTCTGGATTACTTACAATGCTTACTATAATGCAAATTCTTTGTAAATATTGTTTAGGAAGTAATGACAAGACAAAAGTCTGTGCATATTCAGCATAAATGTAGTTTTTTTTTTTCTCAGTTTCAAGCCACAGTGGGTTAAATCTGCAGATTGGAACCTGCTGATAGGAAGGCAAACTCTATAGTGAGTTAGCACCTTAAATAAAGGGATGAAAACGAGCAAATTTCCCCACACTAAGGAAAGGTCACAATCTCATAGCATGAGAAAAATTTTTGGAAAAATATAACAAAGACAAAAATCATATGATGCTGTGAGGCTTCCAGAAAGGAAGAAGTAACATCTCCAAGAAGGCTAATGCTTGTATATAAGAACTCAATATGTGGTAAAAGAAGCATCATGATTCAATGAAGAAATGTGGGATTATCTACACTCCATTGATGGTGGTGTGAAAACTATAAGCATTTTTGGGAAAAAAAATGATAGACTTTTGTCTTCAGGCATGCAAAAAATAAATTAGAACTTGAAAAAATCAAATTAAATATTGAAAAAGAAAACAATATAAAAACTAGAAGATAATAATAAAAATAAGTCATCTAAATTCTTAAGTCATCATATGTGCTTAGCTTCAAGAGGTAAGAGCTTTTCAAAGAATAAAAATGTTGGGAGATATCTGGAAGGAAGCTAGGAAATTACAGATTTGGGTCCTTTAACATTTAAAAATTTCCATTAAAGCACAACCTAAATGCAAAAGTGTTTTCCAGCTGACTCAGAAAAATCTGCAGCAAATGGACTGGCAAAAGGTTAATACAGTAGACCTAATCTGTGGTTTCATGTTTTGTAGTTTGTTACCTATAGTCAACTGCAGCCTGAAGATATGAATATTTGGACTCTTTTTCAAGAGAGAGAGAAGAAAGAGAGAGACCACATTCATACAACTTATAGTCTTCTATAATGGTTCTATTTTATTACTATTTATTGTTGTTGATATCTTAATGTGTCTAGTTTATAAATTAAGCTTTATCATAGCATGCACATGCATAGGGGAAAAATCATTGTATATGTCGTGTTCATTACTGTCTGTAGCTTTAGGCATTTCCTGGGGGCTTCACATGTATCCCCCTCAGATAAAGGGTACTTATTTTTATTCTTTTACAATGTGCATAGCAATTGTGCAGTTAAACCCTTGAAGGTTAAGAAAACCTCATGTACAGATAAGAAATCTGACAGAGCAGCAAAGGAATTCACCCAAAAAGACAAGAGCACATTGCAGAGTAGGAGCCATACTCCTGGGGTTTTTTGTTAATGGACTTCACCTTTCCTACATATCCTACCTTTAATCATTACCAGTAGCCCCACTTTGGAATTCTTTCAGCTGGGACTTGCCTTTTCAACAGCGTGGAGGATGAATGACCATAACCCAGGTGGAATTAGGTCTGAGACAAACTGTGAACAAATTCTTAGAGAAGATCGGGATTTTAGAAAGGTGTTATTTATCCCAAAGAAAGTAGATATCACTTATCATTGGAGAATTGAAAGGAAGCCATAGGCAAAAAAAAAAAAAAAAGAAAGAAAGAAAGAAAAAGAAAAGAAAAGAAAAAAAAAAGAAAGAAGAAAGAAAAAAAATCTATAAACATTGTTTTTCTTTTATATGTAACTATTTAATATAGTGTTGAAAAAATAAATGGCTGATTAAAGTCAGAGTGACAAAGCAAGGCCTTTTGTTTTAATTCTTAAAATGTGTTAGTATTTAGTAACTTATTTTTGTAAATAAATAAAAAAATGGTTTTGGAAATCTTTTGAGGTTTTTTTTATTTTTAGTTGTGGATGGACACAATACATTTATTTATTTATTTATTTATTTATTTATTTATTTATTTATTGCTGAGGATCGAACTCAGTGCCTCTCATGTGTGAGGCAAGCACTCTACCACTGAGCCACAATTCCAGTCCCATCTTTTGAGGTTTTTTGAAGAAAAGTTATGTATATACATGAAGAGTTTATACATATATATATATACACACACATAAAAGTTATATATATACATATATATACACAAATAATTCACGTTTTATATATGTATATATACAAAACTTTAAATCTCATTGTTTCTATTCTGTGGTTTCTTTTGGGACTGAGGTTGTTTGCTTTGTAACTCTCTGAGCTACATATATACACACTTAGGTCCTACCAGCTTGTGATGTATGCATTCTTCTGGGAGAAAGAGGACAAGGTGAAGGTGAGCTTTATGATTCAGAGTTGGGTGGATAATGACTATCAGACAGAAGAACTGAAAGGGAAATTTACATAAGCCCCAAATGCATCTTTTAAAAGCAATATTTTAATCATATCATTTCATATTTTTACAGAGGAGTCACCTTCTACAGGGAAATATCTATTTTTCCCAACCTATGAAGGACAAAATAATAAAATGAGACTCATGGGAAAAAATTTCAGGGCAGCTATTTAATTGATCTATTTGGAACTCATCCCATGTTACTGCATGCTAATTGGAAGGCATTTTTAAGCAGAATCAGCTTGGAAGGCGATTGATTGAATGCAGTGTCACTGGCCTGCCCAAATGGGGAGGAATGTGTGCAGGAGAGTGCTGGCTATAACAAGCCCCATTCAGACAGCATTTATTTGGAAGAAGCAGAACAACAAACTCAGAGCTCCAGGGATGACACAGCCCTTGGCAACCTTCCAGCAGTGACATGCTACATCTTCATTAATTCCCGCCTCTCTCCACTCCTCACGTCCTACACGGTAGGGTGCCACTCTGGTGGTAGCCCTCTGCCTTTCCATGCTCCCTGTTAGAAAGTGACTCTTCTCAACCTCAGTTATTATTTTGAAATGTTCTCTCTGGAAAGATGGGTTGGATAACCCCTAACCTAACATTCCCACTCTGGACAGCTGACTGTACACCACTCTTAACTTCATCTTGTGGGGCCATAAAGATTTGTGTGTGTGTATGTGTGTGTGACTGTTTGAAAGGGTACTTAGTTTTATTAGCTAATTTATAGGTACAAATATCCAGTTAAAAACAAGAGCGATGCTCAGGCCAGGCACCTAGAAATTCAGAGTAATAAGATCACTATGAAGGAGAAAGAGGAAAAAAAAAGAGAGAGAGAGAAATCTGACCAGTCAGGCCATGTTTTATGTGTCTTGCTTCCCTCCTTGAATGCGTACAATATATAGGACCAATCCCTGAGAAGGGGTGCTCATACTTTCTCTGTTAGACTTATACAGCTTGGGAAGGGGTAGATGCTATTCATCATCTGTATCTATGAATGTTAAATGGATGCAACAAGATGATAATTTTGTCTCCCCAGAAATTTAACTGCTGAAATCAGCAGCACTGTGACCTCATATTAAGTAGGCAGGATGGTATACACATCCTTACCTACCCCCCATACCTCCCCCATCTGGCATTTTTTTTTTCAAAAAAATATTCTTTGGTAATATTCAAAGCACATGTATTTTAATACTAAATGTTTAATAAGTAGATTCAGAAGCAGATGCTCTATTTAATGTCATTTGATAAGTTCTGGATTAGAACGCTTCCACAGGGTTGGGGCATCATTAAAATGAATAAATAGTGACAATGACCCTGTATTTAATGGGAATTTAGTGGGATGGTATTTTTTTCTTCCAATGAATGTTGCTTTTGAGTTTAAAATGAACTTTAAATCTTCAGTTATTAAGAGACTAGGGTTATATGGACATCATACAAAACAAGTTTATAATAAAAGCCAGATGATTGGTGAAATATTTTACCTATTCACCAATACCCTATACTTAGATTATTTATTTTAATAATATAAATTATTATTTATGTTTCTGGGGTGGAGGAAGGTAGAGTTGTTACATTGTTCAACTACACATTTATTGATTCAACAATTGTTTTTAGCTGAACACCTACTATGCACACCATGCAAAGCCCTGGATTTACAATGAGTAGCAAAGGATTTTTCCTTTAGAGAACTTCTGAACTGTGTGTGGCAAAGGGTGGTAAAAAGTGATATAGGACAATAAGCAAAGCAGAAGAGGGAGAGATCACAGATAGGAGAATCTCCAGGAAGGCTTCCTGAAGGAGGCAGCATGTGCTGTGGCATTAAAGGAAGAGAGTAATTTGTACCAGGGAGGACTGTGGTGAGGGTTTTCAGGTGAATGAATAGGATGAGCAGAGGCAGAGGTGATAGAAACCACAAGTGGCTGCATCTGGTTGGGAAACACTCCAAGGGAAAAGACATTGACTGGGATGGAAGGATTAGTGAGGAGCCTGCTGACAGGCTCTTAGCTGTAAATAAGGAGATGTTGTAAGAAATGGATTGATCAGGTGTGTGCACTAGGACAATTTTGATGAGGAAGAACAGGGATGGGGGATGTAGTTGGGGAAGAAGAACTTGATTTCCAATAGTTTAATCACTTTGAAGTTTGGATGGTATCTTCATCTGTTTTGTGTTGCTGTAACAGAATACTTGAGTCTGGGTAATTTATAACAGAAATTTACCGGCTCAGAGTTCTGAAGGCTGGGAAGTCCAAGACTAAGAACCTGCATTTTGCAAAGGTTTATTGCTCTGTCACCCCCATGATGGAAGGCTGAAAGGAGAGCCAGAGAAACAGATAAAACAGACAAAGGGACCAAATTTTTCCTTTTATAAAGGCACCAAACCCACAAATGAGGATGGAACCCCTATGGTCTAATCACTTTTGAAAGATCCCACCTTTTACTAGTTACAATGGCAATGAACTTTCAACATGAATTTTGGAGGAGATGGTCTAGCCATAGCAGATAGATTTAATTTTAGCTTATTAAACAGCACAGTGTGATGAAGAAATGCATTAAAAATTAAGAGGTCTGAGTTCTATCAGTAGCTTTGCCACTAATTCATTTTGTGTGAGGATGAGTCACTTCGCGTGATCCTTAGTTTTCTCATCTGTTTAGGAGAGGGGGAAGGGTGTGGATTACTTGATTACCAAGGTGAGTTGAATGATCCTAAGTGATGAGTACAGAAATCATTTCCTCCTTTCCTATTTTCATCTGGAAATTTCAAAACAGATCTGAATAAGATGTTTAGCAATTTCTGCCTCATTCTAAAACAAGCTGTCTCCCTTGAGATGACTACACAGCATTTACCTGTCAGATTTCCTCTCATTCTGTTTGAAAATTTATCACTTAAATATTTCATCAAGGAAAAGCAAAGGGTGATAACTTGGGGCTACCATGTCTAAATTTTATAGTCAAAATTTTAGGGTTCAAACACTCCTGTGTGCTGGTAAAGTGGCTCTTGAAAACAACTACTCATTGACGCAAGTGGGAAAGTGGTAACCTTAGAAAGAACTGGTCCAGGGTAGAAGAGGAGCATTAACTGTTCTTGCTTCTAGACCTTGCTTGGAAAATTCTCACCCTGCAGTTAGATTTAGTCATGGCTCGCATGTTCAAGATTATGTGCATTTTCCAAAAGGAGCACCCGCAGACACCTTGGACTGCTGTTTCCAAATGCAGAAATATTAACAAGAAAAAAAATCGTGGGGCAAGTACCCATGACTATATACTGGAAGTTGCTTCTATTAAATATCCAATGCTTAGAAATAAATGAGATGTCTGTCAATCAACTAAATGATTACATATTTGAAAATGTCTGCAGTAGATTCTGCATTTTCAAATATTTTTGTCTTGATGTTTATGTATGGTTTTTACCTTTTGTTTGATTTTTGTTTTATGTTTGTTTCATGCATAACCCTTTCTTCATCAACACATATTAGTCTACTAAGAAGAGCAATCCCTATCAGGCTGGGGGAATTTGGCAAAAAGAGAACCATCAAATGCAATGATTCTCATCTTGCTATACTCTACCATCTTAACCAAGAGCTTGTCAAAGCCAGTCTGTGACCATGCTTTCTCAGTCAGATGTTTTCAATTTGTCTTCCAATATGATGTTGACTCAAATACTTGGCAGATTTTAAATTCTCCATTCTCCCCTGCCACTCATTCTCAAGTTTTAGATTTTCTCATTTCTGGTTTGTAGTAGCATTTTACACTTTCAATAAATCTTCATGAAGTTTCTCACCCCAGTGCCGTACAAGTGGAGAAATACTTATCCTTTAAGGAACTACATGCTCTATTTTATAGTTCTGTGTTAATTAATGCTCAGCCTAAGGTAATGAGCAGGTATGATGCTACTGTTTTAACTCAGAAGGCACTGAGCCTAATTATCACCACCCGGGAACAGAAATGTGACAAGCAAGGTCTCCTTTTTAACCCCATGTCTGGCCTGAGAGCCCCAATTTTGTTGCCTGGAGATGGAGCAATAGCTACCTGCGCCTCCAGCTTTGTGCTCTTTCCATCCTGTGGCTGCAGTGTGGACAGACCCCATTTGTGCCTCTTTCTTTGTGTGGGTAGAAATTTCCCAGCCTGGTATCTTCATTCCTTACAGAACTTAGTCTCTACCCTTGTCAGCCACCAGGAACCTCATCTGTTTTTAAGTTTCTCTAGCACTGACTGCCTAGTCACAGAATTTCATCAGATTATGCTTTGTATCTGCTTCATGGGTGTTGGGTCTGGTGTTGACTGGTAAGCCATCAAACTCCCAAAATAAATGGCATGTCCACATTGTATTAGAGATTATATGTTATGTATCTCAGCATCTTCCACATTACTAGGCACAGAAGATGCTTCCTTAAATATAGATTGTATATCTGAATATAGAGTGACAGAATAATGAAAGAGAAGAACAGAACAAACCTCTCTAATCCCATGCACACTTCTCAGTCTGCCATCTCTGGAACTGTTCATAACACAAAAATTTGTGAAGAGGCTCTCAATTGTGTAGGCGTGTGTGTGTTAGTTTCAGAGATATCTTTGTGTAACTTTCAGGCTTAAGACAATTACTTTTTCATAATTATATAGCACATTATATTTTTGTTTAGGGGATGCAGACCTTCCTTTAAAGGGGTGGCCTGTCAATCCCACAGCATCTCCCAAAGAAAGAGGTTCTCTCAGGTTAGCCACTGGTTATTATGTGACATTGACTATGTCACTATCTATCTTCATTGTTCTCTGAAAAATGGAAAAAGTAGATCCATTGATTCCAAGTTTGCTTCCAAATTTGAGTCTAGCATTAGGTCATTTCTGCTATTGTCTCCACCCTTCTTCAGAAACTTAGCAAAATACCCTTGCCAGCAGCATCCATCAAGTTCTACTCTGAAGTTCAGGGGCAGAGTAAAGCAACATACCCTTGAAGTATTCCAGGCTGTCTCTATCTTCTCTCATCCTCCTTCTCATGCATTGCTTTGTTGACATTTGCTTTTCCCAAGCCATCAACAAAAGCATCAATGCTAAGCAGCCCTTCCCCCACCTTGTATCCTCAAAGCCATGGTGCTGTAGAGGGAGATGATGCAGGAGTGGCTTTGGTGTATTGATTAAAAGAACAGGACTAGCTATAATCCTGAGCCACAAGCATCTGGGTGGGATCTTGGGTCTTCATAATTTTGCTTCTTCTGGGTATATCAGTTCCCCCCAAATTTAACAACCATCCTCAAGTGTCAAAGATACACTTGTTAAGCACAAAGATATATGAGAAACAAACCAGCCTTTCAGAAACCTATATCATAGTTGAAGAGTGATACCAAGCAATGTGGGAATGTGGGGTACATGGAGGTCTGAATAGCATGCTCACCCCTGGAGAACTGGCACAGTGTTTGATGGGCTCCAGGAAGAATTGCAACATGAACTTTGAGAGTCAAGGGCTGGTTTGTGAAACTGGGATTCATATCCTTGAAAAGAGGAGATAGAAAGAGGCCACTTACATCAGAGAATTGTTAGGTGACTCAAACACTCACATTGAAACCATTTCTATCTGGAATCTGTATCCAGAACCTTACATAGTTTTTGGCAGACCAACATGATTTTGGTTGAGACTGGTCAGTGCCATACAAATGTAACCCACTTAACTGAGTCTAGGGAACTTGTACTAAGATCTTGGAGACATGTTTTTAGGAAGATTAAGAACATGGCCAGTGTTGAGGGGAAATTTTTAACCTGAATTATGACTCTAGTGAGGAAGTAGCCACATCCTACATCAGCCTTAATTGTATAGGAGGAGTACTCAAGCAGAAGTCATTGATGCAATTCATTGTCACCAAGACAGGCAGGGAACATAAAGCAACATAAGTAGAATTCATGAGGAACTTTCTATGCTGTGACAGAAATGGAGGGCCCAGAGCAATATCCCCTGTGCTTCCTGCTTCAGTGAACAAGGGCTACCTTCCAACCATCAACTCTTGCATTTCTATGCTCTAGTGCTTTCTCCATCCACCAGAGACGGGTTTGCCCATCTGTGCAGTAAGCCAGAAATGCCAGGGAATGAATGCCCCCTTCACAAGAGCTCTTCACTGGCACTGATGAAGTTAGTGTGCCAACACTGCACTGCCTCCACCTCTCTGATAGTGTCTCTGAAACATGTGTTCATGGAGTTTTCCTGGACTTCTCCAGCAGGAGTGAACTTCAGTTGCCCACTCTGGTAACTTGCCACAGTGATAATAACTCTGTATTGGAGGCTTTCTCCTCTCTACTCATATCTTTAACACCAGTTTTTCCTGAAATCCCCTTTTGAATAAACAATTTACAGCCTAATCTTTGTCTCAGCACCTCCTTCTGCAAGGAATGGAGAGAGGAACTCAAGACCAAACTTCAGCAAGAACCTGTGAGATGCTTGGAATCAGGCAGGAAAAACAAAGCTAGAGTCATTGGATGCTTAGTGACTCCATTGAAACCCAATGTTATAGATGACTTCTGCTCCCACCAGAATTTTTACTTTCATCATTGCTGCCAATCCTACAGCATGGCATACCAGGAAAATGAGGGTTTCACGAAGTAGAAACAGGTCCTTATAGAAAAAGCAGAAGGAATGGAGTAGGACAGAAATAAGCAGCTTGCATAACCTGATGGGCTGGGGAGGAAACCTGAGATGGAGTCTCAGCATAGTGGCAATTATTTGAAAGTACGTCCCTGTCACTGCTAGGACATTTTTCACCTACAAGTCAAACCTGTTTACAAGACAAGGTGGGCAGTTTCTTGCACTTTGAACTTCAACTAAAGATGCTTTACCTCTCAGGCTTGGAGGCTTTTGGTTGGGGAAGTGAGTCCTCAGACCTATGAACTTCTACAGAGGCCCACAGGCACTTGGCCTTCCCAGCGCCTCCTCTCCAAGCATTATCCACTGGGAATTTCAGTTCCATTCTTAACTTGGATATTTCTTATATGAGTTATGCTATAAAAATAAACAGGTAGTCATAAAAATAAGAAATCCTAGACTTTAAAAAATAGCAATAGTAAATTGCCTGATTTTTCTGCATAAAATTCCCTTAAATTCAATTTAAAGAAAATTATTAGTAACCTTCAGTTCAATAGCTTTCACTCTGCCACATCTCAGGGTCTCCTCCATGGCTATGAATAACTTTCCCTTCAATATGTACTCTTCCCTTCTATAGATCTTTACTTTTCTTCCCAAAGCAGAAAAACCTAATAACAGTACTTTGGTAAGCTCCCAGATATGCTCTTAAGTCTACATAACCTACTTTCTGCTCTCCAACTTGGTTTGTCATACGAACAAAGTCTGGGATCCAGCCTTCACTCTGGGGTGCTAACCTGGGAGCACTAATCTTCCCATTCAAGGCCAAGTTATTTCCTTCACTGACTAACTGCTGAGGATGCAGTTTTCCTGATCTTGCTAATTAGGATTGAATGTGATTCACAGTATAGCAGGTATGGAGACTGGAATCAGGGAGGGAGGGAGGTCAGTCAAAGTTGATGTATCAACTCAACTGCTTCAAAACAAAATAGCTCGAGGTCAGTACAACTTCCCAGAGCTGTAACCTTCAACATGAGATGGAAAGGTTAGCTGGCATCTCTCAAGCTGGCTTATCAGCTGAAAATTAAACATCACTTTGTTGGAAGAAAGGAACAAAAGGAATATTTTTGAGAATCATGAGAGCCCTTGTAAATCAGAACTAAGGACTTAACCTAACTACTCTGTCTATGACACCCTAGGGTCAGTTAATAACACATATGATCTCATCTTTTTTCCCCATTCTGTCCCAAGGGAGATCAAGAATGGTCTGATCAGGATATTTTATAGGGGCATTGACATTAGTGCAGAACAGCCCAGCTATTGACCATCCCATGGCCATGTTGGTGATGACACCTTGATTCAATTGAGGGGAAATATTTAAAAAAGGAAAATTTAAGACTTTTATACTTCCACCATTTAGACGTTTGAAGAATTATGCTTTTAGGCTCCTTCAGTTGGATCTTTTAGTTGTGAATAACAGCTATTTTCTAGAGCAAATACAACCACTTAGATATTTTTATGGGATTTAAAACATTCTCATTGGAAATGCTGATATAATATTTTAAATAATATAGTACTCCTGGATTGTGGTTATTAGTAATTGCCATGTACTGAATGTTTGTGTCCCTCCAAAATGCATATGTTAAAATCCTAACTCCCAAAGTGATAGTATCAGGAAGTAGGGCCTTGACCAGGTGATTGGGTCATAAGGTTGGAGTCCTCATGAATGGAAGTACTGTCATTATAAAAGAGACCCTGAGAGATTCTAACCCTCCCACCACGTGAGAACATAGTGAGAAGACCTACGTCTATGAGAAAGTGGGCCTATTGCTTATGCTGGTACCTTGATCTTGGACTCTGCCTTCAGAACTATAAGAAATAAATTCCTGTTGTTTAAAAGTCATGGTATTTTGATGGACTAAGACACTAATTATAATAAGTGAGAATATATTTGAACATTTATAAGCATGGATGAACTTCACTGACCTGGAATTATATATCAAGGACCTAGGGGATTAACAGTACCTTATGGCTATATATTTTTTCCCGCTGACAAAGTACATTGGCATGCATTTCATATGTAAACACTTGGTGTTATTTCATTTGTGTTAATGAAAATAGAAAGTCTAGACTGAGAAAGGCAACCTGTTGGTTACAGGTACAAGGTCTCTTTCCTTATTTCTGCCTCTTCTCTATCTGGTCATCCACTCTAGTGCCTGACATTGACAAGAAACTTCTTGCCTGACCAATCTGAGGATTCTTCATGCTAGTAGGAACTGTATTCCTTTCTAGGGTCAAATGAGTTCATATTTCAGTTGTGTAAGTTGCTCTAAATCTCTAACGTTTATGCCTGATCTACTTATTTCCAAACTGGCAAGACTTGTACAGAACTTGATAACTGTTAATAATGCTGTTTCCCAGCTTTGTGCTACTTTCTAAAGTAATAAGGAAAAGAAAACATGTTAGGACTATAAAGATCAAACACCTGAAATCAGGCCTCAAACTGAAGTTTTTCTTGACCAGCTGGTTTTCAGTCAAAACATGATCACACCTGCCAGTAATTTCCAACACATCATATTTTTCAAGGCTAAGAAAAACACATTTTCAGACTCAGTCCAATAGTCACAGAAGTAGATTGATGGAACTATAAAAACATAATTAAACACTTGGGGTAGATGAGGTTAAAAATAGTCATTCATATTTTTCAGACCCTGACTTAAATCTCACACTATTTTGGACATCC
Organism: Geosciurus inauris; assembly: GCA_004024805.1. Lineage (NCBI taxonomy): Eukaryota > Metazoa > Chordata > Mammalia > Rodentia > Sciuridae > Geosciurus > Geosciurus inauris. The sequence goes on along the minus strand of PVHX01001498.1, from coordinate 115,444 downwards.
TTCTAGGTTAACAGGACGCATGTGGAACCTAAGCTTTTAACCTCTATTTTTGGCATATTGCTGTTAGTCCACATAGAGCCCTTCTCCATGCTCTTAATTGTTCTAGAGTCATTTCACTCTCAGTAATCTGGAAAGCTAAGATTACATGTTTAAACTCCCTTCCATCTATTCTTACCCCAGGAAGAAAAAATGTTGAAAAGGAATAAACAGAATCTGCAGTTAGAAGATGTGGATCAGTGTCTTTATTTGACCAACCACTACAGGAGGAAATGTGGGCTCATTATATACCCTTTCTAAGCTTCGGAGCCTTGCCCTTAAAATAAAGATAATAGAGTCTAGTTGGGAAGATTAAATGATTCAGCATATGTGAAACACTCAGTTGTAGTGCCCAGAATACAAGAGACCTTTTTTAAGGGTTCCATGTTTATTTCAAGGCTACTTATGTGGTCTGTACTTGTAGATCCTTAATAAATAAATATCAACCCCATATGTACACCTGGACTTAGGCATTTGTAGACATGGTTCCGTGATCACTGTTTCTTGCCTCTTTATCTAAGAAAATTTGCTTTGAACAACCTCAGAATTAGAGCCATCTTCCCCCTGGAATTCAGTTGCTTTGTACATGGGTCACCTATCCACTGAGTTCTGAAGGTATTTGATCTTCTTCAGAGGATGTGATCATGCCAATGAAGTGAGAAAGTATCCACTGCTTTCCAAACGGCCGCGCACATAAGACTTCATCTTTTAATTACTACATTGCAGGTATAATTGCTCAGTAATTGCTGGAACACATGTAATGACAAGGTGTGCTTACAAGTCATTGGCCATACAATAAATGCCCCACTAATTCACATTCCTCCAAGCAGCACTGGCTAGAGTTTTGAAGATCCAAATGCCAGCAGCCTTGATAGCGAGCTAAAAGTGCCTGGCACATTTATCTCCAGTATCTCTCCTTGGAATACATTTCTTCATGTGTCCTTTCTGAGGGCATTCTAATCAAAGACTTAAGTCATTTATTTTTTCCTCTGCTCTTTAAACCCCAAGTAAGCTTTACTTCAACAAATACGCAAAATAGTCCAATAACATACTAAAGTTTATTCTTTCATTTCTCTGTGGTGCATTAATCAGAACAGACTCAAGCGAAAGAGACAGTATTGAACAGGCGATGTCTGCTTGTCTCTGTGATGTTGGCATGAGTGTACTTTCAATGGAGACTTAATTGTGATGTATCATTAGGGCCAGGCAGGAGGAAATCATTGGGTAAAGATTAGTCAGATTGAAACACATTAGAGTTGTTCACTTCTTATGCAGTTAGGTATGACTGTTAGAATGATTTCTTTTTGACAATGAATCATTTTTGGACAATGAAAGCCATTGACTTTTGGAGCATCTGACTATGGGTTTGCAATTGAAAATGAACAAGCATATGGTTCTTGTGATCAAGCTAACTTATTGGAGAGACTAAACACAAAATGTAATGAAAAGTTGGTAGAACTGTTTGGAGTTTGGTCTCTGCCATTTGCACCATAGATGGCAATTTACTTCAATTAATTAGTTCCTGGCTTATCCACCCAGGAGAGGTTGGGTTTGAAAGGATTGGTGGTTTCCATAGAAAAAACCTGAGAAACTCTGGGGGTCCTGTTGGGCAAAGTACCTGACCTTTCCCATCCGGTCAGTTCTGCTTTTATCTGTTTGCCATACTAGGTTTCCAGGTTCAATCATTACTTTTAAAAAATAAAATAGCTGCCAAATATTGTTGAAATACCATTGGGCTAGATGACACACTGTCACTATGGGTTTTTCTGACCTTCTTTAGAGCTAAAATTGCACTACAGAATGTTTAAGTTGGTGAGGCTCTTAGTCTGCTCTCTATATTTGCCTCAAGTGATGTTAAATTGCTCCTGGCTTGGGTGCAGCTCCATTGAGTTCAGCTCGGCCATATTGCATGGTCCAGTGGAAGGACCCATGAAGCTTAAATCTTATCTTTCTCATTCCACTGTTCATTCCTATGTGTCATGAGCAGAATACGGCAAAAGTTCCTGGGGAGATGACTAACTAACCCCAGAGTGAGCAACATACCAGGTACTCTAGGAACCAAAGGAGCTGAAGGACTCATGGTGGTCCCCTCTGTCACAAAATAGCAGCAATCACTCAGGTATCATCAATCTCTGAAGATTACCACCTCCCAGGAGGGGAGGCAGAGCTACCTGAAAGCCAAGCATTAATTGGTTAAATAATCACTAATGAGACTATTTAAGTAATCAGCCCCAATTAGGTTTCAAGTTATTCCCCTACTCGAGCCAGTCAGTGAGCTCTCAAAATAGAAACTATAATCAATCTAGACAAAATAAAGGATTGTGTCTCATGCATGTGCACACTTGAGTTATAGCATGAGCTAAATTTGTGATCTCACTGTACTTAGAAACTATTACAACATTTTGCTGAAGACCATCCTCTGGGGTTTGAAGGACTCTCTTTGGTTGCTCACTTCTTTCCTTCCTGTGTGCTTTCCACTTCTATACCAAAAAAAAAGCACTTCCTTTTGCTTTTCCCCACTCTGGGAGCAAGAGTGATTTTCACCCCCCCCCCCCCGCCCCCGGGCCCCTAAGGAGTCATATTACCCTAGAAGATCTGTTTTTATGGATACCATTGTGTGTGCCTTATGCATACATTTTGGCTGCGTGGGGGATTTGTTCACCCTGGCCTGTGAACAAAACAGCACCGTTTTCTCCTCTAAGCAACAGTAGAGACTAGACTGAACATGAAGGGTCAGTATCCTCCTGGTGGGACTAGATGTCCTGCCAAGAGCTGAAGAGAGCTCCCCACACACAGGTATTTCCACCATCATGCCGTTGGCTCCCTGCTCCCTGACCCCCTCCCAAGAACATGTCCACACTTAGGTTGGTGCCAGGAAGAGCTTCATTCTTCGACACAGTGAGCCTCATAGGTTAATGTGATTATAAACATTGAGTCACCGCCAGAGAGTTTAAATACTGGAGGAAACTGCCCGTGGTGAAAAGATGACCTCACAGACCATGTCTGCCAAATGGAGACATCAGACAACACTGGCAGGCATTACAGCCAAGAGACAGAGGGCAGAAGGAGCTTTTAAAGAACAGTCTCAGGCTGGACATGATGGTGAAGGCCTGTAATCCCAGGTATTCAGGAGAATGAGGCAGGAAGATCACAAGTTCAAGGCCAACCTGGGCAACATAGCAAGATCCCATCTCAAAAAAGATAAATAAGTAAATAATAAATAAAGAATGGTCTCTCTGAGGAAGGATAGTAAAATGAATCAGATATTAATACCCTATGTGCATATGTGTTGCACAACCAATGTGATCTTACATCATGTACAACTGGAAGAATAAGAAGTTATACCCCATTTATGTAAGATGTATCAGAATGCATTGTACTATCACTAATAAATAATTAGAACAAATAAAAAAATGGTCTCTTCAAGAATGAGTTGTGTACCCCAAAGTGTTAGGCCATAGGTAGTGGCCATGATGAATGAAAGCCACCTAGGACCAGACTTTCACTCCAGGGTGGATGACTGAAGGGAAGAATTGAATTCTATCCTGGCCAGAGATTCTCTGAGTGTTAGTAATGGGAGAGAAGCTGCATTTACCAAATTATGCACTAATGGTGAAGGGGGACAGTATGCAAGCTATTGTAAAATGTTCTCAGGTTTTCTTTTGGTGATTTGAGGTATTCTAAAGAGTTGCTCTTAAAAGGTCAAAAGAAGGTCAGTTGCTAGTTGATGCTGCCAATGGTTAAAATAAAGGGGATGTTAACTTGGAATTTGCACCCTGGCAGAGGAAGATGATGCTTATTGGTGAGGTCTCTATTACAGTCTTTACAATTACACAGAAACCTGTGTCATAACGGGTAGAGGGAAGTGGGCAGGAAGGTGAGACAAAGAATGCAAAGGGATTTTTGCCTTCAGGGTACTCAGAATGTTCCAGAGAAGTAATTAACTCATAAACAACCAAATAACATGGGGTGGTTCTCATGATCATAAATGTTGAGAAATACAGGAAGTCTTTAAGGAAGCTGTCAAAGAATAGGATATGGATTTCAAAGACTGGCTGTGGGTGTGTATGTATGTATGTGTGTGTGTTTGTATAACCTGTGTAATATGTATGTTTATGCAGGTGTAAAACTTCCATGTTTGCATGGTTAGCTGCTTAGGACCATACTGGATGCAATCTAGTTACAGGTGGAATAAAGTATAGTAAACCAAATGTCATAAGCAAAGTATAATCAAAACACTGTTTCTCAAATACACAGTTTTGTTTCCTAAAGCAAGGTTTTGAAAGCCGAAATATCACCTTTCCTTCATGAAGTGTAATCTGTCATTGTTTTTCATTGTTATATTAACCTGGTTTATGAGATCCTTCTTTTTCTCTCTTTCTCTCTCTCTCTTTTTTTTTTTTTTCAGTGCTAGGGATTGAACTGGGTCCTCAGGCCTGCTAAACATACACCCTACCACCAAGTTACATTCCCAGCTCTATGATGAAGGGAAGATTTCCAAATTTGCATCATGTCTAACATTTATTAATATATCTTGGCTCTATTCAGCACCCATAATCAAGAAAAGAACAAAGAATGGAAAAAGTAGATGCATCCTCCAGTTCAGAGAATCTCTTTCTCCTGCTGTTTTTCAGCCTCAATCTCTCTCTCCCTTCCCTTCAAGGAGCTAGCGTGCAATTAAAAAACAAACAAACAAACAAACAAACAAACAAATATGAACTGCCTTCCTTTCCTCATTGACTGCCTTTTCTTCCTGTGTCTTTGATCTCCCTGCCCTTCAGGTCCTAGGCTCCCCCTAACTTCATGAACAGAGGATCAGAGGTGCCCTGTGTCTCAGGTTCTGTACACAGTTTCCAGATCTCTGTGTGAAAAAAGAATAGAGACCCACAGCTTTGTGAAGGGCATGTGTGTGTGTTCATGTAATGACAGTTTTGAGCTGGCAGATTAGTTTGGGCCCAAGGAAAGGTATATACAGTCAATAAGCTCAGAGTTTCTTTCCAAGCTCTGAAGAACATGTCCATTACAACTTGGGTCCAAAGCAAGTTATCTGAGCATTACTGGATGCTTCTTTTCTTCTGGTTATCTGCTTACAGTTTTAGGTCTTCATCACTCAAGAAGATGATCATTTGGAGGTTAAACGGGGCACTTACAATTGATCTGACGACAGGACACTCGTCAGTCTCTTTGTGACCCTCTGTCATAAGTTCCCACTGGGACTAACGAAAATCAGCTCACACTGCTGGACAATCACTGGGGAATGAGGACTGAGGTCACAAAAAACAGCAGCAATTAACTCCCTTTATTTAGTGTTTACTATGTCAGCCACTGTGCTGGTGTTTTACTTGTGTTATATCATAAATAACGCTACTCTTTCTAATACATGGTAAAATAGAAATTGAGCAAGGTTAAATAATGTAAGGTGATATAGACTAGTTCTCTTTCTTTAATATAATCTTTATAATATATAAGTGTTTTTGTATGTATATGTAGACATTATAATTTATATGTAATACATAGTATATCATTAGCATAATATAATGCATATTATTACATAAAATAATTGCATATATTTATATTATATATGTGTATGTGTATGTATATACATATTTTTTCCAGTTCACAAAGTTTTCCTTGGGAATGGTATTTTATCAAATCTTTGGGAAGAGCACAGGAGTCTAAGGGACAATCCAAGATTATATAACTCCTAAGTAGATCAGGTGAGACTTGAAACTTATTCTTGTCAAATAATGACTTTAAAGCAAAAAGGTCAGATTATTTGACTATGTGGAAAGAAAAAGATAACTTTGGAGTCACATTCGTACCTCAGTATTCAATCTCATCTCAAAAATAAAAGAACATGAAGGTTGTCCATGGCTTTAACCATTCCATTCCAGTGCCTGAAGATCAATCCACAGTGAAAAAATGCCACAAAATAACTTCATCAGAACTAAGTAAACTAATTTTTATTTACTTAAAAATAAGTAAATCAGTCAAGATTATATGTTTTAAATGGCATATGAATTATTTCAAAGCTACCAAATGAAGGAAAATTTCCAAATTCTTTTCATAATATGCAGCATAACAGGCTAAACCTGATAAAGTAGCAAAAGAAAGTTCCAGACCAACATGACATTGATATAGAAATTGTAAATAAAACTTTAGACTCCAAAACTATAAAAATGTATCATGTACAAATGGGATTTGTGCTAAAAATTCAAATAATATTAAATATTAGAAATTATGCAATGTAATTCACCATATTATTAAGTCTGAGGAAAGAGACCATGATTATTTCTAGAGATGCTAAAAATATATTTTGACGAATTTCAACATTACTTTTAAACTCTTGAAAAATATAAGTGTATGGATATTTCTTTTCAAAGATAATATAAGATATATGCCTAAAGACAGCATCTTAATAAATGAAAAATTCTAAGACATTCTTACGTAGAGTAGGAGCAAAGCCAGGATGCCTGCTACCTCCACTCCCAATTCATATCCTTCTGAATATACTGGAAAATGTCACTAGACTATAGAAAACAAAGGTAAATGAATATTAAAATAAGAAAAAATAATCTCTTGTGGAAAACATAACAGTAAAATTGGAAAACTCTAGATAATTAATGATAACATTAACTGAAATAATAAAAGAATTCAAGATGACAGCAAGATATAGAGTTAACATGAAAAATAATGGCATTCACATACTCAAACAACTCCTAGAATACATAATGAATGAAAAATCTCCACTTAAAATTTAAAAAGGATAAAATAAAACATTTGGTAATAAAACTGTATCTCATTAAAATGTGCCTACATACAATCTTACATGCTCATAGTATCTTTATTCATATTAGCTGAGAGTTGAATACAAATCAAATACCCTTTACCTTGTTTTATGGATAAACAAACACATTCATATAATAGAATATTATTCAGGAATAACAAGGAATGGATTTGTGTTTGATGCAAAAACATACATGAATCTCAAAAGCTAAACTAGAAAGCTACTTTCTGTTTAATTACATCACATGAAATTCTACAAAGGCAAACCACAGAAAAACCAGTGGTTGTCAAAACTTTGGAGGATAAAGGAACAGTTTCATAACTTGATTTTAGAAGCAGTTAAATAGCTCTACATTTGCCCATACTCATGGAAGAGTACACCCAAATGATTGATCTTTATTATATATAAATTATACCTTATAACTACAGCTCTTTATGAGAATAGCTTGTTTTCTAGAATTTTCCAGACAACCAGCAGAGAGCATCCCTAAGGAATATTGAAGCAGAAATGAGTTATCTTTGTACAAAACAGTCAAGTTTTGTAAAGATACAAAACTTCAAGAGTGTGAAGATGTAAAGTGGATGCTTTTAGGCAGAAATCTCAGTGTTACCAGGTCATCTTTCCTGGACTTAAAGATACTGAATGTTATGGTATTTCTGGTAAAGCTCAGGGTAGATGTAAAGTAACAGGAATGTTGGGAGCAGTTCACAGCCACCTCTCTCAGGGCACCAAATCGCCCACTTCACTCATCCAAAATACTTGCCTTGAACATAGATGGGTTTGGTTGGGGATAAGATGGGAAGGATCAAGACTAGAGGTGTGTGTGTGTGTATGTAAATCTCCATTTCCTTTTCTCCTCAACTCAAATCCAGGATTATTTCTTGTCCTTAAAGAACTGTGCAATTATAATTTTTCAATACAAATTTTTCTTACTCTAGTTTTAATTCCATTCTCAATAAAGAAGAAAATAGGGGAAATTGCATTTTCTACATAATTTATGAGTATGCTCATATACCTATATGTTCTTTCATTGTTTAAATAGAGTAACCACTGCTGCCATTGAGAGTCAGTAAAATATTTTCTTTGGTAACACACTTAAGTCTTAGGGTTGGTTTTCTTTATTCTCAATTTTTAACTGTCTCTTTTTCACTTTTTCCTGCATCTTTGTTACGCGAAAGAAAGAATGGTTGTAGCACGACTTGCAACAACCCCTTCCTTTTTAATCTAAAATACACAATAAGAATAAACTAAGGCCTCAAACTAAAACTTGCATGTAAAGAGTCTTTAAAAATCAATGCTTCATTTATTTTATGGATTGTTTTACCTTTTATTCTCCTATGTCCTTTTCTACCTGTGTCTATATATCTGGTACTATCATTTCAATTTTTGATCAGCATTTTTTAGTATTTGATAGTCTTGTTATTGGTGTTATTGTTATTATCCATTAATAGTGGAGAACCAGGACTCAAACTTTATTTCCCTGCAACTTCTGACCCTTAAATGGTGTTATCAATAAAAACACCATTGTAAGGAACAAGGAGAAAAATGCTAGGTTAAATCTAAAAGTATAGCAAGCAAATATATCCAGATCATAACACAAACACCAGGAATCCTGCTGTTAAGGTTTTGCAGTTTGCAAAGTAGACTGCAGCCCTGGATCTTCATCCAAATGGTCAGTTAGGCATGACTTGCCCTGACAAGAAGGAGGAGGCAGGGAACTCCTAGGATTTTATCTGCTCCTAATCTTGGTGAGCAGTAAGGTCCACCTCAAAAATATTTTATTCTCCATGAAAGTAGTTTAGATATATTTCCCATACATTTTTAATTTTCTTGTGTAGACATACAGGTAACCAAATCCCACAGTTAATCCCAAATCTTTATTAACCAATGCATTGGTAACCCTAGTGAGTTAGCACATTATACTAAGAGCAGACAAGAAGAGAGATATGAACCTGGGACACTTAAGATAAGAAATCAGGAAGTATCATAACAAACAGAATACTTTCTCCACTTTTGAACCTATTTGTTAAAATCTGAGTTTTCACGTCCACAAATATTAGGTTTAACTTACTGAATTTGCAGTAGATTGGTGTTTGAATTCCAACTTTACTACAACATGGATAACCTTAGACAAATTAGTACACACTCTCAAAGCCTTACTTTACTCAATTTTGAGATGGTTTTTGTAATATTTATTTCATAGGGTGGCTGAGGGAATTAAATGCATAACAAATATTAAATAAACAATTATTAAATAAAAATGTGTTTCTAAAATGCTTTGCACACACCATTACATGTGAAATTGCTTTGTTTTATTTTCATAGGAATCTGTGCCTGGGTGATTTTTTGAACTTTCTGGCTTCCCTCATGCAAATGGAAAAGTTGAGCCCAGAGATTTTGAAAGGAAATACATTCTACTTTTGCTCTTTTTGCCTCCCTAATTCCCCTCTTCTAACACCATAACCCCACCCACTTCGCTCCTCCTCAGGAAGGACAACAAGGTGGCTGAATGAAGGCGAAGAAATGGACGGTGTGACCAGGACTGCCAGGTGGGCATGACCAGTGTAGCACAATTGCAAGGAGTGGGCTTTCCTTTATGATTCGAGTCAGAGTCACTGACCAAGCCCTTTTTGAGGGGAATGATAGGCCCTGACCCCGTACAGTTTGTAGCTCTTAACCAGCAAGCCTGGAACCTGCTGTTTCCAGGGACATTCAGTTCCCTTTCCTTCCTCCTTTCAACCCCACAAGGTCTGGAGAAGTCTTGAGTTGCTTTGGCTTAATACTTGGGAGAGTAGAAGATGGACATAACCAAGAAAAAGAGAGATGGCCACAAGAAAGGCATGCCGTCTGCCTCAGGCCAGGACACGACTGATTTACCAGAAATAGTCCTTCCCCCTTTTTACATTAGTTTAAAGCTATTGGAATATTAACTGCAGATTTAGATATCACTATACCATTTGTTGTTATATGTAAACATTTATGCACATAAAACAATTTTCTTCTAAATCAGGTGCTAGAAAAATTTGGGAAATACACGTTTGTAGTCTGACAAGCAATGAAAAATGTGTAAATGATAATAAAGGAAATAAAGGCTGCAGAGGTTAAGAGATGCCAGATGATAGAAGGACTTCAGTGTCTGAGTGAAGACATTTGGCTTGCAGCTGTCTTCATGGGATGTATAACTAAACAGGGAGCAGGTTGAAGCATACTGATGGAGATTTGTGGAGCAGGGTCCCCCCACACTGTCAATGCATTCTTGCGAAGCCAAACATCATTGGAACCTCCAGAGGCAAAGCCATTTTAAGTATGAGAACTTAATTCACTGTATCAAATATTTCATGAAACTAGAAAGGAGACTAGTAGAGGAGAGGAAGGGAATAGGGTGGGGGTAAGGGAAGCAAGAGGGAGATGCTAGGGAATGAAATTGGCCAATTTGTGTTATGTGCATGTTGAATATGTAATCACAAATACCACTATTATATATAATTTTAATGTACCAATAACAATAACAAAAAGATCTCTAATAAAAACAAGAATCCCTACCAAAATGAAATAATACTATTGCATCAAATTTACTAGCTTGTTAGGTTCTGATTTGTGAATTTGTGAGTATATGCAGGGAGGGCACTGTGATCTTGAGTAAATTTTTTAGGAACCATAATAAATGAGCTTTGGGGTAAGAAATTGACCACCAGAATCAATCCATCCATCCACATGGTCTCAGCACTGAGCCCTGGGTGCTTACTGATGGGTGCTCATTTAGTGTTGGTCTAGGTCTCCCTTGTAATCTCACTTCATTGAAGACCTACTGTGTGGCAAAGACCCTGTTAGGCAGTAGTATACATTTTCTCCTCACTAAGCAGTTTTAGCATCATTATCCCTCTTTAAGGTGAAGGAGAGAATACTCGTGACTTTTCAAAACCAATTGGGTGGTGAATGGCAGAACTGAGACTGGAATCATTGGCTGCCTAACATGACTGTCCATGTCCACGTCCATGTCCTATCACCTGTTAGAGCACCTGGACTCATCTTTCTCCCTATCCACATATCCATCTGTGTCCCCTGCCCACTTTCTGCCTTGTGCTCATACATTCACACATGTGCAAATAGGCTCCAACTTCTTTGACTCAAAGGTCCCTGACCTAGAGGACTGTGAGATGTGCTAAATCACCAGCTCACAACATTGACATCACTGTCCAGCTTCAGGATATGAGCTCACCTTGGTTCTTTTCTATTCTAATCCCCCTGAAGGGTCATCAGAGGAGCACCTAAATTTTGAGTTATGCTTTGTCACATTTTATGGGGTAAATGTTGTGTCATAATAGTATTTTCGGCAGTCACAGAGACCTCTGTCCCATGTGAATGGTGAAGTAATATCATGTATCCTGCAGGCTGTCAGCCTTGACCAGGAGAGTGATCTGAAGCCAAAGAGGCCATCGGGAAACACTGGTGGGGCAGCCAACCTCGTAGATCTTGTCTTGTCGTCAAGCCTGCAAGTCACATGCTGACCAAGTCATGGTCCTGCTTAGGTCCCAGCCAAGAAGCACCTATGATACCCAGTGATCTCTCATGGGACTTGGTTGAGATGAGAAAAATCATTTGTTCCATTCTTTTTCTTTCTTTCTTATCTTTTCTTCTTTTTTTTTTGTACTGAGGATTGAACTTAGGGATACTCAACTACTGAGCCACATCCCTAGCCCTATTTCCTATTTTGTATTTTATGTAGAGACAGGTTCTCACTGAGTTGCTCAGCATCTTGTCATTGCTGAGGCTGGCTTTGATCTCATGATTCTCCTGTCTCAGCCTCCCAAAGTGCTGGAATTACAGGTGTGCACCACTGCACTCAGCTCATTTGTTCCATTCTTAAATGCCTCCTTTCCCTTTCTTTCCACAGGCTTTGGAAAGAGCTCTATGATTTGGATGCTGACCATCTCTCAAAGTTCCATAATATAAAGACCTGGTCCCTAGAGTGGCAGTGTTGGAAGGTGCTGTGGACCTTTAAGAAGCAGAGCCTGATGGGACATCATTAGGTCATTGGGGCATGCCTTCTAAGGGGACTGTGATGTCTCTGTCTTTCCTCTCTCTCTTCCTTCTCTTTATATTTCTTTTCTTTATCCCTCCTCTGTCTTCTTTCTCCTCCTTCCCCCCTCTAACCCCGTGCTAACACCCATCCTCCAGTTTGAGATGTGACCATTGGTTCCTACACAAGCTCCTGCTATGATGTGCCTCTATCCACTACCCTAACCAAAGGCCAGTCAGTGGGGCCTACCTGATCCTGGACTTTGAATCTGCAAAATCATGAGCTAAATAAACACCTACTCTTATAATTTGGGTGTTTTGTTGTAGTAAAACAAAACTTACTAATACAAATATCCCAACTGATAGAAGGAACCATGCAGGGAGACAGGACCTATGCTAAACTTTGAATCACACTAAGTTTGATGAATGGTAACTCCTAACTTGTTCTCTGTTGGTGCTTTAGGATAATGAGCACGCCTGGATAGAAGAAGCTGCATATTCATTTCCAACAGGAATCACCTCATGTTAGTTAGAGATTCTATTATAAGGCAAGGTCAGATGAGTCAAGCAGGAACCTTGACTAAGGATCCTAGAGAGGAAACAAAGGAGAAAAGAGTAGTATGTACCATAGTCTTGTTATTGGTCCTGCAAGTTGGTATCCCATGGCCTGGGGTACCATTCTGGCTGGTACGAGGCATGTGGTATGCCCAGCCTAAATTATTGTCTGTTTGGGGTGAGTCATTGAGAATACAGACAGGAAATGTCCATGAATTTGGCTCTTTCAGTCCTGGGCCTGTGACTGCACAGCTAAGTCTGAGCTTCTGCAGGAAACTCATGAGGATCCTCATGGGGTTGCTGAATGCAGGGTTGAGAAGGCTCCTAAGTGGGTACAGGTTTCTTCCTCACCAATGAGTTGAATCTCCAAAATGCACAGCCAGGAAAATAACCTTGATCTACAGTGGACAAGAAAATAGAACAAAAAGAGTTAATTTCTGATACCAAAGCAAAGTACACAAGGTTGATTTGGCAGGTACAATTGAGGCAAGTCTTCCATTCTCGGAAAGGATTAACTTTCTCACAACATTATAGTCTTTAGAAGTAGTAGGGATTCATATTTAACCACCATTATAACTGGCAGGTGCAGAGAAAATGCCTGTTCTATCTGTTACCCAAGGCTAGGATGTTTCTCCTACTCATCAGCTTGTTTTCTGGGATTCCCAGTCCTTTTGGCCTCAGCTCAGCTCCTGTATCATCTGGACCAGTCAGTGTGGCTATGACTCCTATTCTTTCAGCCCCCTGTATTCAACTCTGCCCTGTTCCACTCTTGCTGGTCATGGAATTCATAACAAGCCACTCCAAAATATGGCAGCTTAGTATTTGAGAAAACAGAATAAACAGGAAGTTCTGACTTTTTCCTACCCTTCTCCAGTGAACCAAGATATAAAACCTAGGTGGAATTCTCCAGCCTTCTCCTGAAGTCATCAGACCTTCCTTTTAAGTCATGCCCTTCCCATTCCTGGAGGAAAAGGATATCCTTGCCTAGAAGACACAGAGACACAAATGGGGATTGGAACAAACAAGTCTGACTAAGTTCCCTGCAATTTATTGTCAATAGGTCACACTCTTGTCCTCCAATCATATTTATCCATGACTGTCCACTCTTCATTGAGTCTAAACCTAAAAACACACAAGATCACCTGTTTCTTTGGGTCTCCATTTCTAAAGATTCATCAGTCATATAAAAATTGCATTAAGTAAATTGGTATACTTTTCTCTCATTGTTCTGTTCTGTTTGTTGTGGTTGTTTTAGGGTCTTCACCCATGAAACTAAAGAAAACTTAAAACAATTCTCTCCTCCCCTGCAATGATGAGCCGCATCTAGGTCTTCAGGACTATAAACTTCTATTTGGCTGCCCACCTGGTGCACACATGTACTGAGTCCCCAAATGGAAAGTAAGGTCAAGAGTCACCCTCTGCCTATGGTATTTTCTTCCTGTATCATTCTCATCTCTTCCTGATGAATTGTTACTGCCATCCATTTAACAAGCATTTACATGTACTAAGTGCCTGCTCTTTGACAGGCTTCAATGCCATCTCCTCTGTGGAGTTTTCTATAACTTCCATGCAGAGTCACTTCCTCCTCTGTCTTTCCAGGGCACTTTGTTCATATCTCCTATTACATCGCTTACATATGTTGCAGTCATATATCATTCTCCTTTTCTATCCTGTATAGCCCTGATATCCCTGCTTGAAAAGAAACAAGTCTTACTCAGCTTTTTAACCAGCAGTGCCTGCTTCTCTGTAAATGTCTATTGATAAAAAAATGAATAATGAGTTGGAAACAGAGAAAGATAAACTTCAGTGTAGTTGTTCTTAGAGCCCAGGGTGGCAGTGTGGTTTTGTGGGGAGGAGCACAGGCTCGGGATTTGGACTATGTGGGTTTTAATCCTGGCTCTAAGCTGTTCCAGTAGTATGACCCTAAGCAAGCTACTTAACTTTTCTGTGCCTCAGTTTCCACACTTGAAACATGATGATAATAATAGTATCTACCTCGCAGTGACCCTGTGATTATTAAATAACATAACCAACAGCAACGAGTTATAATGATGCCTGGCATAAAGTAAGTGCTCAATAAACAGACACTGTGTTGGTTTTATCTTCTTTCCCTATGGATCTGACTCTTTTTTGATGAATTGCTAGTGCTCTTGGAAAAATTTAGTGAAGAACAGAGATATATTCAGATACCATTTTCAGGGAAAAACAAAAAGTCAGTGAATTTTACATTTTGCCTTCACTTTTCCCCAACTAGACAGAAGTTGCATCTCCTAACTTTTGCTTACTTTGCTTCATGTGGAGTCCGGTGCTACAAGAAGGATGCTGGAATACAGTTAATTGCAATCGTATGTAACAAAGAAAAGATAGTTGGAAGGCAAAATATGTCATCAAACATAAGCAAAAACTATGCATATTTTTATTTAAAAAAGGAACAGAGAGATTTGAGATAGGTTCCTCTATATCAACTATAAAGATACCCATGAGATAAATGATAATTTTTAGGGAGCTAGCAGCAATTGCTCCTCCAGAGACATGCAATTTTTGAGACCATTTAAGCAATGTGAAATTTTACCAAGCTCCTCAAGAAAGTCTTGAAAACATATGGAAAGAGCTTTCTCTAAGGACCCCTTTGACACTCATCCTTGGTCTTGTAGCTATCACTGGCCCTTCAGCTCTCTGCTTAAAGTCACAACTCTAATAGTAAGTACTCACTTAATGCTTTTGGAAGGAGTTAAACAAAGGGGGAAAAATGTCCATAAACATCAGACCACATGTAGCAGATCACGGAGACAAGAGGAAAAGTCAGAACACACAAAATACTGCCTATATCTACCTACACATGGAGAAGGGTCTCACACCAGGTTGGGCAGTTTGGAGAACACCACCAAGCAAAAGGAGGTGGGTGGAAGAAATACTAGAGAAGATGGACTGTGCACAGTAGGATGAGGGGGATTTGAAGAGCTTTAGGGACATGGAATCTAGACTTGTTTAGGTCCCTGCAACTGCCTAATCCTTTTTGGAAATCACTGATTTCCCCTAGATTTATCATAATTGGATTTCCAGTTTCTACCTCTTCTATTTTCCTCTACCTTCTCTCTCACTTTGTTAAACATCAAGAGTGGCCTTGACCGGCTGCAGGTAGGCCAACACCTAGTGCAGTGCTTCTCAAGGTTGACTGTGCTTGAGGCAGGTGTGGGAGGTTCCCTTTTGACCCTGTGGATCCACTTGCCATCCCTTTTCCACCTTGCCTTGTGCTCGGGGCTTGGTATGTGAGCATTAATCAACAGGCTGTCTTACCTCTGGCTCTCAATTCAGCTGCTATGGCAGATCAGCAGTCAGACACAAAATGTAGTTAGGGCATTTATTCCCCTTGAGGCCACCAAGAGCTGACACAGTCCTTCCATCAAGAGAATCCCAAGTATATCCTATCTGTTGGCCCTTTCCACATAGCCTTTCTCCTGAGGTTCCCGTAACCCCTGGCTCCCTGGGCCCTGTCATATCAGAGCATGGCACTAATATGACCATACATAATAGTGAGGCTTCTCATCACCTTGGCTACCTCTTTGAAAATGGTCCCTTTATTAACCTTTCCTCAAATTGTCCTAACTTGAGTGTGTCAGTCTCCTGTAGAGACACTGGCTTCACAAATCAACAGTGTTTGTTTAAAATTCAGATTCCTGAATAGTGAGTGCAGAAATTCTCAATGAATAGCAAGTCTACAAGGTCAGCTACATTTTTAAAAAATATTTTTTTAGTTGCAGGTGGACACAATATCTTTGTTTTATGTATTTTTATGTGGTGCTGAGGATCGAACCCAGGGCCTCACGCATGCGAGGTAAGTGCTCTACCACTGAGCCATAATCCCAGCCCCATCAGCTACATTTTTAACAAGCACTTAATTTTGAGGCTGGTGGTTCAGAGGGATGACTTTGAGAAAGACTTGACCATGATCTTGCTATAACACTGGACGTAGTCCAGATTTAGTCAAATAGTAAGATAATGCAGCCCCCATAGTTCCCGTTGCTTAGTTGTTTCTTCCGAAGATTCCAGAATTTTGTGTGAGATCACTAGTTATAAAAGGCAGAGTTACTGAACCAAGTTCTGGAGTCTGTGGGAGGACTCTGATATCTGGTAATCTGAAAAATAGAATTGTACAGTATCAGAGCGTGTGACATAGAATTTCCCAACACCTTACGATTTGTGCTGGCACAGTTTATCTATAGCTAAAGTCTCTTGAACTTTATTCATACTGATTATGACATCACTGGCAAGAGAGGGAGATGGAGTAGATGGCAGATGCCCAGATCTGAAATTAAAGAATGGGGTTCATGAAGTCAGATCAGTATACCACTAGTTCACCCAACAGTTGCTAAAAGGAGTTCTCAGCCAAGAAGAAAACCCAGGCGATTCATGAATTGGTATCAAGGAAGCACAAAGGAGAACTAGCCAGGAAGTAGGGAAAATCCGAATCGACTTGGATTGTGATATCCTGTGTACTTACCATTTCAGAAGCCTTTCCTGATTTGGACCCATTAGATGCATTCTTGGAAAATGACTATTTCAGATAGTTAGCATAATGTTTGTTGAGGCAGCAGGGCAGATGTCAGAGGCATTTGGAGAAGAGCAATGCTTCTTTTGGGAACTGTAACCTCCTACTACTTGTCTGATGCATTTCTTGGAATGGTAACTCAGAAGGTAGAATTGGTCTGCTCCCATTTTCTTTCACAAGAACATTCTGCAGAAGTCTGCCCCCATCACTAGAGCTTGAAGGAAAGGTTGAGCAAGAATCTAGTCATGGACACCTCCTGGATGATAATCTAATTTATTTGTTCTTGCCAAATGATGCTGAAATGATTCCCTGAGTAAACTAACTCATGATGACATAAATGAAGTACACAATCTCCTTGCACTGTTCCCCACTATAGCATGTCTAGGTGTTGATGTGGCATTAATTCCATGGTCTCTCTGGAAAAGTAGAGTACAATAGAAAGAAGATATGCTGAAACATCAAAATACTGAGTTCAAATATTGACTGTCATGCATTTTAAGAAAGTTTTTTTTTTTAATGATCCTCATTCTTTGTTCCTTCATTAACAAAACTGAATAAGGTCAGGAACCCCACGAAAGGCTATAATCATTAGCCATACTAATATATCTGATAACAGTAGAGCATCTATTATATATGAGTAGATTCTTGGTAAATGAGACTTGGTATTCTTGCTATGCTTCTAGAAGGGCTCCCCATTGCCTCTTTTCGTCCTGTTCATCAAAGTCCCAGGTTAGAGACACTGCAGCCAAAGTGACAACCTTGTTTCCAAGAAAATGCCAACTCTAAATGTAAAGCTCACCTCTCTGGTTTGAAGTTCAGAAACCTAGACACTCCATTCTGAAATATCTAGCTTCTAGGGTAACAATCCCTGTACAGGAAATAATCTTAACAATGACTGCCACATCTCTTGCTGACTCCAGTGTCCCAGGCAGCAAAAACATCTGCTTCCCCCATGGGGAGCATCTCAGAAGCTATAGATGAAATCCACTAAAATTCTGTGGTCCTCTTTTAGCATGTCCTTTATCTCAAGTAGAGTCAGGTAGTCTGTGACAAGAAGCAATTCCTTTGCATAGACTTTCTTCTTTGTTTCTTTTTTTTTTTTTTTTGGTAGGAAGTTTTCAAATTACTAATTCAATCTGTTTACTTGGGTGCTAGTGCCACATTTAACTCTTAGAATTATCCATGGTGCCTTCTTCTTATAATTTCCTGAGTATATTTGAAAATATCCTGAAATTATTTGACTCATTCCTTCCAATCTGTCATTTTATCACTGACCTGCCCTAAACCTCTATGTGGACCCAATCAACACTCATAATTCTGGATTATTTTCCTCCTAATTATACTAGCAAAACATCCATGCCCACTTTTAACATTAGCATCCATCCATCATAATAGACATATTATTAAGTTTTCAGTGCATATGAATGCTCTCTTGGAGCTGGAGATGCCTGGACAATTAGATGATATCTGGTTTATTGCAAGAAGCATTAAATCATCAGACGGGAGATTAAGTACTTGATCTTGGTGACTTATGTCTGTCCCCAAATAACAAGTGATCCTACAGAAAATAGAATCAGTTCAACCCCAATCCAAGCCACTGGAAATATACCTCTGTCCCTACTGTGGTACCAGGTCTCTTTTTGAGCCTTGCCCCAGTCTGGCCTCTCAAAGTCCCAGATGAACATGGGTTTATCTCAGAGGAGCCCCTACCTCTCTAACCCGAGAGTAGTAACAGCCTGGGCAGAAGTTTCACTTTGCAGTCCCAAGGAGCTCTCAGTGTAAACCTCCACACAGACACAAGGTGTTTTGCAAAGGATCCTTTCAAAAATCATATAGTGTCTCCTTCATTATACATCCATTTTTAATTTTTCATAGTTTTTTTGTTGTAGTTAAGGGAAAATGTAAATGCATAGCTGCCTTCATGCTCCTTGCAAGAGGCTATTATATTTAAAAGAAAATCTGAACTCTGGGCCATACCGTCACCAACCCCTAATGTTTGCATTACACAAGAGGGAAACTCACACTGAACTCTGGCCATTTTATCAGGCAGGTGAGTCAGAGGCAGAAGGTGGGAGAGAAGTCAGATATAGGGACATCAACAGAAACCTGGATTGTCCTTCCATGGGACTGTTTTGTTTTACTCTAGTAGAGGCAAACAACATCACACATAGGAGCAACCTGAAGACTAAAGTGCCTGAGAGATTCTCTTCCTCTTCTGTAATTACATATTTATTTTCAATTCACTTCATGGACCTCTCCTAAGACAATCACTGTAACCTGAATGTATTCTGCAGTGTTTTATATCACTGCTGCTTTATGGTACACAGTCAAGTTCCCTTTACGTCTCTTTATGTTGTGGTAAATTACTTACTTTTAGGATCTCAAAGATAATTGCTGCATTGTTCACTTCCTAGACATCGTCAGGGCATCCGAAAGAGTTGTTTTTAACATTAGAACTTAAATTTTGTCAGCTTTTCCTTCTGACATCTCAACAGGATTGGTATTAATAAGGCAGTGGTCCCTGCCTCAGGAAGATGATTACATTCTCAATGACAGCAAAGTTCAGACAGGACAGATCTAACAAGAAGCCAAGAGTTCTAGTGACATCTCATAGAGTCATAAGTGACAGGAAGCAAAGGACAGTTGATAAAATGAGTTTCCTGGTAGAGCCTCTTCCATGCTTACGGATGCTGAGCAGATCATTGCAGCTAATGATGATGAAGAAGGCAATAGGAAATGACAAACTATTAATTATTCATTCTTGTCCTACGCTTAAAACCACCACTGGCACCACCAATGGAAACTCTGTGGAAGGAGGAAGAAGGCGCCGCTCAGGGTGTAGGGAGGGATAGTTGACGTGGGGTAGGTTGAAACTCATGCAGGTAGCCTGAGGAACACCAGACTATCAGAAAGGAAAGTGAAGAGAATAGCAATGATCATTGTGGAGTGTTTGCTATGTGCTGAGCACTGTGCTGGATTCCTTACCTATATTATTTCACTGAGTACTCACTATTGGGGCAGGCCCCAAATGGCTATAGTTAGGCTCACTTGCCAAGGCTTCTGGGGAGCTATGTTATATTTTCTGTATGAAGCCAAGGCCATGAGTCAGCTACGATATGGTGAATGAGCAGTCAAAGTCATGAACACCCCAATTCAGTGTGTGTACTCAATGTCTTAAACATTTGCTTGTGGGCATGCGCCCACTTACATAACCTGTTGGCAGTGTGCCTTCTTTGTTTGGTCTACATATAAAAATGGCTTCTGGAAATGGCTTGGGGGCACTGGCTCAGGGTTATTTTAACTTCCAAATAAAGGATGACAAACATTCCAATTGTGTCTCACATCTTCTTTCAATTGCCAGAGCCCTGAATCTTGCTTCCCTGGCCTGAGCCTCACTCTCTGTCCCACATCACTACAATCCTGTAAGGTAGAAATGGTTATGATCTCTTGGGGCAAATGAATTGCATATGGAAGGGTGATGTCATGTGTAGAAAGTAATATTACATGTAGGTTGGTAACATGTTTGTGGATGCATACACAGGGGTGTACTGATCAAACAGGGTCACTTGCTGAGATAGCAACTCTCACTGAAATCTGATCTTTCCCTGGGCTTATTCTTCAAACCAGAATCCTTGCTGAGAAAGTAACTTTCTCTTTCTGGGAAGAGGAGTTGGAAACAAAAGAAGCTGAGAGGAAGCCTTTTAGTTTGAATCCATTCCATTTGTTGATTCTTGACTTTACTTCTTGTGCTTTGGGGGTCTTGTTAAGGAAGTCAGATCCTAGGCTGACATAGTGAAGATTTGGGCCTACTTTTTCTTCTAGTAGGTGCAGGGTCTCTGTTCTAGTGCCTATCTTTGATCCACTTTGAGTTCAGTTTTGTGCAGGGTGAGAGAGAGAGGTTTAATTTCATTTTGTTACATGTGGCTTTCCATTTGTCCCAGTACCATTTTTTGAATAGGCTATCTTGTCTCTAGTGAATGTTCTTGGCATCTTTGTCTAGTATGAGATAACTGTATTTGTGCAGGTTTGTCTCTGTGTCTTCTATTGTGTACCATTGGTCTATGTGTCTGTTTTGGTGCCAATACCATGCTGTTTTTGTTACTATAGCTCTGTAGTATAGTTTAAGGTCTGATATTGTGGTACTCATGCAGCCACATCAATGTTTATAGCAGCTCAATTAACAATAGCTAAACTATGGAACCAACGTAGGTACCCTTCAATAAATGAATGGATAAAGAGAATACATTACTCTGCCTTACAGAGAATGAAATTATACCATTTGCCAGCAAATGGATGGAGCTGGAGAATACCATGCTAAGTGAAATAAGCCAATCCCAAAAAACTAGAGGACAAATATTTTATCTGATATGAGGATGCTAATTCTCAATAAGAGGGATGGAGTTCTAGGGAAGAATAGAATTACTTTAGATTAGGTAGAGGGAAGTGAAGGGAGAGGAGGGGATGTGGGGACAGGAGGCATAGTAGAATGAAACAGACATTATTACCTTATATACATATATGACTGCAAGACTGATGTGATTCTACAACATGTACAATCAGAAAAGTGAGAAATTATACACCATTTATTTATGATATATCAAAGTGCATAAATGCCTTCTACTGCCATATATAACTAATTAAAATGAATTTAAAAATTTTTAAAAATCAAAGATAATAAAAAAGAGAATCTGGATGTTTCGAAAACAAAACCCAGAGAGGTGCTTATTTCTGATCAGAACGCGATTTGAAATCAAGAGTAAGTACATGGTCCTCTAGGAAAAGACAGGGCGCACCTTAGGAGCAGGAAGAAGAAGCAGTCATCTGTGTGCCACAGTTGCTCGGGTACAGGGCAGGACACTTCAGCCCTTCAAATCACCTTCCACATTTAGTTTGCTAATAATCCCTCAACATAGCAGAAGCTGGCACACATTATCTGTAAAGTGTATCTGCCTATGATTTTGTTTCTAAGACCTATTCTTAAGAATTGGTTTTGTTAAATTGGAAAGGAGAGAGATCCTAGGAATACAAGACACTTGCGATACAAGAAGCTAATACCCCAGGGGAAGACAAAAGATACAAGAAAGACAGAAGGGAACACCTAAGAGAAACACCACGTGGTTTTCCCCAAATACCCAGACAACCTGGGATTAAAGGCAACAAACAGTTACAAGTAACCTTGTATAAAGATTCAAGATGACTTTGTACACAGACCCATTCTATGGGCCCCTGGATGTGCCCATGTTTGTGCCACAGCAAATACATGTGCTCTCATTTTTGTGTCTCCTGTTCTTCCCTGTGTTTCTGTAGCTGGAAAACTACAAGTGATTCTTCCAATTTGTGAAATTTAGAGGGAAATGTAGTTGTTTTTGGCTTTTCAATTTTTCCCTCCTTGATGCACAGCATGGAAAGATATAAAATGTGTGATAGCACAAATATTTGAACATCCTCATCCACAAAATCTTCTCACCCTTTGGAAAATCGGAGTCCTCTTCCATCTCCCACCAACCTCTTTCAGAGGAAGAATATGAATGTATACATATTTTAAAATATCATGTATACCATAAGTGTATACAAGCTTTATTTGCCAAATTAAAAACACTGAAAATGCCATTATTCATTATTTTTTTAATGTGGTGCTGGGGACTGAACGCATGCTAGCCAGAGCTTCATGCATGTTAGGCAAGTGCTCTACCACTGAACTACACCCTCCACCCCAGCAGTTAGTCATCTTAATCAGTAAATCTTTCTTAGCCTCATGTGAACCTCAACAACCAAATAGTATTCTCACCAACCTTTACCTGTTAACTAGTCCTAATATTGCTTTTATCTTCATAACTGCAGTGTCTGGCATAGTGAAAGGATTAAACACATGTTTGTTGAAACATTGAGGTATTTTATTATGTACAGAAATACACATAAAAATATTCAGTGAGAAGTCTTAGCTTTGTATCTAACATTGGGTTAAGAATCCTAGGGTACCAAAGGGGGAAGAAGTAGATAGTTTCTGCCCTCTAGGAGTTTACAAAGCATATGTTAATGAGACAGATAAGGAGCATAGGTTAAATACTAAAACTAGTCATCCATATATTATCTGTGTTTCTCACTCGTAACTGTGTATTGACATCACCCTGAAACTTTGTAAAACCACAGATGCTTGTAGCTCACCCATGGAGACTCTAATTAGGTCTGTCTGGTCAGGGTCTATATTTTATAAATAGGTGACTCCCATGAGTACCCAGGATGCGAATCACTGTAAGAAGTACTAGAGAACATAATTAAAAATACCAGTGAGAACCAGAGGAAGGAGAGAGATCTTATGGCACAACTGAAACTTACTTTGAACCTTGAATCACAGAGAAGATTGAGATGGGCAGTGATAGAGCACAGCAATCTGGCTCTGAAGGGGGATTGGAGACATTGTGGATAAAATGAAGATGGAAATTGAGGCTGGAGAGTGAATGGAGAGATGTTGATTAAAAGTTACAAAGTTTCACTTAAACAGGAGAAACAACTTCAACAGATCAATTGTACAATATGGAGACTATAGTTAATAACAATGTATTTATTGCATGCTTGAAAATTACTAAGACAGCATATTTTCAGTGCTTTCATCACAAAAATAAGGATGTAAGGTAATAGATATGTTAACTAGCCATTACACAATGTATACATATTTTAAAATATCATGTATACCATAAGTGTATACAAGTTTTATTTGCCAAATTAAAATCACTGAAAATGCCCAAGTTTTTAAAATAGTTTAAACAGTTCGAAATTGCTGCATATTTGTTGAGTGGCAACCAGATGTCAGAGGAAAGGGGCAGAGGTACATGTGTGAAGAAAGATGGCGCCTCTGAGTAGAGCTATCTAATTAATGGATGGCAGAAGAAGCAGCCTTAGTGACCAAGGAAGGGTCACAGGAAAAGTATGCACTGGCCACCAGCCCAGGAAGCAGTGCCTCAGCATGTGCCCATAAGCATCTGTGGGTGGCTGCAAAAATTGATCTTGAGGAAAGAGTGAGTGAAAAATGCATGGGTTCTCAATCCAAGATTCCATCACTAAGACGCTTATAAAAGATGTCTTGGTTGGGGTCATTAGGCTCTTGGAACTGTTAACTCCTTGTAGGGTCATGAAGGTTTGAGGATGTTTCTTTGGCTTTCCTTAATTACAAGATGATCAGCAATTTCTTCCTCAGTGGCAAAGTCTCTTACCTTTGTGTTTCCTTTCAAGGGAGTGATAAAGAAGATGGGTGGGGCTGAGATCCAGGGTCATCGGAAGTAGAGAATGGGTTAAAAAAAAATGAACTGCCTATACCTTCATGAAAAAATGCTCCAAGTAGAGAATCAGGAAGGTGTGTTTTATTCCTATCCATTAAAGTACAAAAGATAATTTTTTAAAAGAGGCAATTATTGGTGCTACCCAAATAGTCAAGTGAGAGATTGTTGATCACACACACCAAATTTAGTATGCTCACATATGACACACATCAAGGTCAGTTTCATGTAATGAAATGGCAGGCATGAAGACAGATCAGATTAGGATAAAAAGCAACTTACAAGAGCAACTCAAGATGAATTGCTATTTTGCTGATTTCCTCCATCAACAGCTTGTCTATTTCTCTACTCAACTGAGGGCCAGGAGACAAACCAATAAATAAATCATTTAATTTAAAAAATAACTTAGATGAAAAGGTAAGATCTCAAGATCCTAAAATGATAAGAAGAACACTTGGGTCCTATCTGCCTAACAATGTGCTATTATTAGGATGGTAGGAAACAGCAGCAAGTAAGGAAGGGCTACAGATTTTGCCCAGAGGCAGAGCAGACAAAAGGAACAAGAGTTTCCCAGGAAAGCAAGATGATTCCAGTTTAACTCATTACAACAAAGCTCTTCCAAGAATGAGACCAGAAACTCTAACTGCATCTTGGAGTGAGCTGGAGGCTATCCCAATGCAGTGATACCAGCTGCTGCCGGTGTGTCATGCCAGAGCGACTGTCTGCAGGCTTTGATGAGGTGTGCTCACACGTCTGTTTGGGCCAAGCCTCAGTCTAAATTAAGACAATCGTCTGGGTCCCCAGGTCAGATCTGGCATTCCCCAGGCCTTCATGGTGACAGAATACTGAGGAAATTTCAGCCTGTCTCATGCCCTCCCTCAGCAGATCTGATAGGTCTATAGCCAGATTTGATGATTCTGTTAGATAGGAGTTCAGGGATGTCAAGATGGTGGACACAGAATAAGAAAGATGCCCCTAAAGAACATGACAGGAAGACAAATTATCCTGTCCCTGTTTATGATGAGTCTCATTACCATAATAACTCCTGCCACTGAGGACTTCTCACCTGATAACTGCCACCCCAAGTTTGATATTTTTAAATGACCAATGCGGGTAATGCGGACAATATTCTAATTAGGTTTTCTAAAGTAACCAATGGGGGAGGGAATGAACAATATTTTAATCATGTATCATAAAGTAACCAGTGGGAGCAAATGGGGTAAGATTTTTCAATCCAGTCCATATAGGAATGAGAGCGCCTCACAGCTCAGCATATAAAATACTAATTTCTAGACATCTGGGCCGTTAGCCTCTTTCTCGCTCTGCCCACTCCTCTCTACCTTACA
Source organism: Geosciurus inauris (assembly GCA_004024805.1). Taxonomy (NCBI): domain Eukaryota; kingdom Metazoa; phylum Chordata; class Mammalia; order Rodentia; family Sciuridae; genus Geosciurus; species Geosciurus inauris. Next base: position 89,878 of record PVHX01001498.1, on the reverse strand, counting down.
GAGTGCTCCTCTCATCTTCACCTTCAATAGATCTGTACTTTGCCCGTTATTTGAGCGTGTCTTGCTCAATTTTTTGTTCAGGACACCAAGAACCTGGACCCTGACTGGACACCCTAACCATAACAATTCCTCCCACCCATTCTCATTCCCTAGACCAGAGTGGGCTTGAGATACATCCTCACCACCATCCTCCACAGCAGGGGCCCCTCACTATTGGGTCCTTCTCTATATTAGGTTGAATCAGTTGACCACTGGATCCTTCTCTGTCACCTGAGTCACCCTCACTTTTTATTAACCTTAGTACTCCCCTATGGGCTTCCTCCCTCTCCACTGAGATGCAACTCTCTTAGCATGTTGTACTTTCTTCCCTTGGTTCCCACTCCATCTCTTGTCCTTTTCTTGTTGGTTCTCTCTTCTTTTGGAAGTAGAGTCAGGAGAGGATTTAGCTCTAAATCTTAGCCCATGCTGGGCCTTGATTCTCATGGACAAAAACTTATCAGAGGCTGGAATCCTTCTCTGTCTTCCAAGAAGTACCTCTCCCCATTCCCAAGTGGGCCTTTTTAGCATAATTTACTCTTCTACTTGGAGCACTTGGTGCCAACTCTTTGCTGAATGAGTGTATGGAAGGCTAAACTTGCACCTGTGCCTTCCCCAGTCTCTTGTTAGCTGGCCTGCCCCACCCTGTTGGGCATGTCTTATGCCAAGTCTCAGTCTCTTTCCTATCTGCTCTGTCTTGCTGCCAACAAACCTCACACCTCTGATAAATCCTGGCACAGAGAAGTCTGCATGAGATAGGGCCAATTAATCTCAGAATTTCTTGTGAAATGTGGGTTAGGGGAACTGGGGAGTGGGGCTCTGATCCCAACACCCATGTTGCTTTTCCTTGTGAATTTGATGATTAAAAAAAAAATACATATCTTGCTAAATGAGGATCACCATATCAGTTGCATTTGACTTTCGATAACATATGGACTAGAAAATGTAGAAGGGCTAGCCTCCTACTTAGAATTAAGACATCTAATTCTTCCCTGCAAGACTAACTTTACCTTGTCCCTAGGTCAAAAAGCTAGAGGAAGTTAAGCCTTCCTGTTCTGGAATGGTCCCATTATAGGGCTGACCCATAGCAACTAAGAACACATTCATCATTATTCTGGGACGTAGGCTGGTCCTAGAGAAATCATGAGATGGGGGAGCAAGGATGAGCAGTGACCTTGAAACTTTTAACCCTGCCCAATAGAGATATACCCATCATTGTCATGTTTTCATCAACGTGTCCAATCACGTAAGTCATTCCTCCTATGGGTTAAGAAAGGAATGGAAATGAAATAAGGCCTGGAAATCCTCACTCCAGCCCTTCCCCCAAAGGATGGAGGTGTTGGTAGAAGCACCTCCCATCATTTGCTGTGGAGGAGATGATGTAATCAAGCCAAATGTAATATAAACAACAGAAACTGTCCTACCCTTTATGAACTATTGACCTTGTCTCTTCCTCATAGAGTCATTTTTAAAAGTGTATAGTCAAGGAAATCCCCATGATGGAGACAGGGGTAAACAGGCTACCTCTGCAGGCCATATCACTTCCATATCACTTGCACAAATCAATGCTGCCATATGGGTCACTAGGCACTGGGCAGTCAGGGAACTCCTGACAGTAACTGACTCAGCTGAGAGATATAATGAGAAGCAGGCACAGAAAATCAAGTTCAACAAAAACCTGACGAGCTCATGCTTTACTCTGCTCTCAAGTCTTTTTCTGTGTGCAAATTCTTTCTAGCATTTATGCGGAACGAATGCTATTTCTTAAGATCACAGAGACCATGTGATGGGCCAATTTTTTTTTAAGGAAAAAATGATATCAATGCTCTGAGGTTTAAAAGAAACAGTGTGAGTCATGGGTAGCCCCTGTGGTTGAGCAATGGAGAAATTGGGAAAAGACCAAGGTCTTGGTTAGCCTTTCCTTGCATCTGCATACCAGAGTATGAAACAAAAATCAGTTTCAGCAGAGGTCAATTTCTCCTACATTTGCGTAGTCCTCACCTCACCTTCTGGAAGCAAGTAGCCAGACTGGCTGAGTTTGCAGGGCAGGAGCAGAGCAAGTAGGGCACCCAGGCTCGAAGACAATTTCCTTCAGGGTCACTGTTTTGATTCTTGGTAAAATAGGAATTTATTAAAAGTTTCCTAGGTATAATAAAGTTTGACTTCATTTATATCCTTCCAGAAGTTATCTCTCATGATCAGCCTAAGCTTGCCTGGAATCTTTCATTCCTGGGTGTCAGAACCCAAGAGCTAGGGCAGTTTTAGCTTTATGCAGAACTGTTCCTACTTTCTGTCTCCTTTGCATGGTCTAATCTATAAACTTCATCCCTACTCATCAGTGCTTTCTCTCCTTCAATGATTCCCAAAGTGTGGTCCCTGGCCCAGCAGCATTGGTACCACCGGGGAACTTGCTAAAAAATGTAAATTCTAAGGCCTATGTAGGTCCTACTGAATCAGAAACTGTGGGGGTCAAGTTCAACAATCTGTCTTAACAGTCCCTCCAGAGAAATTCTTATGCTTGCTAACTCTGAAAACCACTGTTCTAAGGCAACTGATCTTTTCCATTAACTCCTTCTACTAATAAGGTGGATCAAAGATGAAGCCATGATCCAATTTGATAAAACATTGAATCAGTACACGATTAATATTTAGGTCACTTTTTATCCCATTTTAGTAATTGGAAATTCATTGCTAAAACCAAGTTCTCTGACAATTTACTTGTCACTACACTCACAGCTGTATGTTATCATCTTTGTGTACTCTGGATTATATAATTTAGTATCCTTGGCATAGTTTATTTTGTCAAATAGCTCTCTACTGCTTTTCTATAATAAGAGCCATTGAGAGAGGCATCAAATGCTTTGTTAACGATCTATTCTATTCACACTATGAAACTCCCGTTGTCCACCAAACTTGGCATGGTGTCAAAGACAGCCATCAGGTTTTTCTGAAAGGTCTCTTTGTTTCCTTTATGTGCCACCCAGAGCTTACATATTTATACTTTACAAGCTCAGTTCCATTAGTTTTGGATGCATTGTCTTATAAGTGAAATTAGATGAATGAAATGTTTTTCCCTTTAGGATTCATCTTCAATGAATTATCTCCCTTGCCAGAGACCACCAGTAACTTTAGTGTCTTCAGGCACGAGATACCAGTAAAAACCAGGTAGATAGTGGAAAACTGCCTAGTCCCATGAATTTGTGTATTATCCTATTTATGACTACTGGTTTCTGATTTGGCTTAGAATTTCACTCCTCCAAATGAGAAATAGGTATTAGAGCCCTTTTGCATTAACTTCTTTTTGCAGCCTACTTCCAAATATCGTCCACCTCTGTCTCCACATTTCAGACAAAAGTTGGCACAGTTATGAGTGTTCCCATCGCTGACCACGCTCACCTCGCCATTCTATTTTAGCAAAATCCCATTACTCTAGCTTAGCATTTCTCAAACTTTGGTGTGTATCTGATGACTTAGAGGGCTTGTTACAGTACAGATTGATGGGCTCCACCTATAGTGTTTCCAATTCAGTAGATCTGGAGTGGAGCCCAAGAGTTTTCATTTTGAACACATTCAGAGGTCAGCTTAATACTGCTGGTCCAGACCAAACTTTGAGAACCACTAATGTAGGTTAGCTAATAGCAAAATCTGGTTTCTATTTTTGAGGTACTGATGCCTTTCTATTTTCAATGCAGGGTTTTTTTCATCCCACTGTTTCATTCTTGTCCTTTACCATATCATATCTCTTGCAAGTTGCCAGGCAACTGTGATCAATTGCTTGAGCAAGCAAAGTAATATAAACCTCACCATCCTCCCATAACTTTTATGTGGTACAGTAACTGACCTGGCTTCAGGAAAACAATTTACTTTGTTGCCAAAATAAAAGTCCCTGGAGAGTGTTGAAATCACGTGTTATCCTTTAGAAATGTAGTATATTTTGTGGTATTTACTGATAGACACCCAGACACATGTAATAAGATTATAGATCAGCCTCATTTAAGATAAAGTTTGCTGGGGGAGATCAGAATTGCTCCCTGTGGGACTTAAATTAGGTACAAAGCAATTAACTTTAAGCAACCAAAAAATTGGCTCTATAAAAATTCCATTTAAAATTAGCTCTTAACTACAAGCTCATTACCAGGTAACTTCACTACATAAGAGAAAAACAAGTCTCTAGAGATGGAAAACTCAAACTCAGTTTTGAGACACTACCTCAGATATGGAAGGTAACCTGAGGAAGCCTTGAACTTTACCTCTTACAAGGGTCACCTACGTCTGTAGACGTTCTGATTTTTCAATTCACTCCTACACTCAGAAAAAATAAATCTTTCATACCTGCCTATGGTTCAGTTGAGCAATATTAAATACATTCAATTTCATTCCCTGTTATCTCTGAATGTGAGAGTTTTAGATAACTTTCATTGAAAGTCAATACACCAGCTCAATAGATCTTTATGTTTGGAAAGTGTGCTTCATTGCCTGGCATATGGAAATAATTTGATAAATGTTTATCAATCAGAACATTAACAGATCATTGATTAATTGTTGAAATTAATGAAAGCTATTAATTTTATTTGTGATTATAAAATTAATATAATTTCTTTAAGACTTAGAAGTAGAAAAATATAAATAAGGTATTCATAATCCCACAGCTTACTTATATTCACTTTTAAAACATTCTACTCTTCATATGTGCCTATGTGTGTATATATGTGATTATATTTTATAACCATATCATTTATAAAAGTTAAATTCAAGAAGTGACATCAGACAGGCAAAGGCCCAGGACCACCTTCAGGGACCTCCACAAACCCAGCCAAAGTCAATCATGAGACTACTACCTGCCAATCTGCCGACCCACAGGGGAACTCAGATCCAGGTGAAGGACTGCCTCTAGGGAGCTCTGCGGGAGACTGGCCTTAAGTGAGGCTCAGTGCCAGAGCCTCTGCCATCTATGGGAGCCCAGGCCCAGGGCCATACTCACCACCTGGGACCCCTGAGGGAGTCCAGGCCAAGATCAGGCCTAGAACCACTCTCACAGGTCTGTGTGAGAGCCCAGGCCCAGGCCCAGGACTGTCCCTTCACAGAGTGGAGATCCACACTGTTGCCCCCTCCTTGTATCCATCTTGGACACTGCATCCATCCCCATATCTCTCCCCATGTATTAGCCTCTACCTTGGGACAATAGTCAGGGCCTGGAGACAGCAGCCCACCACAGCACTGCATCTCCGATCAATCAGTCCAAAGCCATTGTAAGTCCCATCCTTTTAGCCCCATCTCTGAAAGTGTTTACATCCATCTTGGGCCACTCCCACTGTCATTTTGAGTTACCTACCTCCACTACTGCTGCCACCATCTTTAGTGGCAGTATTGTCCATCTGGGGACACCTGCTGGGGACCATCTTTACTGGCAGTATTGTCCATCTGGGGACACCTGCTGGGGACTGGACATGAACTCCAAGGTGAGATACAGATAATCTGTCGTGTCACTACAAGATTATAGGATACAAACTGCAATATGTCAGATCAGTATTGCAAGAAAGGAAGATACATAATCAACATGAAAAAACAAGGGAAGAAAGTGCCCCAAACAAACCAATATACAACAATACTAGAATCCATTGACAGCATAGTTGATGAAATGTCAGAGAAAGAATTCAGAATGTACGTAATTAAAATAATCTGTGAATTAAAGAATGACTTAAGCGAGCAAATATAGGCAAAAATTGATCACTCCAACAAAGAGATGAGAGGAAATAAAGGCAACCATCTATCATGCCAACAAAGAGATAAGAGAGCAAATACAGGTAGCAAAAGATTACTTTAAGAAAGAGCTGGAGATTGTGAAAAAAAAAAAAAGTCAGAAATTATTGAAATGAAGGAAACAATAAACCAAGTAAAAAACTCGATAGAAAGTATCACCAACAGACTAGATCACTTGGAAGACAGAACCTGGGATAATGAAGACAAAATATACAATCTTGATAATAAAGTTGACTGCACAGTGAAGATGGTAAGAAACCATGAACAGAACATACAAGAAATATGGGATAGCATCAAAAGACCAAATCTAAGATTTATCAGGATAGAAGGCACAGAATTTCAAACCAAAGGAATATACAATCTCTTCAATAAAATAAAACCAGAAAATTTCCCAAACATAAAAAATGAATTGGAAAATCAAATACAAGAGGCTTACAGGACACCAAATGTACAAAATTACAACAGATCTACACCAAGGCTCATTATAATGAAATTGTCCAGCATACAGAATAAGGATAGAATTTTAAAGGTCACATATAGGAGGAGACCAATTCAGATCTCAGCAGATTTTCAACACAGATCCTAAGAGCCAGGAGATCATGGAAAAACATATACCAAGCTCTGAAAGAAAATGGATGCCAACCAAGAATCTTATATCCAGAAAAATTAAGCTCCAGATTTGATGATGAAATAAAAACCTTTCATGATAAACAGAAGTTAAAAGAATTTACAGCAAGAAAGCCTACACTACACAGCATTCTTGGCAAAATATTCCATGAGGAAGAAATGATAACCAACAATGAAAATATACAAAGAAAGGAAATACACTAAAAGAAAGGCCAATCAAAGGAGAAACCAAGTCAAGGTAAAAACCAAAAATAAACCAGGATTTACAAATCATATTTCAATAATAACCCTGAATGTGAATGGCCTAAACACATCAATTAAAAGACATAGACTGACAGACTAGATTAAAAAACAAGACCCAACAATATGCTGCCTTCAAGTGACTCATCTCACAGGAAAAGACATCCACAGACTGAAAGTGAAAGGGTGGGAAAAAATGTATCACTTACATGTATCACCCCGCATAAGCAAGCAGAGGTTTCCAGATTCATATCAAATAAAGTGGACTTCAAACTGAAGTTGCTAAAAAGGGATAAAGAAGGTCATTTTATACTTCTTAAGGGAATCATATATCAACAAGACATAACTGTTATAATGTCTATGCCCCAAACAATGAGGCATTATGTATATCAAACAAACTCTTCTCAACTACAAGAATCAAATAGACCATAACACAATAATACTTGGTGACTTTAACACAGCTCTCTCACCACTGGATAGATCTTCTAAACAAAATATGAAAAAAAGAAACTATAGAACTCAATAAAACAATAAATAATTTAGACTTAAAAGACATAAAGTATTCCATCCATCAACGAGCAAATATACTTTTTTCTCAGCAGCACATGAATCCTTCTCCAAAATAGGTCATATGTTATGTCACAAAGCAAGTCTCAGCAAATACAAAAAATATAAATACTACCCTGCTTCCTGTCTGAACATAATGGAATAAAATTAGAAATCAATAACAGATTAGAAAATAGAACTACTCCAACACCTGGAGACTAAATAATACACTATTGAATGACACATGGATAACAGAAGACATCAGAGAGGAGATAAAAAAAAATTCTTAGAGGTAAATTAAAACTTTGAAAAACCACTATCAAAATCTCTGGGACACCATGAAAGCTGTGCAAAGAGGAAAGTTCATTACATTAAGCTCATTCATTAAAAGAAGAAAAAAATCAATGAATAAATGACTTGACACTACTTCTCAAAGCCATAGAAAAAGAAGAAAAAATCAACACCAAAAGAAGTAGAAGATAGGAAATAATTAAAATCAGGACTGAAATCAATGAAATTGAAACAAAAGAAGCAATTCAAAATATTGACAAAATAAAAAGCTGATCCTTTGGGAAAAAACAAAAGATAAAATTGACAAAACCTTAGCCACCCTAAGGAAAAGATGGAGAAAAACCGAATTACTAAAATTAATGATGAAAAAGGAAATATCACAACAGACACTACTGAAATAAAGAGGATAATTAGAAACTATTTTGAAAATTTATACTCCAGTAAGATGGAAAACCCTAAAGGCATCAACAAATTTCTAGAAGTATATGACCTACACAAACTGAACCAGGAGGACATACACAACTTAAACAGACCAATTTCAAGCAAGAAAATAGAAGGCATTATCAAAAGCCTACCAACCAAGAAAACCCCAGGACCAGACAGATTCTCAGCTGAGATATACAAGACCTAGAAGGAATTAATACCAATACTCCTCAAACTATTGCATGAAATAGAAGAGGAGGGAACCCTTCCAAACTCATTCTATGAGGTAAGTATCACCCTTATAACAAAACCAGACAGAGACATCAAAGAAGGAAAATTTCAGACCAATATCTTTGATGAACATAGATGCAAAAATTCTCAATAAAATTTTGGCAAATTGCATACAGAAACATAAAACAAAAAATAGTGCATCATCATCAAGTGGGCTGCATTCTAGGGATGCAAGGTTGGTTCAACATATGAAAATCAATTAACATAATCCATCACATCAATAGACTTAAAGATAAGGATCATATGATTTTATCAATTGATTCAGAGAAAGCATTTAACAAAAGGCATCCTTTCATGTTCAAAACACTAGAAAAAATAGGGATAGTACAAACATACCTCAACTTTGTAAAAGCTATCTATGCTAAACCAAAGGCCAACATCATCCTAAATGGAGAACAATTGGAAGCATTCCCTCTAAAAATGGAAACAAGACAGGGATGCCCTTTTTCACCACTGCTATTCCACATAGTCCTTGAAACACTAGCCAGAGTAATTAGACAGATGAAAGAAATTAAAGGGATACAAATAGGAAAAGAAGAACTCAAGCTATCATTATTTGTTGATGACATGATTCTTTACCTAGAGGATCCAAAAAATTCCACCAGAAAACTTCTAGAACTAATAAATGAATTCAGCAAAGTAGCAGGATATAAAAATCAACACCCATAAATCAATTGCATTTCTATACATCACTGATGAATCCTCTGAAAGAGAAATTAGGAAAACTACCACATTCACAATAGCCTCAAAAAAACACAAACAAACAAACAAACAAAAACCTTGGGAATCAATTTAACAAAAGAGGTGAAAGACCTCTGCAATGAAAACTACAGAACACTAAAGAAAGAAATTGAAGAAGACCTTAGAAGATGGAAAAATCTCCCATGCTCTTGGATAGGCAGAATCAATATTGTCAAAATGGCCATACTACCCAAAGCACTATATAGATTCAATGCGATCCCAATTAAAATCCCAGTGTCATTCCTTATAAAAATAGAAAAGACAATTATGAAATTCATTTGGAAGAATAAGAGACCCAGAATAGCCAAAGCAATCCTTAGGAAGAAAAGTGACATAGGAGGCATCACAATACCTGACTTCAGATTATACTACAAAGCTATAGTAACAAAAACGGCATGGTACTGGCACCAAAATAGACATGTAGACCAATGGTACAGAATAGAAGACACAGACACAAACCCATATAAATTACAGTTATCTGATAATAGACAAAGGTGCCAAACACGTACATTGGAGAAAAGATAGCCTCTTCAACAACTGGTGCTGGGAAAACTGGAAATCCATATGCAGCCAAATGAAACTAAACCCCTATCTCTCACCATTCACAAAATTCAACTCAAAGTGGATCAAGGACCTAGGAATTAGACCAGAGACCCTGTGCCAAATAGAAGAAAATGTAGGCCCAAATCTTCATCATGTTGGCTTAGGACCTTAATTTTTTAACAAGACTCCTATAGCACAAGAGGCAAAATCAAGAATCAATAAATGAGATGAATTCAAACTAAAAAGCTTCTTCTCAGCAAAAGCAACAATCAATGAAGTGAACAGAGAGCCAACATTCTGGGAACGAATTTTTGCCACATACACATCAGACAGAGCACTTATCTCCAGGATATATAAAAAACTCAAAAAACTTAACATCAAAAAAAACAAACAACCCAATCAATAAATGAGATAAGGAGCTGAACAGACACTTCTCAGAAGAAGATATACAATCGATCAACAGACATATGAAAAAATGTTCAACATCTCTAGCAATCAGAGAAATGCAAATCAAAACTACTCTAAGATTTTATCACACCAGTCAGAATGCCAGTTATCAAGAATACAAACAACAATAAGTGTTGGTGAGGATACGGGGGGAAAGGCACACGCATACATTGCTGGTGAGACTGCAAATTGGTACAACCAATCTGGAAAGCTGTATGGAGATTCTTCAGAAAAGTTGGAATGGAACCACCATTTGACCCAACTATCCCACTCCTCAGTCTATACCCACAGGACTTAAAAACAGCATACTACAGTGACAAAGCCACATCAATGTTTAATGTAGCACAATTCACAATAGCCAAACTGTGGAACCAACCCAGATGCCCTTCAATAGATGAATGGATAAAGAAACTGTGGTATATATACACAATGGAATATACCACAGCAACAAAAGAGAATAAAATTATGGCATTTGCAGGTAAATGGATGGAGTTGGAGAATACCATGCTAAGCAAAGTAAGCCAATCCCCAAATAACAAATGTCAAATGTTCTCTCTGATAAGTGGATGCTGATCTATAATGGGGGAGAGGACACAGGAAGAATGGAGGAAATTTGGTCAAAGCGGGGAGAGGGCACGGGTGCAGGAAAGATGGTGGAATGAGATGGACATCACAGCCCTACCTTCATGTATGACTGCATATATGATGTGATTCTACATCATGTACAACCAGAGAAATGAAAAGTTGTGCTCCATCTGTGTACAATGAATCAAAATGCATTCTGCTATTATGTATACCTAAGTAGAATAAATAAATTAAATTTAAAAAAGAAGTGACATCAGCAAGATGGAAGCAGAGTTGACTGTTTCTCATTCCCCTCCCCCAAAAAAGGGGACCGCAGCAAAGAATAAACAACTACACTCTGACTGAGTGATTGAGGAAGTACACTGGAGAATAGCAGGGCAGCAGTGTGATCCTTATGGAGCTCACACATCAGAATAATACCAGAGAGAGGAGAGCAAGTCACCCTTCTTCACCTACACTGTCTCTCCATCCCAGATCAGCTCGGAGCTGAGATGGATTTCTCCTTATGCGAAGGAGGTAAGCTGAAAACCTGAAAGCAGTGTGCGTTGCTGCCACAGGCTACTGAAGAGGAGATTCCTGGAGCTCTCACAGATCCTAAACTCAGTTAAAAGAGTTGCCCAGAGTTCACGTGACTGTACTTTCACAGAGCTGGAACCAACATCGTACACTCCTCACTTTCCATCAACTAAGCAGCTACAACTTGGCCCCTTCATGAACCTAGATCCACTGCTAGAATGTGTTCCCCCCTGGGAGCTAGTCGCCACAGTGCTTCTCCATTCTTGAAACTCCAGTGTCACTCTGCCACTCACATGGGGGGCTGCAGCATTGTAACCCTAGCTTCTCAGACACTAGGCTCAGCAGAAAGACTAAGACTGCTGCCTTCAAACCATGCGGTGCCCTATCCTCCAGAAAACAGACACACTTCGCTCAGCCACTGGCATGTGCACACCTGCACCCAGCCAGGCATCTGTCCCATCTCCCAGGTGAGCCTGCCATCCAGAGACCTGACCTACCTACAAGACCTATGCATGCCTGACCCAGTTCAAAAGCCATCCCTGAGGCAGCTCTAAATCCCCTACCACATCACCAGCCAGCCCACAGCACTGGGCACATCCAGTCTGACAGCCAGCCAGGTGGCAGCTCGGACAGAACCACAGACATCACTGATAAGGATGACAGCTGAAGAAATTTCACGGAGACTGTTATCAAGGAATCCTAAGTAATAAAGCTTCATTTGCTCTTATTTGGCTTAAAAGTCACTATTTTGGAGATCACCCAGCTGGACAATACACTATTAGTCTCCTGCTAGCTTTGCTATAGATAACATCTCTGGCATGGGGGTTAAGATGATGATAGCTGTGTAGGTTACTTTTCAGGGATTTGAAGGCCACTTTGGCTGCAAACGGTGACTGTTCACATGGGCCTAAAGGTATCTGTTGGCTGACTAGAATGCGGCAAAAAGATGAGGCATTTCTGCCTTTAAATTGTGCCCGTCTCCTCTGCTGCCTTAACTTTGGGGTCAGATTCTACTCGGCTGTGCATGTAGACATGTTGATCATTTGAGAAATTTTTTTTCCAGAAATGTGATACGGGTTAACTTGACCTAGATTTGCCCAAGTCTCTCTCTTTCCCCTTCAAGGCTGAAGACACCTATCAACTGCCATGACAGGAAACACCAGACCATAGAAAGAGCCCAAAGTGGTGGCACCTGAGTTCCTGGAACATCTCTGCCTATTCCCAGAAGAAAACATGAATATTTCTTCCCTTTATTAGCCTATCTCCTCCTCATTATTCCTATCTTATATATGTAACTCCTTAGCTCCCTGGGGTTGGGATACTGATATGTGAGCAGAGCTGCTGCCTTTCCATTCTTTGGCCACTAAAGAAAGCTCTTTCTTCTCCCATAACTGTATCTCTTGAGTAATTGGCCTCATCAAATGGCAGCAGAATCAGATCTTTTCTTAGTTATAAGACCACACTACCAAGTTCACCCACATTTGAAGCTAACACACTATATTCAACAAACACCCTGGCATCCATCCACAGGAAAAAGCATCTCCCTGTGAAAAAAATAATATAAAATTGGAAAAGGTAGCCATTGCATTAAATATGTAGATATCAACATAGGAAAACAGATACTTGAAAAACCCAGAGAACATGACCAATGTTCATAATAATATGAACAATGAACATAATAATTCTCTAATAACAGATCCCTCTGAAATTGAAATTTATTGAACATCTGAAATGATTTTAAGAAAGCAAAGAAAGATATAAGAGAATGCTGACAACTTAATAGAAATCAGAAAACTTCTTGAATTTCTTTTGAAATTTCTTCAGAAATTCAAGAGAAACAAACCTCATAAAAAAGAACCAAACAGAAACTTTATAGCTGAAGAATTCAATGAATGAAATAAAAATAAAATTGGGAGCCACAACAATAAACTAAATAAAGCAGAAGGGAGGATATCTGAACTTGAAGACAGGTATTTTGAATTAACCCATTCTGGGGGTGGGGAGAAGAACAGAATACAAAAGAGTGAAGAAAGTCTATGGCACACATGGGATACCATTTAGGAAACAAATGTGTATATTATGGGATCTCCAGAGGGAGGCAAGATGGAGAAAAGCACAAAAAGGAGACTTTTTGTGATAATCAAAAATTCCTCACGTCTTGGGAGAGCTGTGGATACTCAAATCTATGAAGAAATAAATATCCTATTCCACAAAGCAATAAATTCCTACATAAAAATGTAGATTTAAAATAGACAACATAACAATGCAACTAAATGAAATAGAAAATTAAGAGCAAAACAAACCTAAAATTAGAAGAAGAAAAGGAATAGTAAAAATCAGAGCAGAAATGAACAAAACTGAAAATAAATAAATACAAAAGATCAATAAAGCCGGACGCGGTGGCTCAAGCCTGTAATCCCAGCACTTAGGGAGGCTGAGACAGGAGAATCATGAGTTCAAAGCCAGCCTCAGCAATGGCGCCGCACTAAGCAACTCAGTGAGACCCTGTCTCTACATAAAACACAAAATAGGGCTGGGGATGTGGCTCAGTGGTCGAGTGCCCCTGAGTTCAATCCCCAGTACCAAAAAAAAAAAAAAAAAGATCAATAAAGTTGGTTTTTAGAAAACATAAACAAAATTGACAAACCTTTGTCTAGACTAAAAAGAGAAAGAGATAAAATTGAAATAAATAAAAAATTGAAATAATATAAAAATTTGATATTAGAACTGATACCACAGAAATACAAAGAATAATTAGTGGATATTACAGATAACTATATATTAACAAATTGGAAAACTGGGAAGAAACAGACAAATCCCTGGACACATATTTCCTTACAAGATTGACCCATGCAGAATATAAACCCTAAATAGAACAATATGAAGCAACAAAATTGAATCAGTAGTAAAAAGCCTCCTGACAAAGAGGAGATCAGGACTGGGTGGCTCTTGAACAATTTTATCAAACATTAAAAGAATAATCAACATCATCTATTCTCAAATTGTTCTACAAAACTGAAAGGAAGAGGATCTTCTAAACTTATTCTATGAGCTCTGTGTTACACTTATAGCAAAACCAAGTAAGAATGCAAAAACAACAAAAGTATAGACCTTTATCCATAATGAACCTAGATTCAAAAATCCTCATCAAAATAATAAAAAGTCAAATTCAACAGCATATCAAAATAATTATCTACCATAAGTGGGATTTATCTCAGAGGTTCAGGAATGGTTCAACATACACAAATCAATAAGCATGAGGCAAGTGGGGTGGCGCACATCTGTAATCCCAGTGGCTTGGGAGGCTGAGATGGGAGGCTGAGATAGGAGGATTGCAAGTTCAAAGCCAGCAATAGCAACTTAGAAGGCCCTAAGCAACTTAGCAATAAAAAATAGAAAGGGCTGGGATGTTGCTCAGTGGTTAAGCACCCCTGAATAGAATAGAATAAAGTACATTCTTCACTTTAGCCCCCCAAAGAACTCCTGGGTTGAATTTTCTTGTTCACAGTTTCCTTCACATGAAAACCAGTGTGGCTGAATATCATTTCAGAGGTTCATGGATCACTCAGTTTTCCTCTTTATTTTTCTAAACACAAATTTTACTCACTTTTCTATTGAGTACTCCATTAGAAGGCACACAAGGCTGAGGTTCATAAAACATGTAGAAGAATATTTTATAAAACTACATAAGTACTGTACAATGACAAACTATTCTTTGAATTAGTAGCAACCATGATCATAATGATATCAATGTCTCCATGGGAATTTTTTAGCTGCAAGGTATTATAAACATTCTCTTCAATTTCTCCATGAGTACGACTGTGAGATAAATTGGAATCAGGCTGCTTATTGTTTTAAACACAATTTCCAAAACGACTTGAGTCTGAGAATCATTTTTATGTTTTTCATGACAATTGCATAAGTGACCTGCCCTATACTAAGAGCTTGATAAATATTTATAAATGCAAATAACTGACGTGGGAGAAGTTTTGAAGACTCCTAGGCTCAAGAATGATTCACTCAGATCAAGAGGGAAAAAGGGAATCATGTTGCTCCCTCAAATAGGGGAGAGAGGCTGTGCCAACAGGTGTGACATACATATTACCTGTGTTTCCAGATTGGGCACCATGGGGCATAGAAAGTTTGAAGAAAGTATTTGAATTCAAGTTATAATATCCCAAACTGTATTTTGCTAAGCACAAACTGAAGAAATAGATGCCAGTGCTTTCCTTGGGAGGAAGATGGAAAAGAGTTTCCTTGAGTTTTTGTAAGGTCTCTTCATGACAGCCCAAGTAGTTATTTTTAATCATTGAAGGCTTTTTAAAAATTTTTATTGTGCATTATCATTAATCATAAGTGTGTAATTCATCATGCCATCTTCATACATGCACAGAACATAATTTGATCCATCTTCTCTACTAATCTTCCTTCTATTATCACCATTACTACTTTAATAATAATGATAACACCTTTAATAATTTTAAGTGCATTATAATTATATATATTTATAATATACACACATAGGATTCATTGTGGTAGCCCAATTAATTCTTGTAACTCAACTACTGAATAATAAATACCAATGATTAATCACAATAGCTTTGTTGAAGAACATCCTCAGCCTAGAAACCCTGCTGCGGTATGATGAATCTTGGAAAGACAAGACACATCCAGCACCCCTGCTCCATCTCATGGGCACTTTTCCTGATATTGACACAGAGACCTCATCAAAATTGTACCACTCATAAGCTGGGTACAGTGGTGCACTCCTATAATCCCAGCACTTAGGGAGGCTGAGACAGGAGAATTGCGAGTTCAAAGCCAGCCTCAGCAATGGCGAGGCGCTAAGCAACTCAGTGAGACCCTGTCTCTACATAAAACACAAAATAGGGCTTGGGATGTGGCTCAGTGGTCGAGTGCCCCTGAGTTCAATCCCCAGTACCAAAAAAAAAGATCATACCACTCATAAACCTTTATCTCTGGACAGTATTTTCCCCATTCAAATGTCTCCAGAAAGTTCTTTGAGTAGTTTTTCTCTGTCCTATGCCCCTGCCTCTACTCTGAAGCTGATCCCAGGGAGAAAGATCTCTTAAATTGCATCTTGGCTACACTGCTTCAGCTGATCCCCTGAGAGGGTTTCAGGCCATCATTTTATTACAACCATTATTCACCTGCAAGAGGCAGAGGTCAGGGAGATGTGCTGAACCTCCTCCAGGAGCTACTGCTGTGTAAATCATCATGTTATCATTTTAAATTTCAAAAAGCTGAAGATGAAAATTTGCTTCCTGTCTGGTGACAAGGGCCACCAGAGTGGTAGCAGTTGTGTTAGCAATAAAGAAAAGTAGTGGACAAATGTCTGTCATGCTGGAGAAGATGTGTGCAGAGGGACAGCTAAGTCAGATGAAAAAGCATACTAAGATGTCCACATAAAGCAATTTTTTTCCATGGGGAGACTTCCCTAGGAGTACTGCCAAGGAAGGAGAGACAGTGATAACAGAGCAATACACAACGAACCTAAAACAATTCCTAAAACACTGGACTCATGATAGTGAGAAGAGAACAGAGGCACTATTTTCTGACCCTGGACCAAAAAGCCCTATGATTGACCAACTGTGTCTGCTCTGGGAAACAAAAAGTAAAGAGACAACAGATTGTCGTGTGACATTGATCTCTCTTAGAAATTTAAAACCAAATGCCCACTTTTTCTTTCACAAAACAGGTTGGATCAGGGCATCTGTATTTGATTTTGATCACTCTCTTCTCTGTTTAGGTGACTAATGGTCATTCAGCTTGGATATCGTTCCCAGAGGAGGAGCGTGGGCAGGGAGGAGATGGAAGCCTCTTCAGAGGCACATGGACATGCATTCAGCCATCCTTTCTCACTCTCCACTAAGAAGGGACCTTTTAGGGTCAAAGACATCAAAGATGTTGAAAAGAACCACCAGCGTTTCGTACCTGGGACTTAGGATAGAGATTCCTGGGGCAGGGGGGTGAGACTGGTTTGAGTTGCTTTCATCTTCTTTGCTTTTCTGTTTCCTCCTGGAAAAGCATTTAGTGGTAAGATTAAAAGATGGGAGTTAGGGTGTCAGAAACACTATGTATTCCTGAGATAGGAAGCCAAGGCTCCCTGATGCTAGAAGACAGAGAAAAGGCAGAGTGAGCAGATTCATCTTCAAGGGCTTGGGGAGCCAGTGGCCTGACAGTGTCTCTCCTGGCTCCAGGAATACGGGGTTGAGTCCAGCTAGGAGAAAGCCTACGTTTCATGTCTTAGGAACCTCAAAATATGGCAGCAGGTGACTGGGTGCTGTGCAGAAATCACAAGTGGTGAGCACCCCAAGGATTCATAGGGTCCCTGTGTGGAAGCTGAAAGGTAGAAAGGGATGACAGAAGCTTAGAGCAATCGTGTGAGCTTCAGGTTACCGTCAGCAGGCCAAGCAGGGGCTTCTCTTCTCTGCTTCATGATAAAGCTATTACTGGTATCAAGAAGAAAAAATCCCCAATTCTTTGACATTGCCAGATGTGAATAGTAAAAAAAAAAAAAAAATTGGTAGGTGGTAGTATTTGTTTTCATTACCAAGTTAATGTGGCCATTTGAGGAATGTCATTAAATATTTTTCTAAGACATAGTTTTTAATGACTACTCTATGCTTCATAATTGATTTTGCCTATTGCCTTTTAGGTATTTTTCTAATTTAAATAATTCTAAGATGAATATATGTGTGTGTGTGTGTCCTCCATCCCTAAAGTGAGATTGCCAAATTATAAAAAGGGAAAATTTTGAAGACTGTAGATACTTTTACCTAAATTGCTTTCCAGAGAACTACACTAATTAATGCTCCCGGGAGCTGGCCAAAGAGGACTGACCTGTTTGCTCTTGTGACTTCCTTAGGATGTGGAGTTTGCAGGGAGAAACACTCACTGATCCTGGATCTCTGGGAATGGGTGTTTGTGGGATGAAATAGGAGGTCAGTGTCTCAGCTAAAGAAGAGGAAGGGAGGTCATACTAGACGTACAAGTAGAAAGTGCATTGTGTCACTTGCATGTCAGCTTTCTCCTAATAGACAATGAGGAACTGGACTTCAAGTAAGAAATCCACCAGGAAAGAAGCCAATGATGAATTAATCTCTCCAAGTACGCTGTTCTGGGAATTCATGAAGGAGATCAAATGGGGTGTATCCCTAGGAACTGGGCATAGTAAAGAGAAGATTGAGTCCCTAGTGCCTGCACAGAGTGAAGGGAGGTGTGTCTCCAATACCTAAATATAGTAGTGGCATCCAGGCAGCCTTTGCTCAAGTTAGCATGGTACCCAGTTTATCCATTCCTCCTAGCTGATCCTCTCCATCCTTTTCTTCATTCATTCTCTCCTTCCTTTAACATTAGTTCAACACATGATGTCAGGCATTGTGAAGGAAGATCGGTGCAAAAGTAAGTGTTTGCCAGTCTGTGTGTCTTTGAACAAAGTTGAGGGATTGTGAGTAGGTCCCTAACATACAAATAGACAATTTCAATGACACTGTATCATTGGAGAGTACAGCAACTATCCCAGCATGAGTTTGAAAAGATTTCCCAGAGGAAGGCCCTTGAAAGCTGTGGAGAATAGATTTAGTTCAACCAGAAAAAAAAAGAGGGCCTTAGCAGGATGTGGTGGCATAAACCTATAAGCCCAACCACTTGGGAGGCTGATGTAGGAGGATCACAAGTTCAAAGCCAGCCTCAGCAACTTAACGAGGCCCTAAGTAATTTAGTGAGACCTTGTCTCTAAATAAAATATTTAAAAAGAGATGAGAAGGGGGAAGTTGTTCAGTGATTAAGCACCTGTGAATTCAATCCCGGGTGCCAAAAAAAAAAAAACCCCAAAAGGCCTTATAGCAAATCATGTCAGTGAGTCCCACATGTTTAGAACTGCAACAGCATAGACAAGGTAGAAGAAGACTTGCAGGGCAGAGAAGGGCAGGGCCTCAGTGACAGGAAGTGAGGCTATACAATGAGTCAAAGTTTATATTGTAAATTCTTTCTATTTTATTCAAAAGTCTGTCTTGTAGGAATAGGGAAGCCAGATGAAGTCTTAAGAGATGGCATTCATATGATACTTTTTCTGTTATAAAAAGATAACTGGTGGCAGAATAAATGGGCTGGAAAAGGGAGAGCCCATAATAGGAAGTGACTAAATCATGACACAGAGGTGTCACCATGCATAGATCTTGTGGTTAAATGTATTTTAATTTTTTTAAACAGAGGCAAAAGAAAGAAAGGATAGGACAGAAATGACCAAAGACTGCTGATGAGCTCATGGAAGACAGTGATGGAGCTTCAAACTGGGGTAGCTGTCATTGAAAAGAGTGAAACGTAGCCAAGAACATCCCAAATATTAAAATAATGTCGTTATTGTTCCCTTACCTATGACAGCTGAAGGGCCAATGTGATCTATGATCTTTCTGGGTCTTTTATTAAGTTTTCATCACTGTGCTGCCTGTGCAATCTACTGCCTCAGGGAACATTTGAGATTTGAATTTGAAAATGAGATTCACAAAATTAGATATTCTTTATATATATATATATATATATATATATATAAAATATATATATATAATTTTTTTCTCTTGCTCCAAACTGACTTCAAACAAAAGGTTATGAATGATGGGCTCTTTGTTTGAGTCCTTTAAGCTTTAGCTTTGAGATAGCTAATTTTTGTTCCCCAAGCAAACATTTCAAAAATGACTCCCTGGTCCTTCCTTCTGTGCAAATACATATTCTTTCATTGGCCCTCCCCTCCCCCGTGGAAAGAGAATCTTGTCTAGTTAAGCCAGAGGCTTGGAATCTCAGAAACTTAGGGGAGGGGCAAGAAATCTTTGGAGGCTGTTCAGAGAGCAAAGAATCAGCAGAATATGATGCAAGGAAACGGCGTTGGAGGAAATTCAGTTAGGCAAGGAGCACAGAGGAGTCAGACCCCAGAGGAAGTGCCCTGAGAGCTTTAGGACCTTGAAATCAGGAAGTGGCCTTAAGTGTTAATCATGTCCTAAAGATAAGTGGACAGAGATGAGACACAGAAAAAGAATGAGCTACCAAAGTCATTCTTTTTTTTTTTTTTTTGGTACTGGGGATTGAACTCAGGGGTACTCGACCACTGAGCCGCATCCCCAGCCCTATTTTGTGTTTTCATTCTTAAACAGGAAATCCGAGTTCCTTGTTCTCTCTTCTTATCACATGATCTCTTGGGCTACTTCTCTGTATCAATGGGTAGCTGGAGGAAAAATGAAAACTTTAATGAACAATGTGAACATTTTCATGAAGGTAGAAGTTTGGGGTCCCTTGGAAATGACCTCTGGTTAACTTAGTGAACTTTTTCCTTTCCACTGGTGTTATGAGTGTCTCTGGTACTTGCTGATTGTCATCTCTGGAATTTGCTTTACTCTGTTGTTTGATCTTGATCGGAAACTTTATGAAAACATGTCTACCTTGGCAGCCACACCTGCCCCCAACCAAAACCAATTGTGGGCCTCTGATACCTTCATATTGCTATAGCCTAGGACTCCAGCCCCTGACTCTAGCCAGCCTTGTCCTGCTCTTTCTGATTTTAAATTTCTGTTTCCATGATTGCCCATAATTAATGTTGCCAAAAGCTCGGTCCTTGTCCCTGATGCCAATCCCATTACAAAGACATGGTTTTGAGAAAAGGGAAAAAGGTTTATTGCTTTGCTAGCAAAGAAGAAACACAGGGGACTTCTGTCCCAAAGGCTGTGATTCTCCCCATCAGCAGGAACAGCGGGCTTTTAAAGAGATGATTCAAAGGCTACATTCAACGTTTTCTCTGTTTGAGTTGTAATTCACTTGTTAATTTGGGAGATAGTAATTTCTGAGATATTCTGCTACCATCCCCAAAGTTTGGAGTACTTCTTTTTTTTTTTTTTTTTTTGGTACTGGGGATTGAACTCAGGGGCACTCGACCACTGAGCCACACCCCCAGCCCTATTTTGTGTGTTATGTAGAGACAGGGTCTCACTGAGTTGCTTAGCGCCTCGCCATTGCTGAGGCTGGCTTTGAACTCGAGATTCTCCTGTCTCAGCCTCCCTAAGTGCTGGGATTACAAGCGTGAGCCACCGCGCCCAGCTGAGTACTTCTTTCTTATGGTGGGTGTGTGCTCAAGGACAGATAAATCTGCCTACAGTGGGGAAGAAAGGTAATCCTGTTTCCCCAGAGATTAGGGAGGGGAAAATATTAGGGAGGAGCAGGGACAGAGGAAGAGAAAGAAATACGTCCATTTTAAAACTAAGTTGCAATGGCAGAGAAGCAAGGGCTACATTCAAAGCATAAAGTGGACCAATGTTATATTTGGATTTTCCTTTAGGTCACGCTAGTACATGACCTATGCAGTACTCAATGAGCCATTTCCAATTGTGTTCTAGATGAATCCTGAGCAAGTCTCACCATTCCACAGATGATTTTCCAAAATCAAGCTGGGAAAATGTCTAGGACCTCAGGACATTAGGCTGTTTGTTGACTCCTCCAAGCTGTGAACAGGCAGTTCATGCCACAACTCACATGTCCTTGGGTTGTGTGTAGTGGATCACACTGCTCTGGGATGCTCCAGAGAATGCAAAATGATAAGGAAGAGAATGAGTAATCTGGAGACTTGGAGAACAAAATGCCTTAGGAATGAGAGTTTCTTCATCAGTGTTGCAGAAAGGTCGATGCTTGTCTCTGATGCCAATCCAATAACGAGGACATGGTTTTAAAAAAAAAAAAAGGAAAAAGAAAGTTTATTGCTTTGCTTGCAAAGGACAAACACAAGAGATTCCTGTCCCAAAGGCTGTGATTCTGCCCATCAGCAGGGTTTTCAAAGAGGTGACTCAGACAAAATGAGGTTAGAGGAGAGATCAGAAAGGAGAAGATCAGGGAAAAGAAGATCAGGGAGGAGAAGAGCAAGAAGAAGTTTAGGGAAAAGAAATTCGGGAAGGAGAAGGTTAGGGGAAAGAAAATCAGGGAGGAGAAGATCAAGAAGGGGAAGTTTAGGGAAAACAAATTCAGGGAGGAGGTCAGGGAGAAGAAGGTTGGGAAAAAGAAAAAAACATGTAAGCCTTAAAGCCACAAGGGATATAGTCAAAGCGTCAAGTGAACCCATATTACATCAGGAGCTCCATAGCTGAAGTTATTTTCCCTCCAATGCCCCACTCAGTAACCTATCCATGGCTGCCAAACCAGCATGAACACACTGGCACAGATGTGGCCCAGTGAATTCACTAAAAAACTCAAGCAGGGAATAGTTTCTCAAAGTCCTAGAACTTCACTTTATTTTTCTCAAAAAGGTTAAATGATGGCGTGACACACAGTATCTAGGAAGGTACAAGAAGCACATTTTCATATTCTTTTATTCAGATATAATTATTTTTTATTTCACCAGACCCCAGTGCATCTGATCCAATGAGCTAGAGACTGATGAGACTGAAATCCTTCCTGTAAACTAGAGACCATTGTGTTAGGCAAAATAAGTCAAAATCAGAAGGTCAAGGGTTCTGTGTTTTTTCTCATATGCAGAAACTAGAGAAGAAAAAAGCAAGCAGATCTTATGACAGGGGTTCACTTGAAGCTTTGTCTATATCCCTCATTGTTTAGAAACTTACATGTTTTTTTCCCCAACCTTCTTCTTGACCTTCTTCTCTCCAATCTTCTTTTCCCTAACCTTCTCCTTCCTGATCTCTCCATCCTAATCTCATTTTCTCTGAATCGCCTCCTTAACATCCCCTCCACCCCCCTCCGGTCTCCATGATGGACAGAATCACAGCCTTTGGGACAGGAATTCCCTGTGTTTCTCCTTCCCTAGTAAAGCAATAAACTTTTTTCTTTTTCTCAAAATCATGTCCTCATTATTGGATTGACGTCAGGAACAAGGACCAAGCAGCTTTCAGCAACAATCTCATGATAATCAAAGGAAGATTAGTAGAAGAATGAGACCAAGATGTGGGAGGTGAGGAGGGAGGACGTTGGGCAGTGGATATCGGCCAAATTATATTATTATATTGTATGAATGTACGAATATGTAACAAATCTCATCATTATGTAAAAGTATAATATATCAATAATAAAAAAGAAGAAGAAAAGAGAAAGAAGAAAGAAAGAAAGAAAGAAAGAAAGAAAGAAAGAAAGAAAGAAAGAAAGAAAGAAAGAAAGAAAGAAAGAAAGAAAGATCCTTCCTGTAAACAAGGCAATCGTTTTAGGATTTCAGACATTTCTGGTATTAGGTAGCCCCCTAAGCTACTGATGTTGCCACTGACATTAGTTTTGATTATGACAATTCCTTTTTTATTTTCAATTATGCATTAAGTGTGTATAGCATAAATGTATCAATTTCACTATTTTTCTCTGCTTTTTTAAAAATTTGTTTTTTATTTATTTCTTTTTTATTAGTTCTTATCAGTTATACATGACAGCAGAAAGATTTTTGATTTATTGTACACAAATGGAGCAGAATTTTTCACTTCTCTGGTTGTACCTGAAGTATAGTCACATCATTTGTGTAATCATACATATACCTAGGGTAATGATGTCCATCTCATTCCACCATCTTTCCTACCCCCATACCTCCTCCCCCCTTCCCTTTGCCTCATCCAAAGTTCTTCCACTCATTCCATGCCCCCCCCCACCATGCATTATGGATCAGCATCCACTTATAAAAGAAAACATTCAGCCCTGGTTTTTTGGGATTGGCTTATTTCACTTAGCTTGATATTCTCCAACTCCATCCATTTTCCTGAAAATGCCGTAAGTTTATTCTTTTTTAATGCTGAGTAATATTCCATTATGTATATATACCTCAGTTTCTTTATCCATTCATGTACTAAAAGGCATATAGGTTGGTTCCAGTTTAGCTACTGTGAATTGTGAAGCTATAAACATTGATGTGGCTGTGTCACTATAGTATGCTGATTATAAGTCCTTTGTGTATAGACCAAAGAATGGGATAGCTGGGTCAAAATGTTTCCATTCCAAGTGTTCTAAGGAATCTCCATATTGCTTTCCATAGTGGTTGCACCAATTTACAGTTCCACCAGCAATGTATGAGTGTGCCTTTTACCCCGCATTCTTGCAAATACTTACTATTGTTTATATTCTTGATAACTGCCATTCTAACTGGATGAGATGAAATCTCAGAGGAGTTTTAACTTACATTTCTCTAATTACTAGAGATGTTCAACATTTTTTTCATATATTTGTTGACTGATTGTATATCTTCTGAGAAGTGCCTGTTCAGCTCCTCAGCCCATTTATTGATTAGGTTGTTTGTTCTGTTGGTGTTAAGTTTTTTGAGTTCTGTATATATCCTGGAGATTAGTGCTCTATCTGATGTGCATGTGGCAAAAATTTGCTCCCAGAATATAGGCTCTCTCTTCACCTCACTGATTGTTTCTTTTGCTGAGAAGAAGCTTTTTAGTTTGAATCCATCCATTTATTGATTCTTGCTTTTATTTCTTGCGCTTTAGGAGTCTTGTTAAGGAAGATGGGGCCTAATCTGATGTGATGAAGATTTGGACCTACTTTCTCCTCAATTAGACACAGGGTCTCTGGTCTAATTCCCAGGTCCTTGATCCAATTTGAGTTGAGTTTTGTGCATAGTGAGAGATAGGGGTTTAGTTTCATTTTGATGTATATGGATTTCCAGTTTTCCCAGCACTGTTAGTTGAAGAGACTATCTTTTCTCCAATGTATGTTTTTGGTGCCTTTGTTTAGTATGAGATAACTGTATTTATGTTGGTTTGTCTGTGTGTCTTCTATTCTGTACCATTGGTCTACATGTCTATTTTGGTGCCAGTATCATTCTATTTTTGTTACTATAGCTTTGTAGTATAGTTTAAGGTCTGATATTGTGATTCCTCCTACTTCACTCTTCTTGCTAAGGATTGCTTTGGCTATTCTGGGTCTCTTATTTTTCCAAATAAATTTCATGATTACTTTTTCTGTTTCTATAAGGAATAACATTGGGATTTTAACTGGAATCACATTGAATCTAGTGCTTTGGGTAGTATGGCCATTTTGACAATATTAATTCTGCCTATCCAGGAACATGGGAAATCTTTCTATCTTCTTAGATCTTCTTCTATTTCTTTCTTTAGTGTTCTGTAGTTTTTATTGTAGAGGTCTTTCACCTTTTTTGTTAAATTGATTCTCAAGTATTTTATTTTTTTGAGGCTATTTTGAATGGGTAGTTTTTCTAGTTTCTCTTTCACAGGATTCATCGCTGATGTATAGAAATGCAATTGATTTATGGGTGTTGATTTTATATCCTGCTACTTTGCTGAATTTATTTATTAATTCTAGAAGTTGTCTGGTGGAATCATGTTGTCAGCTAATAATGGTAGTTTGAGTTCTTCTTTTCATACTCATATCCCTTTAATTTCTCTCATCTAATTGCTCTCACTAGAGTTTTAAGGACTATGTTGACTAGAAAGAGGGCATCCCTGTCTTCTTCCAGTTTTTAGAGGGCCAATTCCACTATTTTAAGTGAAAAGTTTTGTGGCATTAAGTACATTAACATTAGTCTGAATCACCATCACCACCATCTATTTACAGAAATTTTTTATCTTTCCAAATTAAAACTTAAAATCCCTTAAGCACTAACCCTCCATTCCTTTCCAGTTTCTGGCCACCACCATTATACTGTCTGTCTCTGGAAATTCGGTAGAGTCATACAGTCTTTGTCCTTTTGTGACTGGCTGGCTTCAGTGATAATTCTTAACCAATTCAGTTTATGTCACCTAGGTCCAAATGTACCTTTGGTGTAATTCAGGGTTCGAACAACTTTTGACAACATAGTCTGTCAGTAAATCAGCAAGTTTGAATCGAATGCCTTCCAGGTGTATTAGTTATTGTGTAGGTGCCTTGAGAAAATAAGAATGTTGAAAAGTACATCATTATCCCTGTCCTTAAACATCTAAGTTTGCAGATCTGAAGGCAAAGTGAACATACATAAAGTAGTAAATAGCATGTGTATGCGTGTTGTTAGACAAATACACACTCACCTATATGCATATCTCTGTCCTTATTATCATTATGTGATATGAAGACTTTTGAAGAAGTGGCATAAAGATCATTCCTGAAAAATCTAATTTGTCTAAAGCAAATCCAAGTGCATTTAGGGACACAGTATTTAGTGAACTGACTTTGGGGAATTCTTTACATGGGTCAGTGGTTTGGGGAACATTTTCATTAAAATAAAAATCTAAATAGATGCTAATTATCCAGGGATCTTTTTTTTCCAAAAGGGAAGCAGGAATATAGTTCACACATCTATCTCTCCACGTGCCTAGTCACTTCAGATATTTCATTGAATCCTGCTAAAAAGCAGTCAGCTATTTGCCATCTGTACTGAACAGCTGCAATTTCCTTCCTATCCAAGCACAACATTTTATTATGGAGAAATTGGCATATTGTGTTTGCTACTTGCTTTTTTGCATATCCCCTGTCCAGGCTAGACTAATCAGGGAAGAAGAAATGGCTTCATGTCCCACCTTCTGGCTAGGTCAGGTGAAAACAAGCAACATCACGTGTGTGCTCTCCACCAAGTTAGCATTAACGTGCTTTGCCAAACCCTTGAAGCTTCCTATGTGAAACATCTGTGACTGATGTTATTTATGAATAGGATCAAAATGTATAAATAGCCACAGGACTTCCTGTTAAATGTATTGGATTGAATGCAAATATTTATCTCTGCTCCTTCTGAAATTTTGTAAAATAAGAGTGGGAAAATGGGAGAAAGATATAAAGCAATAAGGAGGACGAGAACAGGAAAGATGACCTCACCAAATAAGAAATATTGACAAAATTTTGCAATCTGGAAACATAAAGGTGAGTGGGAACTAATTTATTGGAGCCCAGAAAGGATGTTGAGAAGGGAGGCATAAGAAATAAATCAATTAGTGCTGCAGAGCCCTGGAAAAGTTTGGGATTTGGAGGCAGTAGGTATTCTGAGGCTAAAGGAAGGGCCTGGCATAAAACAGGAGGATTAGTTAAAAATCTGTGTAAGAGAGAGTGAGATTTCCAAGTGGCTTTCTCTCCCTCATCATCAGTT
The DNA here is from genome assembly GCA_004024805.1 of Geosciurus inauris. NCBI lineage: Eukaryota > Metazoa > Chordata > Mammalia > Rodentia > Sciuridae > Geosciurus > Geosciurus inauris. The sequence goes on along the minus strand of PVHX01001498.1, from coordinate 62,772 downwards.
AACTATCCTTTCTCCAATTGTCAGGGGACTGGAGGCCTTCTCTTGATAAATTTAAGCTGGAAGACACTACTCCAGCCCCCAGGTATAGCAGAAGGTAGGAGGAGAATGCCAGATTGAGACAAGGCCAATGAAGTGTAAGGTGGATTAACCATGATGAACCATGGGCCCCCAGAACACTGGATACCATTCATATACTTTCGCAGAAAGAGTGAAAAATTGCTCTTGGCATCAAGAGATACAGGGTCCCAGAATGTTTATAGATAATAAATGGGTTCTCACAAAATGGTTCCCATTTTATCACTCTACTGCAAAACCACCCACATTCATATTCTCAGAGATTCTAGGTTCATTTTTATTCTTTCCTTTTTCAGATTTTAAAAATATTTTCAGAGTATTGTGGTTATTGTAGATAATCTGGAGAATATAAAAAACAAAAAGATTATAAACTATATTTCTATTGTCTGTAAATAATCATGGTTTACATATATCATGTAGGATTTTTGCTTTTCTATATATCACAAATATTTTCAATGGATCTCTATTTTTTACACAATCTACTATTGTACTGTTTTGACTTCACAATGAATTATTAACATCTTTCCTTTCAGTAAGCAAGTTGCAATGACATTATTTCTTACACCTGAATAGTATTCCTCAGATGGATGTAATCATATTCTATTCTGTGAATCCCTAATATTGGATATTTACATTGTGCCCAGTTTACCACATAATGAACAGTCCTGGATTTTTGCAAACTTGACTATTTATTTAAGATTATTAGAAGATGAATTGCTGGGTCAAACTATACACTCTTTTTCAAAGCTTTAATATATAAGCCAAATTGTCCTCCAGGAGATCTTCACCAGTTCATAGTCGCACCAGAGATGTATGAGAGTATCCTTTCTCCAGCGTTGCCAGCATTTAGAATTATCACATGCACACTCCAACTAAACAATTTTGATATTAAATATGGCATCTTATTGCTGTTCAAATTTATATTTGATTACTAGTTCAGCATTTTGAAATGTTGACTATTTATAATTTGCAAATTGGTTTTCTATGCCATTTACTCATTTTCATTAAAATATTTTTCTTACTGGCTTACTTATGCTTTTTAGATACATAAATATTGTCACTGTTCTGTCAAATATAAAAAATATTTTTTTCTATTTTGGTATTTTCCCCTTGTTTTCAGTTCCAATGTAATTTTTAGTGTCCTAGCCTTAAATATGAACAGAGAACCAGGAATCTTCAAGCGTGTTAAGGAAGAATTCGACATTAAAAGACATTGAAATAAAACAAACAAAAAATGGGAAAAAGGAAGAAAGAAATTGGGAAGTACAATGGACTGAATATTTGTGCATCCCCCAAATTTATATGTTGAAATCCTAACCCCCAGTGTGAGGTGGGGTCTTTGGGAGGTCATAAGGTCATAAGGCAAGGGGACTTTGGAATGTGACTAGTGCTCTTATGAAAGGAACCCCAGAGAGCTCTCTGGCTCTCTTTCTGTTGGATGAGGATACAAAGAGAAGTCTGTGGTCTGCTACCTGAAAGAGAGCCCTTACCAGAATATGGCCACGCTGGCAGCATGATCTTGGACTTCCAGCTTCCATAGTTGTGAGAAATTAGTTTCTGTTGTTTGTTAGCTACTCAAATCATTGATATTTTGTTATAGCATCCTGAATTAAGACCGAAGTGGGGGGGGGTACTAAAGAGGAAAAGAAATAAAATCTTAAAGAAATTATGAACAAAATATGAATCTCAGAGAAATAAGGAAGTGAAAAGAAATGCTATTGAAAAAAATCTAAGAATATGATAAAAAGAAGATAAGAACACTAAGAAGAATGCTGTATATTCACTGCAACCATTAAAAGTAACACTAATAAGGCCATAGCAGAAAGTGGAAGAGAAAGAACAATAGGGGAGAGAAAACAGAAAGTTTACCTAA